>BSBK01004303.1:0-372500 GCA_027943335.1 Chamaecyparis obtusa | reverse complement strand
TCAAGAACTAAACCATATTATTAGTTCCATGATTTAGTGGAATGGTTTTTGTTTTTTATAGATTTCCAACTGAATTCCTTATGCGTACACCTGCACCTGAGACACCTAGGTTACCTCTAGAAGCCCCATCAAAATTTAGTTTTAAGTATGGTGTCATCGGGGCATGTTATTTGACATCACATATATTGATCTTCTCCCTAGGTATGCTCATTAGGGAAGCAATGAAAGGGAGAGTAATATATTTTTCATGTTTTACTTGGACTTGGTTGGACCCCAAGAGCAAAAGATAGATGTGCATGTTTTGGTACTTTGTACATGCGCCACTACAGCTTCAAAAATTGATTATTCAATTTTAGCTTGGACATTCTGAATAGGAGTTGTCACCTTCCTTAATATATGCTTATTTTGTTCCCACCACAAAGATCATATTACCACTGCTGGAATAATGTACCATAACCCTGCAAAAAAGGAATATTTATACAAAAATGGCCAAGACAGATCCTAAACTATAAGTGGTAAAGGCATAGATAGCTCAAGTTTTGATAGGATAAACTGCCAACATTGTTGTGCGAATAAGCATTGTAGGAAGAGATTATTGTTATCATCTATAGTGGGTTCACATAAAACATAGGTAAATTGATCAACAATATGCAACTTGGAAAGTCTATCACTTGTAAGGGCTCTTTTTTTTAGAACCAACCATGTAAAACTCCCAGCCTTAGGAGGGACCATACTAGTCCAGCAAAAAGAGTGAGCTCTTTGTGCGACATCTTGGGAAACTCTTTTTTGCATTGCTTCATATCCCATTTTTACTGAATAATTACCTATTTTAGATGGAGCCCAAACAATTTTGTGTCTATTTTTATTAAAGAACATCACTCTCTCCTTCAAGATTTGACTCGACATCTTCTTTTGATCCATGTTGATAGGAAGATTGGAGATATATTTCCAGATTACCTTACCAATTGACATTTCCATTGCATTAACGTAAACCACTAACTTGTCACCCCAAAATTGTGAGACCAATGGGACAACCAAGAAAGTCATTAGTTAAGGAAAGAGGTTTAAAACCATTCCAAGAATCAAACCAGAAGTTTATATCTTCTCCATTGTAAACCTCCCAAGTGATGTAAGTTATGACTATATCTCTTGAAGCTATAATAAAGTTCCACGTAGCCGACTCCTATGGAGGATTAGTAATAATATTTAATGACAAAGTTAAGTTTGCTTAGCTTAGTAATAATATTTTAATATACATGTTTTTTAATTTTTTAAGCAATGCAAAATCATTATAATTATTTTTTTATCAGTAAAATTTGTTTGGGAGATTTTCTAGCTATAAATTTAATTTTAAAATGGTTTAACAAGAGAATAGAAGGTGTTTTTAAAATGTGAGAAAAGTTTAGTAGGCAATTGTAGACAATGAAGTCCACAATATAAAGCCTATCGGCTAATTAGGTAGCATGTACTTGCTTGAGAATGTAGTACATTTGTCCTTGAGAGGAGGTTTCTTAAATAAACATCTTAAAATGAGCATGGAGGGGTATGTTTTCATCATGAGATCAAGCATTAGGATTGACTTGCATGAATGTTGAAGCTAGTTTAATGACAAGTGGAAGGAGAGGGTGAAGTGGAGACAACAAAGGGTAGTAATAATCTTTAAATTAATGGAGGAGGGATATGTAAACACGTGTAAATTTAAGAAAAGAGAAGATAGTGGAGATAATTGAATCATGGAATAGAGGGTACTGATTTATTTATTTTACATGGAGGTGGGAGATCCACGCATGTAGAATCGTGTGAAGAGGGCAAGTGGAGGAGAAGGAAATGTTTGAAAATGGATGGATGAAATGCTTTTGGATTGGAATGGATGGTGAGGATGAAAAGGTGATTCTTTTTGGATTCTACTAGAGCTAAAAATGATTTAATCATTTTTAAATTAGAAGAGGAAAGTGCATTAAAATTAATTAAATAGATATCTTGCATAATTAATTAGTTAGAATATAGGTCAGCTTAAGTTAATTAAATAAATAAAATTTATTTAATTATTGATGATGATAGATTAATTTAATTAATTACATAAGTAAATTTATTTAATTTACTAGTAATACAAATTAATTGGTCAAATTAAAAAGTTAAATATGTAATAAGGTGATGTAGAAAATTTGAAGTGGATTTGAAGTGTCTACAATTATAATTGCTAATGTCATATGTTTTTGGCATTACATTGATTTAAGTATCTTTTAAGTATAATTTATCTTTCAACTTTGTTATCGTAAAGTTGTTACTAAGCTAACTAAAGTTTAGTATTTATATTTAGCTATGGTCCAATGAATTATAGGAATCTAAGATCTTTGAATTATAATTTAAACTTTTTGAATTGTGAATATATAATATCAATTAATTTATTACTCTTACTTCAATTAATGGGTATGTTGATACTTATTTATTTTTCTAACTTCAACTCAACATCTATGACATCTTTTTTGATTAAGGAGATTTAGTGATAAATGTTATAGAGTTAACTTTTGATTCAATTTGTTTTTGTACTAATTAATGGAAAAGGATGCCTTGGCAATCCTTGACCTTTTAACTTTGCTAAATGAAACTATAGTTACTTGTTTAGACATATATGTTATGAAATTACAATTTCATTCATTTAATTATAATTTTGTATGTGGATGTTAATTTTGAAGAATGTAGTTATTTATTGAATCCGGACTCTAGATCAAGATATGTGACCTGATTATTAACACTTATTTATTTAAATTATATATCAATCCTTAAAGTGAAATTTTAAAATTGTATCGCACTTTTACAATAGAAACAAGAAATACTAATTTAACTTTTTAACTCGAATCATTAGAAAATGACATATATGTTCTAAATTTTAAAATAATATAAACCAATGAAATATAGATTTTTAGAGTATTTTGTGTTTATATTTTTAAAAAAACTTTAAAAATATTTAATGATTATTTTATAAAAGTGAGACTATAGTTTAGATGTTAATAAAGTACATTAAAATGAGGTTAAGTGAGATGCCACATGTTACATAGTAAATATTTTTTTACCTTTTATTTTCTTTCATATTTATAAATTAAAACTTTAATGCATGAATGATTTTTTTTTCATATTTTGATACATATATTTTTAAATAAATCTTAAATTATGTATACTAAAAATACAATTCGTTTTAGACAAGATGTCACTTTTTGTCTTAACTATTTCTCTAAAATAGAAAAAAATCATCTTGACATGAAATTCCTTCTCTAGTGCATCATATTTTTAATTTTTTAATTTAAACTTTAGTATTATTTCTTGATAAGACAATCAATCTATATTTTTGTGTTGGTAATCTACTTTTACTATAAAAATATATATAGTCAAAGTATTAGAAAGTTATATTTTTTAAAACAGCACTTACATATCTACAAAATGGTACTTGTATATTTTTTAAATATATTATTTATATGAATAGGAGTTGCCAAAATGTCATTTTTATGAATTATTTGTTTTTTTAATTAATAGACTCCAAAGTGATGTTACATATGTACATATGTATTTAGTGGATGGTTTCAATTGAATCTAGCTAGACCATACATTTTCATCAAAATTGACATTCAATTAGAAATATTTAAATTCACTTGTACAGGGACAAATTTGTTAGAAATGCAACCCTTGTAAATTGTTATCTGTCAAATTGTGCTATTTGAATTGGGTTACTTCTAATTTGAAATTAATGAAAATTTATGTTTATTAATATATTAATGTAACCTTGTTTGTGGTGGTAATATATTTGTTTTCATTCTTGATTACAAACCTTCTGGAAAAACTTTGGTGTGTTGATATTAGAAAACCTTTTTAGGGTTGGTATGTCAATTATAACATGCTTCATTAAGTAATGTCCTTGTGCCATACTTATGTATTTTACTAAAGTTTGATTTCATCTTGAGATTCTTCTTGCAACTTTGTATCAATATTTTTACTTTCTCATCATATTATTATCATGGAGCACATGATAGTATAACATTATTTATTATGCAATAATTTGCATGTGTTGTGTCTATTAGTTAGTATTTAAACATTTATTATACATGATTTAGGTTTCATCTCGATGGAATGAGACACTATTTTTTCTCTAAAATGAAGCAAGAGTGTAGAAATACTTCATAATCTAATATTTAATGAGATTTGTATAAAAATACAAATATGCAACAAATATTATATCATAACACAAGATTACTTAGAGAAAACCATTTTAAGAGAAAATTTCCACTCTTAGAAACACAAACCAATTTTATTATCAACAACAAAGGTTGTATTACTATCATAGGGACATGTTCTTATAGGAGTATCACTAACAAGAGATTTAGAAAAATTTGAGTAACATAACTTTCATCTCAAACATCTTATTAATAGGATAATCAATACTTGAAATTATTGAATGATAATGAGGAGGTCGTGAGTTAAAACCATGCAAAAGTGTCACTCAAACCCCTATTAAAAATTGCAAAAGCTCAAACCTTTAGTAAAAATTCAATACTCAAATCCCAAGATGAGTCCAAAAACTAAAAAGTAACATACCCCTTTGACTTTCCATAAGCTTAGGATAATCAATCTATCAACTTGAGTGCTCCAATTTGGGTTAATTATCTTCAGTCAAAGATTTCTTATGATGTATCATATAATGTTTCATAAGTTGGTCCACAAATTTGACTCCCTCTTATAGATCTCTTATGTTATAGATGTTTTCTCATAAAGGAGGCCATAACTTTTGATCTCAGAAGTTTATTGATCCTTTTTTCTTTTAAATTATGAAGATCACATAGATTTTCATCATTTCTACCAAGGAAGTGATTATGGCCCTTCTTTTAAAAAATAACAAGGCCCAAAAATGACCTCGGTAACCTAAAATATATATCTTTCATTGGTATGTGGTGACTCATGCTATTGGGATTAAAACTTGGTGGTTCTAGTTGTATTTTCCTCCTAAATCAATTAATGGGGATTGCAAGGAGGGAAGAGCCCTTGTTGTGGGCTCCATGAAGCAAAAATTCCCCATTATTTAATAAAGGAGTCAACTATTATTTTGGCATGTAAACCAACCTTTGTAAAATGTCGAAAAGGGCTTGATAAATAAATGGATGTGTGGTGTGAAACATCATCATATTGTATTTTTCTCTTTGCAAGATAAGAAAATAAAATAGAAGGTTATTTCTTGGTTGATGTAGCCACATTAGGTGAAACACATTAAATATGTGTACCGTTATGAATTTTTATTTTTTGTCTCTTTTATTTTGTATTATATTAAATATTTTATCTCTTTGGTCTACCTAAATCCTAATATCTTTTATTTTCTTAACACTAAGATGCAAGGTTGAGACATGTTTACAAATATTTCATTGACCATAAGCTCATCTAGTAATTGGTAGCTTAATTGTTAGAATGTTAAAAGAAAAATAGATGAATTTCATATTAAAAAATATTTAAATATAGTGCAAAGACCCTTTAAGTGATTAATCTTGATTATCTTCATAGTTTCATCCTTTAGGTAATAGATCAACGACTATGGTAAGCCTCTAATTACAATATATATGTAAAGGAGTGCCCTAAGGTACTAATTTTTTCATGCTATTGTACTTTGAGTAATCATAGAATTAGGTGTAATTCTTGACTTGTTGAGTAGCTTTACCAATTTATATTTATCTTTCTTGACATTTTTTACATATATCTAAAAACAAGTTTGCATAAATATTTTATATTTATCATATGTTATTTAAAATTTTGAGTTTTCTTTCAAATTATCATAAGATGTATTAGTTTCAATGTAATAAAATAATTGTATTATTATAAAATTAAACTTAATTACAATTTAAAAATAGTTTAAAATGGTTCTTCATCGGCATGGGCTTCTGCTTCTGCCTCTCCTCGAGCTCCACCAACAAATGATGGTTGGCCCTCTCAAGATCCTCCTTTGGGTTGCACTTCTTCAGATAAAGGTTTTCCCAGGTTGACATTAGCTCATTCTTCTTGGCGTGAAGACAAAGAAGATGAAACTACAAATGGCTGGAATTTGTCGGAACTTGAACTAGCTCAAGAGTTGAGGTGGGGAGGAAAGACGAACTAAACCCACCACCCCTTCAGCTACAACATTGGCTACTTAATTATGTATCTTTCTAGGGCTAGGCTCTTTTATTTTGATATGTTCTAATTATGGGCTCTCTCCATGTGACTTGTGGGGAGACGTCCATTCCTCTCATTACTCTAATGTTTCTATGGTTTTTTAGTTAATATAATTTGGTAAGGACTTTCGTTCAAATAATAATAATAATAATAATAATAAGAAGAAGAAGAAGAAGAAGAAGAAGTATATGAACATAAGAATAATAATCATCATCAAATTGTCACCTAGAATAATATGTTTTCATTATTATAAATCCTATATACTCATTAACATGTATTATGACTTCCTAAAATTTTAGATTTGAAGTCTTAATAAATCTCAATGATTTTTGTTGCCTTGCCATAAATCCATAAATCATTGTTGAAAAGTGTGCTATGATAAATACTTAAAAATTATGGTTATTAGAAGACACGACTTATTTTTTCACCATATGAGTTTTGGGGTATACTCTATTAGGATTCAATAAATATGTTGATCTTTACAAGTATTCAATGACAAAAGAAAAAAAAAATTGTCAAATAATAATAGAATATAATATATTTGTGAAAAGTTTGCTACAATTTTTATGTTCAATAGTTCTTTAGAAAAAAAAATTATTTTAGACTTGATATTTATCTCGAATATAACTTTTATGATATCGTTATCCTAATTCTACTATATAATTTAAGTTGAAATTATTGACCAATGTTTCATGAGTAATGGTTTACAAGAACACATTTCTTATAAGAATGAATGATACACTTGACACTCATTTCATTTAAGTGATACTCACAAATATAAAACATTAGACCTTCCTAAAAAATCATTGAATTCGATACTCATGCTTTACTATAAATTTTTCCCAAAATTAAACCCCTTAACTTTCATTACATGAAAATTTAGACATAGGGAAGGCATAATAAAAACGGTACAGTTGCATTAGACGGACCGAAAAATATGATCACAACCATTGATTTAAAGTTGAGCCAAGAACGAACTTTTTCATTTTTTCAATCGAATGGCCTACGCTTCTCAGGTTGAGAGAGATTCCACAAATATGTGGAAAACGAAGTGTTGTAATGAGTGTTTGCTTTACCAAAAGATCAGCGCTTTCCATTTTCTAAAGTCTCTCACCGTTCGATGAAATGCTTTACCATCATTCTATTGCCACCCCAAAACTTTTGTCTTTCTTATCATTTCATTAACATCCATTGCCCCATCATGTAAAGCATTTAGGCTAAAATATCTAAATGGGACTTAGTGTAAGCATCACCTCATATAATACAAAAAATATATTTAGAGAAAATCAAAGTTGGATCCCAACACTACTCCGTGACTACTTACCCATTTAATTGATTGAGTTTATTAATTATATAGAACATCGAGCTATATTATTTATGATAATGTGACTACCTATGAAAGTTATTAAATAAGTAATCAAAGAATCTTTAGTTGACAAGGGAGGTAGGCTCTACATACATATTAAATATTGTTTCAAATAGTTAGTAGACATATCAAAGTTACAACTCTAAGATGTTGTCATTGGGAGGATTTGATAATATGTCTAGATCTTGCATGGATGTTATCATTCTATTGACACTTTTTTGTGTGTTGTATAAAAATATTAAATTACTATCCTTCTTCACTATCCATATTTGTGCAATATGAAATCTTTTCACTATGTTTTACATCAATGTATAAAATTTTGGTTTAAAGGGGATCTCTATTTATTATCAATTACATGACGAATGTATATCAATGAATACATCTAACAATTATATTACTCAAAATGAATCATTAGTAAGCAAAATACACAACTATAATTAAGGCTTATTAGATTTTATAGCATATGGTGTAAATGAGTATCATGTGGATCCTAAAGCTTATAATATATCCAGAGTAGTACTGGGATGGGTGACCTCCTGGGAAGTCCCAGTGTTTCACCTCTATGAACATCACCTAGATGTAATGAGTGTTAAGTGTTTTATTCATTCTCATGAGAGATGAGTTCTTGTGAACCACTACTCATGAAACATGGGTCATGAGTTTGACTCAAAAACTATACAGTTGAATCCTTTTAGCAATATCAAAATTACAATATCTTGTCTCTTTAAATGGATCCATCTATTTATGTAAAACCCCTAAGGTATATAAGGATGCAAAGGAGGCATTTGTTTGAGAGATAAACCTTAAGAATACTATATCTAGTCATTGATGTAGAAGCATCCAAGGTGTAGGAGCAATCTTGCATCACCCAAAAAGAAATATTATGTTTTCCTTTTGTTTTGTGGTTTTTCCTTAGTTTTTTGGGGGGGCATTATGATAGCTACATTATATAAGATGTGTAAAAACTAAAAATAATCTAAAATAGTAACGCGTTATTTTTAGGAGTTTTCCCATTTGAGGTCATATGGACATGTACACTAGTCCTAAGGAGTGAAATTGAAAAATAAGATTATTGGTGAAAGAATTAGCTCAATACCTAAGCAGTTTGAAAGATATCAACATTTTTCTCCCAGGCAATTTCTCTAATGAAGCTTAAAAAATAAAATTGAAGACCTTAAATCTCTTCGTGAGCTTTCTACTGATATATTATACAAGTGAATCAAGTGTTAGAGTCAAAAGTTATGGCTTCTAGAAGTTGTGTCATCAAAACTAAAGTTTTGATATTCAAAAAAAAAAAGGAAAAAAAATCACCTGGGTAGGAAATTGAACTAATGAACCATTGAGTGCCAAAAGAGGAAAGTTACACTTTCTAGAACATTTTAAGTTAGTTATTGGTATTACATATACAAGGTTAAAGAAGGGCTTCATGACTTAGTTCCAAAAGTGTAGATTGTGGCTTTATCTTACAAATTATTGTAATAAGAACCTACCCATGTGGTTGTAGCAAGTTATTTCAAGAATAATGTAATGCCATTTCATTGAAGATAATAGAAAATAAGTGTTTCTATTCTTGCAATTATTTTATCTCTCTGTTGTGTTCTATGTGTTTGGTGAAGTAAGGGGGGCACCCTTTATCAAGTGGTATTAGAGAATAAGTTCTTGAGTTGTAATTAGATCATTGAACATGAGGCAACTTGCACCAGGACTATGGTTGTGGATCTGAGAGATAAGTGAGAAAAATGCCTCCATGGAGGAGTTGTGGTAGAAGAATTATTGGTGTGATAAAAGAGGGTTTTAGAGCCCTCTAGAGACAAGTGCAAGCACTACAAAAGGGGTAGCATAGAGGACCAGATATTAGGGCAAGATATGAAAATGGGAATGATTTTGAAGAAGGACAGTTTGAAGTAGAGCAAGAAATAGCCAGAAATCCTGATGAGGCTAGGTTTTTTGGGCCATTTCCAAGATTGGAAAAAATGCCAAAGATTGAAGCTTCCACATTTTTTGGAAATCTTCATCTAAAAGACTTGATCGATTGTATCAATGATATGGAAGAGCATTTTGAGTATGAAGAAGTAGAAGATCCTAAGAAGGTTAAGTTTGCAAAGGCCAAGTTGAAAGGTCATGCCAAAATTTGGTGGAAAGAAGTTCAATTGGAGAAAAATAGAAAAGGGAAGGAGATAATAACAAGATAGGATCATGAAGGGATCGAATGGTGGAAAAATTGAAGAGATAATTTATTATTGTTGACTATGAGCTTGATTTGCTAAAGAAAATGCAAGGGTTGAAGCATGCAAGAAAATTCATCCAAGGGTCTACAAAAAAATTCTATCAAGTCCTTATTAGAATGGGCCATCTTGAAGCCAACAAGGAGAAGGTTTTTGGTTACATAAATGGGTTGGACTCAAGTATTCAAGAAGATTCAATAATGGTAATAATGTCTACCATTGAATGCGCATATCAATTTTCTTTTAAGGTAGAAGAGAAGCTAAACAAAAGGTTTCAAAGTAAGAAAAATGGAAGAGGTCATGGTGGAAAGACTGGTGGTGGTCTTATGGAGGCTAAAATGAAGACCGAAAGAAGAATGATGACTCCAATAGTAGTCAGAATCAGAGGGGAAATCATTCCTATTACCCTCACAATCAAAATAGAGATCAAAGAGAAAGAGGAAAAGGACCGATAAGAGGAGGCTTTCATGGAACATGTTTCCAACATGGAGAAGGACATAAAGTCAATGAGTATCCCCAATATCAAGGGAGGACAAATAAGAGACTAGAGGATGCACAAGGTGCACATGTAGAGGAGGATATTGAGTCTTCACATTCTAAATATGTTGAAACAAGAGAGGTTCTTGTTACTAGAAGAGCCTTGCTCAATGATGATAAGGAACCTGCATATAGAAGAATTTGTTTCACACAAGATGTAAGTGTAACGATAAAGTTTTCAATATCATTATAGACGGTGGTAGTACTGATAACCTTATTTCAGATGAAATGGTTAATAAATTAAAGTTAGAGAGAACAATGCATCTGAATCCCTACTTGATTGGTTGGTTGCAAAAGTACCACAAGGTTTTGGTCAATGAACAATGTCTAATAAAGTTCAAAATTGGAAACTATCATGATAAGGAATTATATGATATGATTCCTATGGATGTTTGTCATTTTTTTTAGGGAGACTATAGAAATTTTATTGTCATGTAGTACATGATGGATTTGTAAATACCTATTCTTTGACAAATGATGGAGTCCGACACAAGCTAAAGCCATAGAAGGAAACAAAGGGAAAGGTATGCAATAATGCAAGATATGTTAGTTGATGGAAGGAAGTTTCTAGAAGGCATGAAAAATGAGCATACGTGCTTTTCTTTAATTCCAAATGTTGATAAAGAAGTAGAAGATGTACATATAGAAGTTGTAGATTTGTTGGATGAGTTTTAATATATTGTATCTAATAATGTACTTGATGGATTACCACCAAGATAAATATTAGTCATCAAATGGACTTGATTCATGGAGCTAGTTTGCAAAATAAGGTAGCCCATAGAATGAATTTTGTAAAGATGGAAGATTTGAACTAACAAGTGCAAGATTTGTTACAGAAAGGGTTGATTCTAGAGAATTTGAGTTTATGTGTACTACTATTAGTACTAGCACCAAATAAAAATGGAGAATGGAGGGTGTGTACAGACTCTCAAGCTATCAATAAGATTACTATCAAGTTTAGATTTCCCTTGCCAAGGATGGGTGACACTGTGAATTGTTTGAGTGGAGTTAAATAGTTCACAAAAATAGATTTGAAGATTGGATATCACCAAATTTTGATTAAAGGAGATGAACAAAAAATAGCCTTCAAAAAAAGGAGGGATCATATGAGTGGCTAGTCATGCCTTTTGGGATAACCAATACACTAAGAACATTCATGTGACTCATGAACAAGGTATTGAAAGAATTTTTTAGTAAGTTTTTTATTATTTACTTAGATGATCTTTTGATCTTTAGTAAGACATTGGAAGAGCATATAATGCATATTCAGATGGTCAAAAAATGAACCCAAAGAAAGTGAAGGCTATCTTTGAATATCCTACTCCAAGGAGTGCTACTAAGGTAAGATCTTTTCATGCTTTGGCTAGTTTTTACAATAAATTTATCAAATAATTTAGTAGTATATGTCGAATCCTAACTAAAAAAATGAGAGGGGATAGAAAAGAGTTTAAGTGGACTATGAGAGTAGCAAAGAGTTTTGATTAATTGAAAAGAAAAGTTACAGAGCATCTTGTTTTGGTACTTTCATATTTTAATAAGGTATTTCAAGTAGACTATGATGCTAGTGGAAATGCTATTGGAGTTTTTTTGAGTCAAGAAGGAAAACCCATTGCTTATTTTAGCAAGGAGTTAAATGATGCCGAAATAAAATATTTTATTTATGATCAAGACTTTTATGCTATAGTTCGGGCATTGAGGAAATGGAGACATTATCTTTTTCCTAAAGATTTTTCTTTGTTTATTTATCATCAAGCTTTATAGTATTTGAACAGTCAAGGAAAGGTGAATCAAATGCATTTAAAATGGGTTGAGGTTTTACAAAGTTACACTTTTGTTTAAAGCATAAGAGTAGAAATTATAACAAAGTCGCAAATGCCCTAAGTAGGAGGCAAAATTTGTTGATAGAGATGCAGATCAAAGTTTTTGGGTTCCATGAACTAAAGAGTTTGTATCTAGAGGATCTTGATTTTGGTGAGGCTTGGAGAGCTTGCATAGAGCTTGTTACTTTAGACAAGATCGAGAGGTTCAATTTTATAACTAAAAAGGGATGTTATTTAAAGGAATCCATTTATGAACTCCAAAGAGTTTCATGAGGGAGAACCTAATCAAAGAGAAGCATAGTCGGGGATTGGTTTGATACTTTGTTCAAGATAAGACCATTGCTCTAGCTAGTGAGCATTATTAGTCGCCACAATTGCAATAATATATTAATAATCTTGTGCAAGGTTGTAGAATATGTCAAATGGAAAAATGAACCAAGAAAAATACAAGGTTATATCAACCATTACGTGTACCAAAGAGGCCATGAGAGAATATTAGTATGGAACCTGTTCATGGTTTACTAAGGACTTAAAGAGGACATGATTCCATTTTTGTGGTGGTAGGAAGGTTCTCAAAGATGACACATTTTATTCTTTATGAGAAGACTAATGGTGTTGTTCATGTGGCAGAATTATTTTTAAAGAAGTAGTGAGACTACATGGTCTACCAAAGAGCATAGTTTCATATCAAGACACTAAGTTTGTTGGGTAGTTTTGGAGGACATTATGGAAAAAGTTGAAGACAAATTTGAAGTTCAATTCAGTGCATCGTCCACAGATTAGTGGGCAAATAGAAGTGGTGAATGAGAGTTTGGAGAACTTGTTGAGATGCTTAGTAGGGTATAAATCTAAGGGTGGGATCTTATTTTACCATTGGTAGAATTTTCATACAATAATTATGTCAATAGGAGCATTGTTAAATCACCATCCTAAGACTAATGGTGTTGTTCATGTGGCTGAATTATTTTTAAAGAAGTAGTTAGACTACATGGTCTACCAAAGAGCATAGTTTCATATCAAGACACTAAGTTTGTTGGGTAGTTTTGGAGGACATTGTGGAAAAATTTGAAGACAAATTTGAAGTTCAATTCAGTGCACCGTCCACAGACTAGTGGGCAGATAGAAGTGGTGAATAAGATTTTGGAGAACTTGTTAAGATGCTTAGTAGGGTATAAACCTAAGGGTGGGATCTTATATTACCATTGGTAGAATTTGCATACAATAATCATGTCAATATGAGCACTGTTAAATCACCATTCCAAATTATATGTGGAATTAGTCCTAGAAATGCTTCAGAGTTAAGGAAGTTGGACAAAGGAGTAAATAGTAGTGTCAAAGTTGAAGACTTTGCATGAAGAAGTGAGAAAGCATATTAATAAAATGAATATTTAGTACAAAGTTAAGGAAAATAAAAAAGGAGATATAAGAAATTTCATATTGGATATGAATTCATGGTTCATTTGAGAAAGGATATATTTCCAATCAAAACATATAATAAGTTGAAGATGAAGAAGTTTGAGCCATGCAAAATCCTAAAGAAGCATGATTCGGGAAATGCTTATGAAGCATAATGGTTGAGTGACCTTAACATTTCACGTATGTTTAATATTTTAGATTTGACAGAGTATCATGAAGGAAGTATTAAAGATGAAATACTCGAAGCATATTGGACTATTCCAACACCTACTTCAACTAAGGAGGAGATAGAGGATATCTTGGATAGTTGTGAGGGTAGAAGCACAAGAAACAAATAAAATGAAGAGTACCTAGTTAGACAGAAAGAAAAACTTGTTGAAGATTCATCATGGCTATCAAAAGAAAAGTTTGACTGCTTCAGTTTTCCTCTAAATACCTAATATGTGATAAGGCCATTTCTCAAATTACCCTAGGTGTCCAATACAGGAGTATCTAGGGTGTAGGAGAAATCTTGCACCACCCAATAAGAAATATTGTGGTTTCCCTTTGTTTTGTGGTTTTTCTTTAGTTTTATAGGAGTCCATTATGATGGTTGCACTATATAAGATGTATAGAAGCTAAAAATAGCCTAAAATAGTCACATGTTATTTTTAGGAGTTTTGCTTATTTGGGGTTGAATGGACATGTAAATGGGTCTCGAGGATAATAATTAAAAAATAAGATGATTGGAAAAATAATCATCTTAATAGCATGAGCATTTTGAAAGATATCAACATTTTTGTCTTTGGAAGTTTCTCCAATGAGGCTTAAAACTCAAAATTGAAGACCTTAGAGGCCCTGAAAAGGTTTGAATCCTAACAATCTATATTGCATTGTAGATCTCTTAATGATATTTCTGATGATATATTATACAAACAAATCAGATGCCCGAGTCAAAAGTTATGGTTGCTGGAAGTTGTCCCATCAAAACTCAAGTTTTGATAAAAAAATAAAAATAAAAAAAAGAACAGATGGAAAAAATCACCTAGGTGGGAAATTGAACTAATGAACCGTTGTCTACCAAAAGAGGAAAGTTGCACTTTATAGAACATTATAAGGAAGTTATTGGTATTGTAGATACATGGATACACGAGGGTTTCAAGACTCAATTTTAGAAGTGTTGATTATGGCTTTGTCTTGCAAATTATTATAATAATAAGGCATGTGGTTATACAAAGTTATTTCCATAATGTTGTAATATCATTGTACCATCCTAAAAAGTTAGCACCTATAATTGGATGATCAATTTAGCCCCATTTTAGCATGTATGGGTTCCCACATTAATTTCACACTCTTTTAACACTCATCAAAACTTTAAATTAATATTATAAGTTGTTTGTTAATTTAAATTCACAAAATATTGATTTGAGCCCTTATTTATAAGCATGCTCTCCTCTTTAATCATTTATTAGCCTACATAGGCCCTATGTTACCATTTGTGGCCTTTGTACTTCTTTCTAACCATAAAATTAGTTGTGCCTCTTATTCCGATATCTTTTCACCTTCCCTGACTTCCCATTTAATTTTGGGCCTATTTCCTTAGAACTACATAACACCCAAGGTAGTATGTTCCTAGGAACATAGTGCCCAAGGCATTGTATTCCCCAAAGATTTAGTTCAAATTTGAATTGGGGCCTCATTGCAATGTTTTGGTGGGGAATTAGA
Organism: Chamaecyparis obtusa; assembly: GCA_027943335.1. Taxonomy (NCBI): domain Eukaryota; kingdom Viridiplantae; phylum Streptophyta; class Pinopsida; order Cupressales; family Cupressaceae; genus Chamaecyparis; species Chamaecyparis obtusa. The sequence continues at coordinate 357,246 of BSBK01004303.1, read as the reverse complement.
TTTTGCGGTCGACCTGGATCAATTTTGAATAATTAAATATTGTGAGAGGTATATAAGTGTCCTATCTCTCCTCAATTTATTAAAAAAGAAGGATGATCAAGCAATTTGGAATTCAAGCTCTCTTCTACAATTTCACATCCAAGCATTCTCAAGGTATTCGAGCATCCAAGTCTTCAAGCCTTTAAAGCATTCTTCTCCTTCATCAAGCATTGTGGAAAACTACATTCATTGTGAAAATCATGTATTCCATGATTTCCTTTGAGTTTTTTATGCAGATTCAAAGGCTATTGCATTACCACTTGTGATTACATCAAAAGAAACATTGTGCCATCAAGGTATAAGGTAAATTATGATTTAGATATAGTTTTTATTTCATATCAGCAATTTTTCCTTTATGAGATTTCATTTGCATTTCAAGGTTGATTCCTAAATAGGGGTTTGTCTAAGGCAAAACCCTTTCAACTTAAAAATTTCCCAATTTTTGTGTGTAGGTACAAGTGGTGGATGCATCGAGACTTTGTGTGTAGGTACAGGTGGTGAACACACTAAGACTTAATTCATAAAGTATGAGACTTTGCAAGAAAAATACAACTGGATTCAAACAAAAGTATAGGGAAAACAACATTTTTTTGCAAATTATTCCTAGGAACAAAACACCCTAGGAATTTTGTACACTCAAAATCATCTTCAAATTTTAACCATGGTTCAGTATGGTTGACCAAGATTTAAATATTTTGAGACTACTAATTCCTTTGTTTTGCAGGACGTTGTTTGAAGGCTTTGATAAATCTAAGACTATTAATGCATTTGTTTTGTAGGTTACCTTGGAGTTTCAAGTCAACATTGTGCTTTCTTTAGTGGTTTTTATAGGTACTTGGATTAATTAGGAAAGTTCATTTCTTATGGTTAGTTCATTAGTAGGAGAGTATGGCGTTATCTCTTTAGAGATAATCAGAAATATAGACCTACTTGATTTATCACTTAGAAGAGAATCTTAGGTAAATGAACATGTGTTTGGCGTGTTTGGGAGAAAAAATAGAGTAGGAGATTATGCTCTTATCCATTAAGGAAAAACTTATTATCCAATTTTATATGTTTTTTTACCTTTAGAGAGTATGTCGTTGAGGGAAAAATCTCACGGCTACAACTCAAGTGGGAATAGGTGAACCTGGTCCTTCCAACCCATTATAATCAAAAGCCTCTTTGAGATTAAAGTCTTAGAGGTCATAGCTATTTCTACATTTTATGTATGCTAGATTTTCATAGGGTTGAGAGCCTCAATCCTGCGTGTAGGATTGCGTTAATCTAGTACTTGTAGGGCTATAGGCCTCAATCCTTCTTGCAGGACTACAAGGGATAGGTGCGAATGGATTCCCTTACTAGACACCTTAGGATAGAAGCTACCTAGTTTACATCCAAAATTGATCATAATCTTTGTGCAAGGAGGGGGAAGAATCTCTCCTGAAGATTAATCACCATAAGTATCCCCTTGAGCATTTGGAGGTGGATAATATGGCATCAAAGGTCTCATTGTGTAGTCTCCTTTGAACCATATTTTGTTTATCTCTCAACAAAGGCAAAAACATGGGCACCCTCTAGGGGGTGACACGGTTGTGTGAGTCGACAAGATATCCAAGTTTGTGGCAAAGATTTTGATCGGCAAGCCAAATTGCCTTAGGTAGATATTTCTTGAGTGTCTTTGAATTGTTCCAGACCCATGGAAACATTTGTGGCTTGAAAAGGTCACTTGAACATACACATTGTGTTATGTCCCCCTATCAGTCATACTTGTAACAATTTCTTGTATCCCTCGAGGTTTCTTTTTCCCTTGTTGGATTGTTTTCATATGTGTGTTTGTTCCATGTTTGAGTGTGAAAAATAGTTTTTTCCATTGAATATGTTGGTTAACCAAATCATCACTTCTATAGGCTATGTCCCATATTTCCAAGCACAATAAAGCTAAGCGCACACTATCTTTGGCCTATAGAGAAAAGAAAGCAACCAATCGAAGAGCTAGGAAGTATCAACACATCATCGAAGTTATTCAACAAGAGCTCCAAAATCAAGAGAAAGTTGACAAGATTTTCTTCAATAACAAGCTCTCCAACTACTTTCACAAACTTGGTCTAAATCAAGATTTTGTCAACTTTGAGACCTACGATTAAACCTTCCTCTTTTCATCCATCATTCATCCTCTTAGTCAGTCATTATCATTTTCCCTCCTTTGGAGAACAACATCATTTCCTTGGACCTACATCAATCCTTTACCTTGATTATCCTTCAATTCATCTTCATCAAGACCCATTTAATATTATCTCTCATACATTCATCATCAATCTTAGGTGGGAAGAGTTATCCAGGTGTCTTAGAGATCCTAATATTTAATCAAAATTGAATCCTGCCACTTAAGAACATAATTCCATCTTAAGTGGTTTGATCCAATCAATCTTATCCCCTTATTTTCTTGTGATCATTAGTCTATCTACAATTAGAACAAGGGTTTCATCATTGCTATTCCAAAGGATCTCTCTTTCACTAAGGTTGTCCTAAACCTTTAAACCGAGTTAGACTTTGAGGCCCTACCCTCGTCGATCGATCATTAACCCTTCATCAAATCAGACATCAAACCTTTGAGGCCCTTCCCTCTCAATCATCATAAGGTCTAAACCACTGCTCCTAAGTTCATTCTCCTTCATTTATTATCAGTCCTTAAACATCTTTTCTCTTCTAATTTTATGGTCTTAACCCTCTCGCAAGCTAAGATGATGAGTCAATGCTTTCTAGACAACAAGAATCCCTTTGCCTTAGTACCTCTTGGAGGTCTACGAATTCTAAACATAAATAATTCGGGGGAGGAAGAGGTTTAATGTGTTGATCAACCTGCACAAACTGAAACAAATCCAACTTCACAAGTCGATGACTTCCTCAAAGACCAGCATAATGTGGAGATGGTGGAGAAAGTGATTCAAGCCAATAAAATGGAATTTTTTAAAACATTTTTTGGGATGGTATCACAGTCCCTAAATTTTTTTATGAATCATTATTGCACAACAATATTAATAAAGGTAGGACTTCCACAACAACTACCTCAATAGTTCATATAATGTCATCTTAAGACAAAGGCACGGTTGTTTCTGGCGGGCCTTCTACATTAATGCCTATATCAACAACACAACCAACATTTCAATTGACACTTGAAAAAATCCAACAAATTATTAATGTTATACATAATACCACCTCACATGCTAGCACTCATGCAATGATGAGTACATCTACTCCTTTTGACACTAGTGTCTTGAACATGGGCCAAACATCATTGCTAGAAGCACCAGTTCCCCAACCTCCAATTAACTATATTTCATCACTCTTCTAAGTTCCTTCTGGGGTTTCAAAAACCTCTACCTTGGTGATATCACAAACTTATCACCATGCTCCTCCTCCTACACTTGGACTTACATCAGTTGGATTTTAAACATCACAATTTGGAGGAGGGCAACTTGCTAGTTCATATCTCACACATCACAATGCTCCTGACTTGGCAAATCAAATCAATGAACTTAAAAGCCTTGTCCAAATCTTGAAAAGTGGAGGTAAAAAGTAGTTGCCTTTTGAATATATTTGTCCTTATCCATTTGATAAGTCAATTAACATGATACCTTTCCCTGGAAACTTTGAGATCCCTAAATTTAACAAATATAAGGGGAAACCATGTCTATCCAACATATCAAAGAATTCTATATTGCTTTTCAAGAGGTCTCTTATAATGAAGATTACCTTAAGAGACTCTAAACTATAAGTCTTGGAGGTCCATCACTTGAATAGTTCATGAATTTACCTCTTGGACCTATATTGTCCTTTTTTGATCTAGCAGAGAAGTTTGTTGCACAATACTTGTACAATATCAAACACCAAGCATCCTTAAGTGACTTGTGCAATGCTAAGCAAAGGAATGGGAAAAAATTTTCTAGTTTATTACAAAGGTGGATACACCTGGCTAATAGAATGCCTTGGAAAATACCAGATAACATCCTTATAGATATATTTACTCAAAATCTGGTACCTGGAATGTCATTCCAAATGAAAATGGTTGCTCCCAAAACTTTTTAAGTACTTGTTAGGAAGGAAAAAATAATCGAAGATGGTCTCTTATAAAAGGGAGTCATTAAGCACTATACTCCCTCCTCTAAAAATGACAAACCAAAATTCTGGACTAAGAATGAAGGGGTAGTCAATGATGGAGTGACTGATCCTAAGCATGTTCAAAATGTTCTAGAATATAAACAAGGTAATTCAAAAAATAATATCAATCAAAGCAATAACCACAATCAATAGAATCAGAATACTTCTCAATAATAATCTTACAATTAGGGTTATCTATTCCCTCGCAATAACAATAAGAATAACAACAACAACAATAATTATGCTTCACATCCTCGATGACAGTTCACTTCCATGACATAGCCCTTGGACATTATCTTTTTAAGACTTTTCAATCAAAACATGATAATATATCCTAATACCCAGCCACATGATGACAATCAACCCAAACTTGCTTGGTAAGGATAATGAATAATGTGAATATCATTGCATCAAAGGTCATGATACTAAGAAATGCATAAAGCTCAAGCACTATGTGCAAGAACTTATTGATGATGGGAAAATTGAAGTTGAAGGTTATACACCTTCATCCTCTAATTCTCATCTTAAGATCTACAATCAGTCATTCCCTAAACATGATCATAACAATGCCACGTCTTCCAAAAATGTGGCTTATGACTACACCACCAACAATATCCAAGGCTCTAATATTCAGGACAATGATTGTTGTGGCTTTGACTCCCTTTGCGGTCACATACAAGAATATAACAATTATGTTTTCACCCTCAAGCTTAAACTATTGATTGCAATGCTACCACTAGAAGAGGAATAATTACTGTTCAAGCTGCTAATCTGCTTGTTGCACCATCCACATCTACTAGGCCTACTTCATGCTATGACCTCCTAACACAATTGGGGAAGACTCTTGAACATATATCCATACTTGAGCTACTTCATACATCACCCACACATGAGGATATCCTTGAAAAATCCCTCACTAAATCTTGAGTCCTTGAAAACATCAATGTTCCCAATTCCAAGCTATGATCAGGAATTTATCTGTATAATCACACTTGGTATTTATAGATAAATACCTCTATGGCTCTGACCCTTATCATAATAAGCCTCTCCACATTGAGGTCATCATCCACTCCAACAAAATAAAACAAGTCATGATAGACAATGCATCTAGTTTTAATCTTTGTACTGTGATAATGATAAGACATATAGGAATTTCAAAAGATCTCATTGATGTGACAAAATTAATTAGCATAAAAGCTTATGATGATAGGGAAAGATAATCTAAAGGATTGATTATTCTTCCTCTCAGGGAGGCTCTTCTCTAATTGAGACTTCTTGTCATGTTCTTGATTTAGATCTCCCTTAAAACATACTTTTGGAAAGACCTTGGATACATGCTATTGCATCATGGATGTGAAATCACTATCCCCAGAGATCAAGAACCATTTCAGTATTGCAAAAATATGGAAGTAAAGAAATCTTACTATTGTCCTTTGAATGAATTCTTTGGATCTATTACAAATGAGACTTCCATTAAGTCTCCTCCTAAAAAATCTCTCATTGAAAAACCTAATAAGGTATTCGATAAAGGAAAAGTTAAGGTCATCAAGCATAAGATTGTTGAATCAGAAAAGAAAGTGAAATTTATTGAGCAAGGAATAGGAGAATATAAATTTGAGAGTTCATTATGCATTGGACAACTTCCCTTATCCCTAAGGTCCTTTGGTAAGCCTAAACAAATTGTTCCCAAAGGAGATAAAGAGACTTTGCCATGTAATAAGACTACTTTTGAACACTGTGGATCTCTTGCAGATGAACACATGGAGAACGCCATACTATCTTGGCTTTTCAATGATGAAGAAGGTAAACTAGTGGAAATTCCTAAGGATAAATACCCAAAGGCCACTCCCATCATTGAGTGCATGGGATATCATGGAATGGGTCTTGGTACAAATGAAAATGGGAAAAAGATAGTCATTAAAGCAACCAGTTATCCTTGAGGTCGAGGATTAGGCTCCCTAGAAAGCAAGGTGTCATTTCTGAGGACTTTTGTTTAGCTAAGACTAATTCAGACAATGAGGAATAATTTTATGAAGTCCCTTTCCAATAAATCTAAGATGATCTCATCGACTCTAACCATGTCTTATCCATCACTATAGCAGACCTTGCATCCCCTACTCTTCCCCTCAAACATCCTAAGCTTATTAATTGGGACCAAACAAATTCACCACCAACTTTAAACTTATGTAACTTGGATGAGGCAATACTCTCTCTTTTCAAACTTAAGAATCTCCAAGATCACGAGCACAACATAATCTACAATGAGAAAGCCTACTTTGGTAACCAAGTCAACTCTCTTAGTCGAAAAAGTGAAAATGAAAAAAACAAAAACAAAAAAAAACCCTTTAGTGAAAACCTCTCTGAGGCATCTTTGGGTGAAGAAAAAGAGAAAATAAAGGATGTATCCTCTAGTGAAAACCTTTACGAGGCACTAGAGGAGGGATAAGTTGACTTACCCTTTATGACAGTACTGCCAAAAAAATCCTCTATCCTAATTGAAGACACAATAAAGGTCAATCTTGGCACTACAACTAATCCTAAGCTCACATATATTGCAACATCACTAAATGACCAAGAAAGGAAGGATGTGACTGAATTTATTCATAAGGCACACATGAATTTCCATGGACTTATAAAGATATGCTTTGTCTAGATCCTGATCTAGTGGTACATCATCTCACAGTGGATCCTAAAATTAAACCTGTCAAGAAAAAGTTAAGAAAAATGTATCCACAAGTTGTTTTGTTGGTTAAAGAAGAGTTACAAAAGATGATAGATGTCGAGTTCATATGACCTATAGATTACCTAGAATGAGTCTCCAACATTGTCTCAGTAGGTAAGTCTTATGGGGCCATAATAATTTGCACTAACTTTAAAGATCTTAATTTAGCATATCCTAAGGATGATTTGTCACTTCCCAACATTGATATTATAGTGGATTTGACTATCAGGCATGAGGTGATGTCTCTTATGGATGGTTTCTTTAGATATAATTAAATTAGGATAGCAGCTAAGGATCAACATAAAATAACTTTTACTACTCCCTAGGGTACATTTTGCTATCAAGTGATGCATTTTGGTCTTAAAAATGTTGGAGCTACCTATCAGAGAGCTGTGACGACAATTTTTCATGATATGCTTCATGTCATTATGGAAGATTGTGTGGATGATTTTCTTGGGAAGTCAAAGACAAGAGAATCACATATAGCTATCCTTACCACAATTTTTGAAAGGTTGGAGAAGTACAAGATAAAGTTAAATCCTAAGAAATGTGTCTTTTGCATTAAGTCAGGTAAACTGCTAGGTTACATCATGTCTCAAAGAGGGATTGAGGTAGATCCTAAGAAGGTGAAATCTATCTTGGATATGCCACCTCCACAAACATTGAAGAAACTTCATAGTTTACAAGGCTGAGTTCAATCTATCACATATTCATACCTTAGTTGGCAAATAAGGTTCATCCTTTTTCACATCTCCTGTGTAAAGATACTAAGTTCCTATGGGTTTGTCTCTGTCAGAAGGCATTTTCCCAGCTAAAAAAATCTAGCTAATTCGTCGATGCTAGTCCCAACTATTCTAGGTTGATCTCTAATTATTTATATATCAGCTAAATTAGTTGCATTGGGTGCAATTCTTGCACGACTAGATGATAATGGAAAAGAGCATGCTATCTATTACCTTAGCATAAAACTTGTTGGATATGAATTTAATTATACTGCTATTGAGTGAGCATGTTTAGTTGTCATCTTTTGCATGCAAAAGCTATGTCATTACATGCTTAACAACGAGACACAACTCATTGCCAAGGTTGATCCTCTTAAGTATCTCTTATCATAAGTTGCTCTTACTGGACGTACGACAAAATGGGTCATGATCCTGAGTGACTTGGACATTATGTATGTAGATTGAAAAGATATCAAAGGTAAAGTAATTATAGATTAGTTAGAAAAAACCCTGGTCCAAGATGATCATCCTATTATTACATATTTTCCAGATGAGTCTATCATGACCATCACCTCAAACATGCAATGGAAAAAATATTTTGATAGATCTTACATGCAAAAAGGCTCGGGGGCAGGATTGTTGTTTGATACACCACAAGGAGATCTCATTCCTAAGTCTTACAAGCTTACATTTCCTTGCACAAACAACATTGCAGAATATGAGGCCCTAGTAGTTGGACTTCGTCAAGCTATTCATTGGAAGATCTCTAACTTATTGGTCTTTGATGAATCTTAGTTAGTTATCTGACAAGTTAATGATGAATTTCAAACAAAGGATGATAATATACTTCCTTAATGATGCATCATTGAGGATCTAAAAGAACACTTCACAGAGATCACCTTTCAACAAATCCCAAGAGCTAATAACAAAGCAGGTGATGAAATGGCTACCATTGCCTCTTTGATAGCTATGGCAAATAATAGTCAAAAGTGTGAATTTATTGTTGAGAATCTTATGGTCCCTACTTATGACCAACCAGAGTCTGAAATGGTGTGTGAAATCATTGGTCTTGACTCCCCTTGGTACCAAGACATTTAAATTATTTCCTTAATGATGGGATCATTCCATTAACCCTCACCCCTAATCAATGTAAAACCTTCATCTATCGAACTTCCCATTACACTATCCTTGGTGACGCCCTTTTCTAGAAACACTTCGACAAAACTCTTCTTATATGTCTGAATTTAGAAGAAGCACAAACGACCTTACAAGAGGTACACCAAGAAATCTTTGGGGCTCGCTCCAGTGGACTCACTTTGGCCAAGAATTTGTTATGTACTGGTTACTATTGGCCAACTATGGAGCAATATGCATACCACTTTGTGAAGAAATGTGTTCCTTATCAACATCGTGATGATTTGATACACACACCCATCCAAGAACTCCACCCCACTATCACACTTTGGCCCTTCTCACGATGGGGTTTTGACCCTATAGGACATATATTCCCTAACTATTCCAATGACCATAAATATATTATTGCTACTACTGAATACTTCACCAAATGGGTTGAAGTTATACCCATCACTTCTAGTACATGCAAGAAGATTTCCAAGTTCATCTTGAATTACATCATTTGTCACTATGGAATCCCATAGGATATTCACACTGATAATGGAACCCCTTTCAAGAATAAGGATGTCACTGAACTTTGTAGTAAATTTGGCATAACCCAATATTTTTCCAGAAAGTATTTCCCACGAGGCAATGGTCAAGCAGAGGATACTAAAAAAACTATCTTTAAAATCCTCAAAAATATAGTCGATGATGTTGGTCGTGACTAGAACCTTCAGTTGAATCCCACTCTTTGGGCCTACCACACTTCCATTTGAACCCCTACTGCTTCCACCCCTTTTGCCCTTCTTTATGGTACCGAGGTTGTACTTCCCTTAGAAATTGAGCTCCCCTCTCTTAGAATCTCCCTGAAGAATTTGATATCTAAAGAGGACTATCGAGTTGCTCACGTGCAAGAATTGCAACTTCTTGATGAACGATGCCTCAATGCCTTGAACCACCTTCACATGTATCAAAATGGCCTTCACTTGCAATTCAATAAGAAGATCAACCTTAGGAATTTGAAGTTGGTGACCTGGTACTACAACATAACATTAGAAATCTCTAGAATCATGAGAAGAAAGGAAAATTTGAGCCTAATTGGTTGGGACCTTTTGTGGTTACAACTAAGTTTGGATCTGGAGCATATAAAATAGCTAAAATATAGGGAGAGTCACTCCTTGATCCTATAAATATTCATCATTTGATTAAATTTTATACTTGATCTAGTAAGAAAAATTCTTATACAGTAGAAAAATCCCTAAATTTTTTTTTAAAAATTGTCTAGTAGTGAAAACTTGGCAACATGCACTCTGGGAAAGTACAATGGTGAAAACCTATCCCAGGTGCCATGTGTAGTCAAACTTGATCTAGTGTTTATCTAGGTTCTACATCATTCATCAATCCCCTTTTGTTCGGTTCTATATTTGTGCAGGAACTCCCTTTAGTTTTGCAACCCCATCCCATTTTTTGCTATTCCCTCCCTGGTGAAGCATTGATCATGGTCATAGTAAAGGGAACCATCTCTGGCTATGACATTTTTTTAGACATAGTGACCACATTCGGTCTTATCAAAATCAACATTTAGACTAAATCACTGCACTGTCATTTTCTTCACACTATTGCCACTGAATTCATTTCGACCAATTGTCTAATCTCGACCCATTGGGATACATCCTTCCTACGTCAGCTCATCCAACCCTGAATCATCTAATCCTGCTCATGGAAATAATTTTGGACCAAATGACTGCTTGGTCATGAGGCCTTCTTGATTATTTTATCTTTTGTATTTTAGTAAAACCTACTAATGGTTGCCTTGATCTCCTATATCTTGGTATATTGTGAATGGTGTTTACTGAAATACATGTCTTTTATGGAATGATCTATGTGTTGGTATATTTGGGGGCATATGTGTTGATAAAGTGATCATGGTTGTGTACACCTCATTAGGGGTAGAGTATCTCACTCTCACCATGCGTTTATTAAATTGGTTCCATGATGGTTGCTTAGTCCACCACTATGTTCCTAAATACTACCTTTGTCTATTTACATGTCCAATCCATGCAACATAATCATGTCATCCAAACTCTTTAGCATGTGATGCATACCTTTGTTCCAATATTAACCTAGGGTGTGCTCTATAGCTTTAACACGATACTGATCTCATGAAATCCCTTTTTATTTAGTTGGAACATAGTTAAGTTTACATTTAGTTAGGTCCATTTTGTATTTTGAGGCCTTCTTTTTATTCACCTTGTCCCTCATGATGTGCTTGCATCCAAAAATTTGTTTGTCTCATCTAACCCTAATCTTGTATGGGGCATGTTTCCCTCCTTTTCACTAGTTTCTCATCATCCCCTTTTTGGAGATACCTGTCTAGGGAAGGGTAGCTTTCCACCCCTCGGGTGCAACTACCCATTGATCCTCGCTCGTTCCTGGACAAGCGGATTTTTTGTCACCCATGACGGGCATAGATGCTTTTCCATAGATGAGTGCCTCCACTACTACCTCTGGGTGGGTGGAGACGCTCGTCCACAGACAGACAGCTCCACAACCACCGCCCGTGGGCAAACAACCCTTGGTTGTCGTGGATGGGTGGAGATGCTCGTCCACAGATGGGTGGCTCCATCGCCGCTCATGTGTGGGCAAAGACACCCATCCCCGGATGGGCATCTTTGCCACCATTGCCCATTTGGAGATAGGTGGCTCTGCCTCTGCCTCCTTGTCCTTCTTTCCCCCAATGCCTTAAAAAAAATTATTTTTTAACTCCCGACGCCTTTTATAATAATTAATTCATCTTGCAAGGGGCATTGCCCCAAACCCCCGTAGAAAACTTTGGGGGGAAACCGTGTCAGTAGAAGTGAAAAAATTAACCTCTAAGTCTTATTAGGCTCCACATAACAACACTCACTAGCCCCCTATTTTTATCCTGGTTCTCGTCCTCATTTTTTCATCCTCGTCCTTGTTTAATCTCTTTTTCCTCAAATCATGCAAAAACCCTTTTATCTTTCTTTTTTTTTCTTTTCTCCCTTTCTTCTTTTTTGTCTTTTTTTCCAAGAAAATTTACAAAATGATTTTTTTGCCCAATTTTCTCAAGGCCACACATTTTCTCTTTGTCATCGCTTAGACATGACTCTTGGGGCATCTTATTTTCTTCTTCTTTGTCGCTATGCCGATTTCAACACCACATCAAAGAGGGGCAAAATGTAGATACTTAAAATTGTCCATTTGTACTAATATTAATTTTTATTAATATTTTCCCTTAAGATTATAGTTGATTTTTCATTAATTAACTATATTTTTATATTCCTCTATTTAGTTATTAAATTAAATTTAATTAAATAAATTTATTTTTCACTATGTATTTAAATTTTATTTAAATACCATGTATTAAATTCAATTTAATATATTATCCCTCCATTTCTTACTATAAAATAAATTTATATTTTTTTAAATTCCCTCCACACACTAATATTCTTCTAAGCCATGATTAATTTGAATTTAATTTAGATTTATCTTAACCCCACCTAATAAGCCTAGTCTACACCCATCACCTCAACCACTAAACCTATCTTTTTTTGCTAATCACTCCCTAATCTCACTAAAAAAAGTGATTCCTAAGATTATGACACTTGTACATAAAGCAATGAAAGAAAGAGATTTCCAAATAATGCAAAATACTAGCCAATTAATCATTTAAACATTTTATGAAGTAATTGTAAACAAGATCTGAATATAAAGATAGAGATCATGCAAATAATCATCAAGTTCATGCAAAACAAGACTTAGTATATCATAATGATTGCACATAAAAGATAACAAAATGCATGAAGTAAACTCTAATTATTCAAAATGTAATGCAAATTTGATCTAACCACCAAATCAAAAAGAAAATGTAAGAGAGTCGAGCTCAACCAAATGCAATGAAGGTGAACCTAGGTATCTAAATGGATAAAATATAACAATGTTATGATGTAAAGTTTGACTAATGCAATGCATACAAGTCAGATCTAGACACCCAATCATAATGGAAATGTAAGGACGTTAGGTTCACCAAAATGTAATGAAAGGAAATTTAGTTATAGGGGGAGGATGTTCATTAGGATGGCCAATCAAGCTACGAAGCTCACACCTAAAATTAATCTCTCTCTCTCTCTCTCTCTCTCTCTCTCTCTCTCTCTCTCTCTCATTACATATTAGGAAGAAGAAACTACCCACTAGGCTTAAGAAGGCTCAAGCATTGAATGAGTGCAAGGTTTTCTCCTTCACTAAGAATGAAATGATTGATTGATGTAATTTGGAATGAATAAATGAAAGAAAAAGGATGAGATAGGATGCAATGAGGGTAATCTATACATGTAGACATATAATCGATTAATAAACAAGTTTCAAGACTAGATTTCATAAACAAATGAATTAACTAGCTTGTACACCAATTTTCAACTTGAATCCTTTATAAGGGTCAACCTAGAGTGTAGGGGATGACTATACTCGTCCATGATGGTGGGAGGCACCCTTGATCTCACAAAAGTGATGAAGAGGTAGGGAATCTATTAGAGACTGTCAGACTTTCCTGTAGCCAAATTTGTAACTCCATAACTTGCACACAAATAATGCAAAAATATTGAGAGAAAGGGGTTTGCCTTAGTTAAGCTCCTATTTAGGAATATACCTTAAAATTGAATTGAAATTTCATAAAGGGAAAAATGTGATATTAGTAGCAGAGGCTTGACAAGATGTTATTCCTTCACAAGTGTTAAATTACTCATGAAGATGCTTTAAAATTCTCTTGATGTAATCTTGATCTTGAATCTAGGATAGAAAGAATATGAATTCCTTCACACATGCTAGGATCTAGACGTTACTCCATGGCTTCCATTCTTGATGCTTAAATTAAATTGACTACTCCTTGAATTCTCAAATCACAATGTAAAGTATTGGATTGGATTGTAATGTGTGTGTCCTTGAAGATGGATCCCAAAATGAGGGAGGCAGCCTTGTACATATACTCTCCTATCCATTTAGGGGCTCAAAGCTTAAAGGAGGTCAACGCAAGATTGAAATACTACCTTAAATCAAAATACCATCCTCTGATTATAATTTGGGGCTGTTTTATCATGTAAGTTATGACTCCCAAGGTAGGGGCAACCTAAATAACCTTCTACACTCCAAGTTGCCCTTTATGTGACAAAAAAGGACCTAGATTTAAGTTAGAAGTCAATTTTGAGAAGAGAATTCCAAAAATGTATGCAAAATCAAGGTATGATCAATCATAAAAGGCAATGAAGCATTGGATACTAAAATAGGGCCTAGCTAAGTGATGCAGTCAAGGATGAAGGATCCAATTAAGGAATGTCTGACCTTGCAGCCAACCCAATACATAGTGGAATAACACAACAACAAGAACATATCTGATATAGAACATAAATCTTTATTCATCAAATTCACTGATTACATGTAATGTGTCAGGCTGTAAGGCCTTCCCGATTACGACCAATTACAAAGCAAGTAACAATCTACAAGATCTCGCAGGATCCAAGTCTTTTCACAACTTTACCACTCAACTAGCCCAGGTCTGCAACACGACAGGACACTAGTAGGACCCCAAGAAAGATCTAAACTTGTACTTGCAACTTCCAAGCAATCTTCCTGTACCTAAGCTCACAAGCTTCTAACTCCCACCACCAACTATCTTTCTCCCCAACAACTACCCAAGCATCTACTTAAATACTAAATCATAGCCACAAGTTGGTTCTATAGAGATATATAAATATTAAATACAAAACATTAGTCGACTTACAAAATAGCCTTACAATAAATTACATTCTCTAAGATGGCCCCAAATAGTCATTAGATCCGTATAGAGGAATTAAACATGCTAGGTCTAGGTCCCCACACATCCAATGGTCAATCCATAACTCAAGGAGCATGACCCAAATTAAATGCACCAGTTGGCCAAGCCGATCCATCCAAATAACCAAGTCGGTTAGCAAGAACACCAAGCACCAGAGAAATAACCGAGCACTAGAGAACCAACCACGCCAAGCATGACCGAGCAACGCAGTTATTGCCGAGCGCTAGAAGAAACTGACGCCTTCAGTTATCAAGCGTTCTTCAGAGACCAAGCACCTTGGTAACCACATAAACTGAGCAACAAGTCTCCCAAACCAAGCAAGTACTCCACCAAACTAGGATCAAAACTAACAATCTACCTTCAAAGACAAACATATTTTTGGTTGATACAGGATTGCCAAGAATCCTAGGATGCTCCTATATCAGACACCCCAGGTAAGAAATATTTTCTCGTAAGGAAATTAGGAACGTCTTAAGGGAATCAGAATAGGTATTCCATATCTATTCTTAACCCATATCTCCTCTTATCCTTCATTCCAAGTTGTCTTCACTTCATCCACTCTCCTCTACAACAAGCTTTCCCGCCCTTTATCTTTCCTATCTGCAACTAATAACAATTGACTTTGACCACTACCGATCACATTAGTGCCATGGTAAATACCATCTTCTTCAGATTCCTCAATCAACTCGACATCATCCGCATCTTTCTATGTCACAAATGTTATCATCTGTTGTACTATCTCTGTCAAAAAGACCATCTGCCTCTTAATCTCAACAAACTCTTCAGATCTATCATTCTCCTTCTCTTTCAAACCAAGCTTTGTAGGAATAGGTTCATCCATCCTTTGCTCTTGATGTTTTTCATAAGGTAACAACTTATGTCTAGATCCTTCATGCCTAACCACATAGGTATTAGCACGACCATCAAACAAAACATTCCTATCAAATTGCCAAGGCCTACCGAGCAACATATGAAAGCATCCATAGGAAATATATCACATAATATCTCATCATGATAAGATCCAATCTAAAAATTGACCAAACATTGTTCTTCAACCCTAACCTTAGACACATCTTGTATCCAACTAATCTGATAAGGATTAGGATGTTTCCTTCTTTCCAAATTCAACTTACTAACCATCTCTTTTGAAATAAAGTTCTCAGAACTGCCACCATCAACTATGATATTACATACCTTATCCTTGCACTTGCATCTAGTTTTGAACAGATTTCTTCTTTGTATTGGTTCCTAGACACATGTAACCAATCTCCTAGTGATAAGGAACTCACCCTTCTCTGCAACACTCACAATATCTTCTTCGGTAGTTAGTGCAACTCTTTTCTTACGACATTGAAAACTTCTATGGCCGGGTTCACCACATTGATAACATGTATCGGTGAACTCATTCTTCCATCTTCCTCTCTGTCCATTATTGAAATTCTTAGTGACATGACCACTGCCAAATCCTACATCAGTATTCTTAGGATTCTCTACTACATTACTTTCAGCAACTATTTCACCAGTCTTACCACCTCGGTTCCTATTATTATGTCTTCCTTCAAACTTCTTATTCAACTTTTCTTCAATATTTAATGCCATCTAATAAGCATCACTTATTGTTGTCATCCGAATAGTAAGTAATTCTTCTTGAATACTAGGTCTCAAACCATAGACATACCTAGCAACCTTCTCTTTGTCAGCTTCAGAATGACCAGTCCTAATTAGGATTCTGTAAAACTCCTCGGTATACTCCTGCACTGATTTGTTAGTCAGCTTCAAGGCTTGCATCTTCTTAAACATGTTCACTTCATAATCCACCGGAATGAATTGCTTCTTCAACTTGTCAACCATTCGGTTCCATTTAATGATCTTTTCCTTTCCTCTCCTAATTCTTTCCAACTAAATTTCTCTCCACCAAATATTTGCATGACCCTTCAACTTAGTCTTTGCAAATCTAACCCTATCAGGATATTCTATTTCTTCATACTCAAAGTATTCATCCATCTCATTAATCCAATCAATTAATTCCTCTGGCCTAAGGCTTCTAGAATATGTACAGACTTCAATCTTAGGTCTTTTCCCAATTTTAGACATAGCCTTCAAGATTCTATTCTCTTTATGATCTCTAGCTTCTTCTACAACTTCTTCAAAATGATCTTCTTCTTCATCACTACCTTCCTTCGGTGTAGTCTTCTTCTTTCTCAATTCCTTTTGCAGATCTTGCACTTGTTTCTGCAAGGCCCTAAAATCATCAAGACTAAACTCTCTAGTAGCTTCCTCCTCTAAGATCTCACGAGCTCTCCTCGGAGGCATCTTCAATCCAAGATCTTGGTGGAAACCGCCAAGATCTGTCCACACAAACAAGATCAACTTGCTCCAACAGGAACAAACTTCGCTTTGATACAACCTGGTGCAGTCAAGGATGGAGGATCCAATTAAGGAATGTCCGACCTTGTAGCCAACCCAATACACAGTGGAATAACACAACAACAAGAACATATATGATATAGAACATAATATTTATTTATCAAATTCACTGATTACATGCAATGTGTCAAGCTGTAAGGCCTTCTCGGTTACGACCAATTACAAAGCAAGTAATAGTCTACAAGATCTCGTAGGATCCAAGTCTTTTCACAACTTTACCACTCAGCTAGCCCAGGTCTGTAACACGACAGGTTACTGGTAGGACCCCAAGAAAGATCTAAACTTGTACTCACAACTTCCAAGCAATCTTCCTGCACCTAAGCTCGCAAGCTTCTAACTCCCACCACCAACTATGTCTCTCCCCAACAACTACCCAAGCATCTACTTAAATACTAAATCCCAGCCACAAGTAGGGATATACAAATATTAAATACAAAACATCAGTCAGCTTACAAAATAGCCTTACAATAAATTACCTTCTCCAAGATGGCCTTAAACGGTCATCAGATACGCATAAAATAATGCAACACGTTAGATCTAGGTCCCCACATGTCCAACAGTCAATCCATAACTCAAGGAGCATGACCCAAATTAAATGCACCAGTCGGCCAAGCCGATCCATCCAAATAACCAAGTTGGTTAGCAAGAACACTAAGTGCCAGAGAAATAATCGAGCGCCAGAGAACCGACCACACCAAGCATGACCAAGCAACGCAGTTATCGCCAAGCGCCAGAAGCAACTGACGCCTTCAGTTACTGAGTGTTCTTTAGAGACCGAGCACCCCAGTAACCACAGAAACCGAGCAACCAGTCTCCCAAACCGAGCAAGTACTCCACCAAATTAGGATCAAAACTAACAATCTACCTTCAAAGACAAACATATTTTTGGTTGATACAGGATTGCCAATAATTGTAGGATGCTCCTACATCACTAAGGACCAAAATTATAAGTGCTTACAATCTTAGATGCTACATTTTTTTGTAAAATATTTGGAAGACATGGAATATAACCAATTTACAATCACAACTTGTTTTGGGTATAAGTTTTAAGGCAATTCAATCTATACTTCTTGAAATATACAAAAAAAAAAAAAAAAGTAAACATGTTTATGCTTTTAAATAAAAAATCAGAACATGGTGGGATTCGTAAGCTGTTTTCTATAATAAATTTAGAAGATATGTACTTGTAACCAGTGCAAAATATTTTCTCTAGGATTGCAAAATGAAGCATGAATGAAATATCTTGATTTCATGCTATCATATATGTGGTGTATTTAAAAGTGATTGAGAATTACAAATATGTTGCAATAACTTGTTGATTGTAGATGCAATTCCTCTAAACACAATATATTTGATGGAATTAGATCATTATGACATGGGTAATGTGTTCTTTATGTGCTTGAAGGTTGCAAGTGTTAACTGTAAAATATTAAAAAGACGAACCACTACTTTTGCATCGAAGATTATTCTTCAATGTCCACCCTGTTGTTTATGGGAGGCATACATTTCTTGCAAAGGCTTTATTTTTTACCTCAACTTATTTGTTGAGGAATTTAGCAAATATAATGTCTATACTTTAGTACTTTATCCTCATTTGTTGCTTGTGTAATCTACCTCACACAACTTTTTGTAGGCTTTACGACTTTTAATAGCTATTAGATTTCACACAATTCTTCATAAAATTTTACTTTAAGCAACATTTCATTGTATTTATAAAACATGAAATGATACTTACAAGATTTTATATCTCCAATCAATTGGATATACAAAGTACAAAGTAAACTTTATGAACATCTATACAAAGTAATATCTTTATGTATCTAACTAATATACATTAAGAACATGATAATAACGAAAACAAGAGATTTGGTTGAGTTGGAGTCCCCGCCTTGTGTGAGGATCCTTGCCTTGTGTGAGGAGTACAAAGTAGATTTTAAGTGGAGAAGTATTGTGTGATATAACAGGTTTGAAAGCCAGACAATGACACTAGTCACACTTTTTTTGGAAAAACTTGGAACTTGTCTTTAACATAACATTATCTATTTCTAGCAAAACAGGAAATTGACCTCATGTATTGAGGAGGAAACTTGCATGAATTAATGAATAGTTGAAACCAAGGAAATAAATTCTACATGCATCAATAAATCGAAAGCTTACTGAATCTGAGGAAACAATAGAATAATGAGAAAGTCCAAATTTTTATTTATAGTATATATCCATAAGTACAAATAGTTCAATCTCCAATATTCTATTTTCTTTATCCCGCTACATGCTAATACAAAGAGAATTGGTTATCTAAAAAAATGCAATCAAGCATTGTTCTACTAAAAAACATCCCCAAATAATGGAACAAAATATGTAAAGATGTCCAACATACTTGACAAAATAAATTTGCATCCCCTCACTTTTTGGAAAATTGCTGATTTTTTTGCTTCCAAAAACCTGCCAAGGTAAGCAAATTTAAGACTAGTACCGTAGATTACATTTTGTTAATAAATTTCAAATTTAGGTAACATATTTAATTGCTATGGAAAAATAGGCAAGGATGTGTATAAATATTTCTTTTGCCCTTTTGTGAAATTCATTGTAATATTTATGTTTGTGGGCAGTATGCTTAAATCTAAACTTCTGGCATGGAAAAGTATTAGCTATAATGTCAATCTATATAGATGTGTTGTAATGGGGAAAAGAAACTGAAGAAGTTTAGGAAAAATGTTTGCCAACAAAAAAGTGAGTTGTGAGTACAGTATTTCCATGTTGCATGTCCATGTGTTTTTGCAAGGTTGTAATTTTCCCACAAACTATATGACTTGTCAATGAAACGATCAATGTGAGTAGCATTTTAGAATCTAACTTGATCTCATGTTAGATAGCTAGAAAACATTGAAACTGACTTCTATTCTACTTTAGGCAATTCTTAATGTTAAATACTGCAGTTAAGCTAATGCATTTATTATGGAGTTCTTTGTTTAGTTGCAATGTTTCTAATTCATCCAACCTCAGTTTGAGCTAGAAAACAAGAATTTTTCATTATCTTCTCCTTCCCTATTTCAACTTAGAGGACTTAGCCCAGATGGCAGTTCAAGTGTGTAGTTATCAACATGAATTTATCTTGTAAGTAGAATAGTATTAGTAAAATATTAGCATTCATAAATTAGCTAACTTCGCAAGTATGCACAAACATGGAAGTGTTGGCTCTTGTAGTGATTAATGGGATAGTTCAATTTAAGATAAAATTTGTTGGAGTTTACCAAAGAACAAGCTTTTATAAAAAATATTATTTCTGGCACTAAAGAATGACATTTAATGTGGCAAATTCAATACTTGATGTGATGTTCAAGAATTGAAATGACCAAATGAGAAAAAAATGAATAGGTTTCTTATTAAATATACATTGAACCAATGTGTATATTTCCCATCAGCATTTTTGTACATAAAACAATCCAATAAATTATTATTTTTTAATTAGAAAAGCAAAAAAAAATAGAGAAAGCATAAATGTGTAGAACATGGAATCTCTTTAATCATGGAAAATTTATCCACAATTATTTTATTTACATTGATCTATAGTTGAGAAACAAAGGTGGGTATCAACTTGAATCTCAAATTCTGCCACATTTCAAAGGGATACCACCTAGAGAATGTCCACCTATACTTGAATTCAAATCTCTAATATTTTTTTCACCTCTAGTGCTAGAGAATTTGGATTTGGAACTGCCTGTTCCATTTCCTTGTAAGTTTTTAAAGCCTTTCCAATGACTATATTTTGTGTATTTGTTCATTGGATGGTATGATTAAGTGATTTAAGATGCCATCAGCTTTTGAAGAGAGATTTAAACACATCTTATTAGCCCTGTTGTGTTTCAGTCTCATGTTTAGTGGAATCAAGAATATTGTACTGCAACAAAACCAACAACAACTAACAAAAAAAAAAATACATTAGAAGTTTTCTTATCAACGCCACTTTATCAAAGTTTCTATTTGTAAATGAGTCTAAAGTATTAGCGTACACATGAGGAATGAAGGAGAGAGCATACTCGTCGTAATGATGTCAATAAAAGCTACGAGTTTGGAATGCGAAGGTTCAAAGATAGGGTAAAATTTTTGAATGGAGCCACAAATTCTTTAGAAAGAACCCAAAGAAGAGTGAGGAATGATAAAACAAAAATAAGAGAGATAATTACAAGTGGCCCCCAAAAAATGCAAAACCATAGCAGTCATTAATGAAAAAATCTAGAGATAAATTGAAGCATCACTTGCAAGAGATTTATTTTAACGCCAAGACCATTAATGGTAGTTATTTCTAATTCTTGGTGATAAAATGAAATTGAGAGTGAAAATGTTGGAGATTTAGATTCATAATCTTTGCACATAGGTAATCAATGAAGAAATTAATTCATAGGTTGTTGGTTCCTTAAACCAGTACAAGAGATGGAGATGTCTGTAACTCAAAGAGGCACACATATTCTCAACTAAAAATCCCTAAGATTATGGTAGTCTAAAAGTATTAGGCGTAATGTTTTGTAACCAATCTAAAAATTAGAAATATTCCAAGATGAAAACATAATTGGAAATTTGTGCCAATATGAAAACATAATCACAAAGATTGATATTGTGAGATATATTAATTCAAGAACTACCCCCAAATTAGAGCACTAACTTGAAACCTTGTCTATTTTGCATCTCATTTGACAAAGTTTGAACTAAACGAGCACAAAAATGGGGAAAACTGTAGCTAGTATTGATTGAAGCTCTTATTTAAACATGGATTTTTAGGGTTGTTGAACTTGCCAAGACTAGCATTGCCACTTTCATTGCTAACAACTATTGCCCACTATGTAATCATGGGCGTAATAACCACCGTCCAAGAAGTGGTAGTCGGTAGAGAGGACTTGAGAAACAAGAATTTGGACTGAAAGCCATCAAGATGCTAGACAACTGATGTTATTCAAATATTATTCAAACCCAAATGAGATTTGTTTAGCTAAAGGTAGTTACAATCTTTTTGTTGGCAAAACCCCAATTAACAGACATAAATTTCTTCTTCTATCAACAATTTCTTTTTGCCCTTAATTTTGGCTTTTATTTCAACAGAAAATATCACAAAAAAATGTTCTAACCCTAATTATAGGAAATTTTGTTCTTTTTAATGGTTTTCAATTGAAGATAAAAAAATAAATAAAAATTCAAACCCTCTATTATGACTTATGTTGCAATAGAAAATATAGGGAAAAAATTCAAACCATAACAAAAGTTCATTTTAGTTTATAGGTTAATTTACTCGCTCGATTTTCTCTCCATGGTCAAAGATAGAGTTTTAAATAGGTAAATGGGGGAAAAACTTCTTGGAAGAAGAAATTTGAGGGGGATTTTAAAGAATTTGTAGTTGGGGAGAAACAACAGCTGTTACATCCAGTTTGAAACTGTTAGAAATTAATCTTTCCTTGGTGAATATATGTATTTAAAGGATAAACCAATGTATCTTATACTGTATTTGTCCTCTAGTCCAAGTAGGAGGACATGTCACTTTTTTGTAATTCCTTTATTAAGGAAATTAGATATTCCCCCTTAAGAGGAATCTCACATTTGTCACACACACCATATGAATGTGGCATTCATTTGAGATGGGAGTTACATGCAAACTCCTCCACTCATCTCTACTTAAGAGATGCCTCTCACACACTTGCTCAATAATTTTCTCTATTCTCTCATTCTTGCTCTCCATATTGTAATGAGTTTTGTGCTCCATTTCTTTCTTCCTCCTTAGGCTTTCAGCCTCATTCATATAGTTCACAAGGGGTTTTTCTTTGCTTTTCCCCTTTCAAAATCTTTGAGTTCTTGTTGTTCTTGGAGCACTTTGGTGATCTTTTGGCTTGATTCTCTCTCTCTCTCTCTCTCTCTCTCTCTCTCTCTCTCTCTCTCTCTCTCTCTCTGTGATCTTGGTAAATTCCTTTCATGCACTCACACTTAGGTTCTTTCCTTTGCTCTACTACTTTTTTATTATTTCTAACATAAACACTTGGAAATAAATTTAGCGTAAAGAATCACAATCTACAATTTTGAATTTCAAAAATTAATTTTGATGGTATAGAAAACATGGACAAAATTGGGGATAAGCTTTCAAATATGCGAAGAGAATGGCTTACTTGCACGCGCTTATCTTAATCTCGTAGAGTAAGACCTTTACCAGGCACTGCAAGTTCTCGAGAGACACAATTTTATTTTTGTTATTTTTTGGAGTTGAAAAAATAATTAAGTACCTAGGAAAATTAGTACCAATCAATAAGAAAATATGAATTAATATGTAGAAATAAATTTTTAAAATAAAACTTTCCAAACATTAGAATCTTAGATTGATTTTATTGTAAAAAATAATAGACAAGGGCTAATGAAAACATTAGTTCCCATACCACAGAGACTAATAATGATAAACAAATATGACAACACTATCAATATAACATCAAAAACTAATAAGACAATAAAAAATTAAACCAAACACATATAAAACATATATATTATTATTTTAAAGCAGGAAAAAGGACTGAAAATTTAAATTAGAGGAAAGTAATTAAAAAGTTTAAAGTAGAAAAAAAAACCGAAAATTTAAATTACAGGGAAGTAATTTAAAAATTTAATAATAATATCCAAGTACGAGAAATATGATGTTCCTAATCTATAACCTATTAAACCTTTTAAGGCTATGATTCAAATTTCAAGTAAAACATCGGAAAGCTTTTGGTTTTCAATGTCGTTTTGCTTGGTACCTTGCTTAAGAAGAAACAAATTCCAAGTCTAGTAGAAAGTGGGTAACGGAATCTGGCAACCAGTTTAAAATGTTAACTATTGTCGGTCAATCTCAGATTTTTCAGCCTTACAACTTTCTTTTTCACCTTTCCTATTTATTTGAGGCCCAGTTTTATCTCCCACTTTTGCTCGCTTTTGCGTATTCCCTCCACACTACACTTTCGCTTTGCTTGCTGTAATTAATTCCCACACCAGTAACGATCGCCAAACTCATGCACTAAATTTCATATAATCTGTAGCTCAAATCCGTCGCTGCAACTTTTTCAGTACACTTCTCGATCGGTGAGGGTTTGAATCGCAGAAGAGTCGGTCAGAGAGAAAGGGAGGGAAAATGATGAATATGCTGGGGTTTCGAACGCCAGGGCGTCCGGGTAAGCAGAAAGAAGACGAGAATGTTTTTGCAAGCCCTATAACCCCTTCGACGCCTTCGTCGCCTGCAACTATGGGGCCAGCGAGGCCGCTGAAGCTGGTCTACTGCGATGAAAAGGGCAAATTTAGAATGGATCCCGAGGCCGTGGCCACTCTGCAGCTTGTCAAAGGACCTATTGGCGTTGTCTCTGTATGCGGCCGTGCTCGTCAAGGCAAGAGCTATATTTTAAACCAGGTATGCTCTAAAATCTTGGCGCCTTTTTTATTTATTTATTTATTTTTAATTTCAATTTTAAATTTATAACGATGCGCTTTGAGGCCAGGGCTTGCAAATTTGTACTGAATATCAATTTATGCTGTTTGCTGAAATCAAAATAGCCTTGGACTTATTGCTTCGCTGCGAAGTTTTTCTTATTAAGCTCAGATTTTTGTCTTACACAGTAAGTTCGGCTTTTTAAATTTTTCTCGTTCCAGTGTTACTTCTTCCTCTAAATTCACCCTGGACGTGCACCTTGTTTCGTTTTATTGTTTTCGTCACACTTTGCGAGTTGGATTGGGGTTACTACTCAAATTTAGCATCTGTTCATGTCTTCTGGGATTTGAACCTGGGCCCTTGTTTGGAAAGCCCTCATACGTTAACCACTCGAGCTCATCCAACAAGTCGCCGTGTCATTTGTTATAGGTTAAGCTGGTTTTTTCTCAAATGTCTTAAGGCAAGGGTTTATGTACCATAACACGTAATTACTAATAATAGAGCGTTTGCAATGTAAAGAGGGTTTCCTCCGTTTTAGTAGGAATTCGTAAAGTCTTGAAATATTTTTTGGAAACCTTTAGATAGAGATTTTCGAGTTAAAATTGATACAACTATGGCATTTTCTAAGAGATGCTTGAAACTTAGGAGACTCTGCAGTGTTTTAGAGTGCCAGAGGGTGAGACACTGTCATTTGTTGAATCTTCTACATTAATTTTGTTTGCAGGCCGTTAGGTGAAAACAAAAATTGAGTTCGTAGGGTTTAGTTGAAAGTAAAATGAGTTCTTAGAGTTAAGGTGAAAGCAAAATTATCTTATAGCACATAGGGATTAAATTATAATTATGGAAAAGAATAAACAGTTGCTGCAATGAGCTCCTCTAGTGGGACATTTGAAACCATGCATCTGAGATGCAAAGTGTCTAAATATTAGTAGATATTTCTGCTGTGTCCATCGTCTTTGATGATAACCATTAAATTACAGTCTCTGGAAAAGGATAACTTTGTATATACTATAAAGCCCCAACTACTTTTTTGCTAAGTTACTGGTTCGGGTTCTTGTATGCTGGTAAATCAACTTTTTTTTTGTGTTGGGTACAGCTTGTGTACATCTGTACAAAAACAAAATAAAATCATAAATATGTACAAATTTTAGCCCAAAAACAAGAGTGAAGTTCGGATAAGTACAAATTGTACGTAAAATAAACAAAACAACCATAAAAAGTTTATAAAATTGTATTTGCGTTTCATGTTACTCTCAGGTGGGAGGGTTTGAGGGTAAAGTTAGGTGAACCACAAATGCATAAAATATAAAACTAATGATATGAATGTGTTGGATACATACAGGCACTGAAAAGTAAAGCATGTGTTGCTTTTGAAAAACATGGGGCCAGTAAATAATTGTATTGTTCAGAGAAATGCAGCAGGTAATACGCCAAGACTTATAGTAAAAGGACTAGCCATAAAATCCCCAACAGCAGCTCTAAAAATCTTAAAACATAAAAAAAACAAAAAGAAAAAACAATGAAGGAGAAGCATAAAATCTTAAAACAGCAGCATCACTAACAATACTAGCAGCAGTACCAAATCACCATCATTTTTATGCACATACTCATCAAGCATCATTGGATGGAGCAGTTAGGAGGGGAAGAAGTCTCAGGGAATGATTGCCATACAACCAACAGTCTTCTTGGCTTCCTAACTGTAATGGTGCTGTTTGTACAAGTCACTTGGGTTAACAGGGAAGTGACATTTGTAGCTGGGAGGTGTGGCAGCATTTTATTTGTCCTTTGGTGAAATGAGATGAAAGAAAGAACAAAAAGTAAAAAAAATGCTAAAAGGGGGTAGTTTGCAGAGGCTTTGCCTTTTGCATGGGATTTGGATCCTGGCTATGTAATGGAAATACCTGGCCAAATATGGGACTGAAACTCTGTGCACTGCTCACACACAGAGACAGTGGATGAGACTGCAAATCTGGAATGGTAACAAACTAGGCCTGGATCTAAGGGTTTTCTTGATTGAACTGGTAACATAGCTTTTCTAGAAACATGTTACTGTAAACTGTTTGAGCCTATAATCCTGCAACTTACTGTATATATGCAGGGAGCTCAAGGGCTGCATGTTGAGATATTGGAATTGTTTGTTCTCACTTGTTGATATTTGGTTGGAAGATTTAGGTGAAAGTAAAATGAGTACAGGTTTAAAAGTAACTATATTGATATACATCTGCTGCAACATGTTCATGCACTGTAAAGTTTGAACCTGACCAGTTTAGATGCACTGGTCCAAACTTTCATAAATGTTCTCAAGCATCACCTGTCTTAAATTACTGTCTTTAAATTTGATTTTAAATTGAAACACATGTTTTATATGTCTAGAAGGTCATTGGGATTTTCCGCAAGATTAAATGACACATAGTTAGATAATTGTGTTCTCTGTTGCTGTGCATTCATTTTTTAGTTGCAGGGTTTATTTGAAAATAGCATTACCTAAAGCCATGTCACAAGGATTGTGTGTGTTTATATTCGAGTTTGGCATGAGAATAATTGGGAGAAAGCTCATTAGCTGATACAATTGGGGAAGAAATGGTCATTTAATTCAAATAAACATAAATCTGCAATTTTTTATATCTTTAAAATTATTTTATCAAATTTTTAATAAAAATAATGAATTTTAAATTTAGACATTAAAACTAAAAAATACGAAAAATTTATACAAAAATATAACAATGCTAAAATTTAAATGACTTTAAAATTAAAATTAAAATAAATTTTAAAATTGATAATCAAATCTTAAGGCAAATATATCATAAATTGACAATTATTAATTAAATAATAAATATTAATACATGACCTTAAAGCTACACTTAAGTTTAAAATTAAGATCAATATATTTATGAATCCAAGTTTTTTTCTAAGGGCAGGTCAGCACTGCAGAGCTAATGTTGCTACCGTCAGGACTGTATCTGCGACTACTAACTGTTTTTAGTTTCTTATAAATTTTTTTGTTGCCATAGCCACCTGGAACACTTTCTGGAGAACTAATCCTATATTTTCCTGTCACAAACCATATGGATATACTAGTAATTTAGCAAAAAATTTGGAGAGTTTTTAACGTTTTCAAGAGTTCAAATTTCTAGTATAAAAGTCAGTGAACTCTGTGATGTAACCTAAACTGGTCCAAATTTCAGTGTTAAAAATTGGATAGCCATTGATGCAACTTGTGATCTATAGAGATAATTTAATGGTTTGTGCTCATTTGAAATTTGAACTAGGGGTTATGCTAACTGAAGGATGCACTTGACCACAAATAGCCTTCTCTCTGTGTGTGTGTCTCTCCGTGGCATGCTCTACAGAGAATCTTGTGGTGGAAGATGTTTTCCCTTAAGTTGGCTCCTAACCTAAATAGCATGCCTATGGCTTTCATGATTCAAATAAAAATATTGTAAAGCAAAGGTCTTTAAAGTTTAAAGATACTAATACCAAATTGATACCATTATTTGTGTATATTTTTAACTGTTTTTACATATGCTCCTATAACCAAATAAATCATTTTTCTTTCCATATAGTTTTAATGTGAAGTATTGAGCCACTGAAATATTCTGAAAATAGTTCTTGCTCTAGGTATGCAATATAAATTTTAGGTTTAGTATTTAAAAAAAAAAACAGATGCATCTCACACACCTTTGCTCTGGAATCTTTTATGCAGTTGCTAGGTAGGAGCAGTGGCTTTCAGGTTGCTTCTACACATCGCCCATGTACAAAAGGTCTTTGGATGTGGAGTGCTCCATTGCAGCGGACTGCTCTAGATGGAACTGAATACAATCTTTTACTTTTGGATAGTGAAGGCATTGATGCATATGATCAAACTGTAAGCACAAATAGCATAATGTTGATTTCAAACACAGTATTAAAATTACTGTTTGAATTTTGAAACCAAAAACTGTTGATTTGTTGATAATTTATTAAGGTGCTATAAGTGGGAAGTTTGTGCGAGTTTCTGTGATGTACTATGTATTAGTTTCGTGTTGATAATTCTTTATGGATATGCACATTGTTGTGTATGTACTAGTTTCATAGAGATAGTATTATGCTATGTAATGTTCAGATTATAAAGGGGTTATGACATGTCATGCTTCGTTTAGATTAACGGGTTTATGTCATAGACTCATAGCGCAATTAGGGTTTCCTTCTACTTGAATGTTAAATAAAGGGAAAGCCTTAAACTATGTATCTGTTTGTCATTATGCTATCAATATAAGATATGTTTCTGTAACTAAGATCACTTATATGCTTTCAGCTGGATTTGCAGTTGTAAAACTAGCTTGGGTGTGTAGGTGTTCTTTTTACTTACCTTCTGGATTCTATTTAGTTTATATTTATACGGATTGTGGAATGCTGCAAGAGGCAGCAGAGTATCAACTTTTGCTTTCTTACAAATTATGCCAAGAGGAGCTTATCCAACCAAAATTGTTAGAGCATGCATTTATGTTGCTTTGTACATAGTTTTGTTGCATACATCAATTGTGCACATTGTCAAAGAATATTTTCATGCATATTCACATGCATAATTGAGCACATGTTTGCACATGCATGCTTAGCTTAAGTTTACTTAGTTGAGCTTAATTACGCCAAAGGCGTTCCCTCTATGAGGCTCTACAACCTCAAAATTACATCAAAGGTTGAAAGTCCTCAATAGAGGATGCAAGATGATTGAAAACATCTCAGCCTTGCATCCTCTTCCTTTTTTTTTTTTGAGTTTGTTGCCTGTCATTTTGTAACATCTATCATTTCTACCGATCATTTTCCATAGGTGACGAGATTCACAATCTGGCTTTCACCACATGTACTTTTCTACGTGTCTTGTGATTTTTGCTAAATCTAGGTTGGTTGTAGTTATTACCACCAAAAATGGCGGAGAAGTTGTCAAGCAGTAGGGTGACAAAATTAACCAAACTGTAAAAAATGCAATGATATGAGACAAGTTTAGCAGATAAGAAAGAAAAGGCCTTTGCAAGCATGATACACACTTGCCTTTTCTTTTTCCACGCTCATTAAACCCTGCGCTTTTTGCTGACTTGTCAACCTAGATTACCCCCCTGATCAATCAACTGCCCCTCCCACTCCTCTCTGACATGTGTCTTGAAGATTATGAAATTTAAGGGGGAGAATAATTTGGTAGTCAAAAGAACAAATGTCATGTTATGCAATTGAAGACGTACCACACATGAAATGGAGTGTGTAATGTCCCTTGGAGGGACCTTACGTAAATTTCTCATTTAAGCTTTGTGCGGAGTAAATTTTTGTATCTTTTTCCTCATTCATAAATGAAATACTCGTATTTCCTCATTAATAGATTAGTTTTCTTGTTAGTTTATATCTTGATATATCACATGTATATTTATAAGATATTATTATTTAATGATGTATTATATTTTGGATTATTATTTACCTTCAATGTTTTTTTATGATATTAAACAACCAATTAATATATAACCTTGATGGAAAATATTGTAATATTCCTTCTTATTCTCCTTTTGGTAATTTCCTGCAAAACCAACGTTAGTATAAAATAATATGCAACATTTATATGACTCATACTCTACTCTACGTTAGTAAGGGGGGGATTTGATTCTTAAGGCTGCCTCTAGGTCGGGCTTCACAGAATTCCCTGTCCTCAGCTTGAGGGACATTCGCTCCACTTTAAGCAACTGGGCTATCAACACGTCATCCCAAGAGCACTGCCTATAAGAATCTCTTGGAAGCAATCTTAATGCATTCCAAGCCTACGCATATGCATATGACTGGTCTTCAGTATATATATACTGCCTACGTGAGATTATAACAATCTTGAGACTAGGGAACTGTCATAATTTCCTCTAGCCCCCTCCAGATACGGGGATCCATCCGTATCATCCTTTATTGAGATATTAATCTCTGAGACTAGGAAATTATAATAATTTCTTCTAGCCCCCTCCAGATATGGGATCCGTCTCTTAATGAACATAATATTCATTCTCTCTATGGTCCCATATCATCCACATATAAATATACAAAAATTTAATGCAATTACATATTTATATATTCAGGTTTATAAGTAATCAAATAAACATACAATGCCCATAGCATATTTTGATGGATCCTATTTGCATATACATTTAATAGTCATTCAATTATATTATAACAATTCATATATGTATAAGAATGCAATATTTCCAATATATATATAATATTCAATAAATAAATAATTAATTTGCATTTTAAATGACATACCACAATATTGAATTTTCGTTGAAAGTCTTTTATCTTTATATTATTTTTTCCTCCCTTGAGTTCCTCCTACATTTCCTCCTTTATTTTTTCCTATCTTTTCTCCTTCTTTCTCCTATCTTTTCTCCTTCATTTTCTCCTATATTATTTTCTCCCAAGCTTTCCATATTATTTCTCCGTGTGTTTTCCTTTTTTTCCCGTGATTGTTTTCTTATACCCTTTTCTTTTTTTTCCAAAAGTCATGTCTTTTAGATTATATTATGTTAATTTGTTTATTTATATTTACTATGTTAATAGTATATTATAACTAATAATAGATTAGAATTTTAGTGTGAATACTTATTTATTATATTTAATCATTTATTAATATTATTATATTGATTCATCAATATATTATATTATATTTATATATCATATTATTATTATTATATTTTATATTAATACTATATTAGTATGCTTATATATTATTTTATTATTTTAATAATAGATTATATTATATCATTTTTTTTATTAAACTTTCTTTTATTATTTTATAAAATATTAATTTCTATTTCAAATTAGGGACATTACAGAGTGTAAAAAAGTAAGGAAATTGAATTTTGTTGTTCCCTTCGCTTCTCTTGTCCCTTTGTATGCATCATAACATTGAAATTTCTATTTTTTATTTATTCATACTTTATTTGTTTAGGCCCAATTTTATATTTTCAACCAATACTCCATCTGATATATTGTATTATCTAAGCAAATTATTCACATTGAAAAGATTGCCATATGTTTTGTTTGGTTAGTATTAGGGTCTACATGTTGGTTAGTATCATGGTTAGAGTTAGGGTTAGAGTTCAGGGTTAGGGTTAGGATTATGTTTTAGGGTATAGGATTAGGATTATAGTTAGGATCATGGTTAGGGCTAAGGCTTACATCATCGTTATTGTTATCATTAGGGTTGGGATTACAATTATGATTAGGTCTAAAATTTATATCATGGTTGTAATTATGGTTAGGGTTAATATTTAGGGTTTAGGTTTACGCCATGGTTAGGGTTAGGATTGGGTATAGAGTTTGGGTAATGATCTTTTTAAGGATTTGGGTTTAATGTTTGGGTTAGTGTTAGAGTTGGGGGTAGGATTTTGAGTAGTGTTTAGGGTTACAATTATGGTTAGGGTAAGGGGTTACATCATGGTTAGGATTAGGATTTTGATTAGGGTTAGTGTTAAGGTTAGATTTAGGATTGTGGTTAGTTTTATGGTTAAAGTTAGGGTTTTTATTAGGGTTAGGGTCAGGATAATGGTTTAGGTTTATGTGATGATTAGGGTTAGGGTTGTGTTTAGAGTTTGGGTTATGATCTTGTGTAGGATTACGATTATGGTTAGGATAATGAGTTAATGTTTGTTATAAGGTTTAAGGTTAGAGTTTATGATTAGGGTTTAGGATTTATGATTTATCAATAGGATTAAGGTTTACATCATTGTAAGTTTAATGATTAGAGTTAGGGTTTTATATTATCTCTCCCCCACCCTCTCTATTTATGTCTCATTATCTCGGGCTCTCTCTCTTATTCACTCTATCTCTCTACCACTATCACTCTATTTCTCTTCCTCTCTATGTATTGACCTCTCTCTTATTTCCTCTATCTCTCTCTTTCTATTCATATCACTTATGTATTGAGGCATTTGTTTTTCAAACAACATCATTTGCTCAATAGCCTACCAATTCACCTCATCTATTACACAAATGGATGTAAAAATAGACCATCTCTCTCTCTCTCTCTCTCTCTCTCAGGTTATATCTATCTCTATATCTCCTTTCTATCTCACTTTTTCTATCCCTATCTCTCTCTCTTCCTTCCTTATGGTTAAAGTTAGGGTTTTTATTAGGGTTAGGATAATGGTTAGGTTTATGTCACGAGTAGGGTTAGGGTTGTGTTTAGAGTTTGGGTTATGTTCTTGTGTAGGATTAGGATTATGGTTAGGATTAAGGTTTAATGTTCGTGATAAGTTTTAATGTTAGGGTTTATGGTTAGGGTTTATGATTTAGGATTTATCATTAGGGTTAGGGTTTACATCATGGTAAGTTTTGTGGTATAGAAACTATACTCCCTCTCTCTCTAAGTAGATGCATAGTTGATTTGAAACTATCACTTCTTCGTTAGGACCTTTATTGCATAAACAACATATACTTGACACATAAAGCAAATAACACACCAAAATTACCCTAATTGACCTCCAAATCTCTTCGACGTACCCATTGCACACAAAGGTAAATAGCTAGTTTAGTTTAGTTCAGTCTAGTTGGGCTCTAGTTTTCTTTTTCAGCTTTAGTTTGCATATTATGGATATCATGCACCTCTAGCTTTGCATATCTTAGCCTTTTTAGCTTTTCTTATCTTTTTTAGAGACACCTTTATATAAAAGCATTACATTGTATTCATTGAAATTCCTCTTACAATCTTGATAATCTTTGCTTCTTGAGAAATGCAACAATTCTTTTCTTGCTGCTCTCCTTGTGGAAGG
Source organism: Chamaecyparis obtusa (assembly GCA_027943335.1). NCBI lineage: Eukaryota > Viridiplantae > Streptophyta > Pinopsida > Cupressales > Cupressaceae > Chamaecyparis > Chamaecyparis obtusa. The sequence continues at coordinate 324,029 of BSBK01004303.1, read as the reverse complement.
TGTTCTTGTTGTGCTGTTTGATCTCGGAGGTGCTTGTGTTGCAAATTTCAACATGGCATCAAAACTCCACAAACTTTAACATGGTATTAGAGCCTCTGAACTCCAATAATAATTATTGTAAATTTGTGACAAAGAAAGAGTCTAACAGCTTATTTGCTAAATTTCCTACCCAAATTATAAGGGAGAATGTTGATTGGGATAGGGAAAAAACACAATTTTTGAGGTGGATGAGGAGGAGCTGGAAGTATGTTTCCAATGCTCTTTTATAGCTAAATATGATCCGAAAGCATGATTTTGGGAGATAATTAGAGTTACATAGATGATTAAATAAGGTTAAGCAACATATTTATGATCATGAGGAGAGTTTAGATATTGTCTTGTTACATTTGGATGGGGCTGCTGGGAGTTAGGGTTCTATCACAAAATTCTAGAGGGAGCTGATGTATTAACTCAAAAAGCATATTATAATTGGGATGAGCCATATTGTGCCCTATCAATACACATGTTCCAAAATTACATGTTGTGCTTTTACCAATACTTATGTTCCAAAAGGACATGATATGATAATGGAAGTATACATGGATGAACACCGAGTTTAGAATTGAGAACCAAGCTTCTAGTGGACATGGTACATGATATAATGATATTCAACATTGGACTAGAACTTCAAACAGAGCTATGGTAAAAAGATTTGCGACGTCCACAACTCATGGATTATGAAAATGCTAGAGCAAAGAGTTGTCTGAAAACTTTTTAACTGTTTGTGTTGGATCATGCTACATGATATATTGTCAACATGAAATATGTATTAGATTGTAGATACAAGCTCCTTATATAGATGACTCTTTACATGATATTAGATGTCAAGTATGTCCAACTTGAGAGGATTTGTTAATTAACTTTATTTTGGTAATGTAATAAAGCCAACATGACCAAAAGTTAAATGACGAAGAATAATTTTATTACAAATTTTAATAGATGGGTTGCTGCTACTAAGTATTTTAATGATGTTTCTATAGGATTGGCAAGACTTACATCATCATCCCTATTCAAGTTGTTCAATCGCTTGCAAATTTCAACAGCCTCACCTAATCTTCTTCTATAAACATAATCCTCCATAATGTAAACTTTTGCACTATATTAGTTGGATATCAATCATGTTCTTTAATGCTTGTTAAAATAGATTTAGTTGTCTCCCCAATAATGGCTGGCCACAAGAGCATTTCATAAATGTTCACTCAAATTTATTTCCAGCTTATCTTTGAGACCTGTTCAATGTACGGTAAAATTATTGGGGAAGGTTGACAAAATCTGGTTCAACTTGTTGATGTTATTGTACAATTAGTGCTGGATTGAAAATCCTAGCTATTTGATGACCCTTGTTCCATTTTTTCTTGAAAATGGTTGAATGCCTAATTTTTCTCCCTAGATGCTCTTCATGTGAGCTTCAAGAAACTCAATACTAAAGCATTAAGGAACTCTTATTTTCATGAAGTATGCTGGTTCTTTGATGGTCTAGCAGGGTCTTTTTTATTTTATTTTAAGAACATCTAGAAAGAGAAAGATGGCATCTAAGTCCTACGTTCTTTGAAAAATTTACGATCTTATAAATGTTGTTTAAGTACATTTGGAACTCTTAAATCTTCTTCATACGATTAGGTCAATTAATATTGTTGTCTTCTTCCATCTTTCCAGTAGTTTAGTTTAATTGGAAACGAGCGAGCTAAGGGCCTTTATTTCTGAAATTTTCATGGAGATGTTGGTTACAAATGGTGAAAGGATAGATTCCAGTGCTACACCTTTTGCCTACTTGTAGAAACTCTCTTGAAAGCTGAATAATGTAGACTTTAAACAAAGCTCCGCCATAGCATTTGTTTCATCCGTAGTTTTTAAACTGGGAGTTCACTTAGATTTGTTAAGACCCCAAATTAAAAAACTTGTCGAAAAATGGGAGACAATCGACAAAACCTAGGAAATATTGGCAATTAAAAAGGTACTTGGGACCCCCCAAAAATGGACTTTTTAATTGCTCTATAATCAAGTTTTCCAATCTATAGTTGCATTTAGTTTCACATTTTCAATATATAGGCATTTTTTGGCCACTTTGTTCAATATATAGTGTCACTTTACATTATGCCTTTAGTTTATGGGCTTGTTAGAGCACATGATGTGGACAATGAAGATAACATTATTTGCAGTGTTTTTGGTTATTTTTGAATTTTTTCAATGTTTTTGGTTATTTTTGAATTTTTTCAATGTTTTTGTTGGCATGAAAAGAAAAATAAAAAATCTAATTCTCACTCATGTATTGATCAGGTTCACTTTCAGGTTAGGTTGTGTCAATAGGTGATCATCAAGTCCTCGTAGAATTCCATGAGGAGCCACCTATTGGCATTGATGTCATTGATAGCACCGGTCTTGCTTACCGTATCTAGGAATGGCGCAGCCATTTATGTTGCCTGTGGAATCGAGGGCTTCGGTTGAGTGACCTTATCGGAAGTAATTAGGCTGAGATCAATACCAGGAAATGATAGTCGCATTGCATAGTAAGGTTTTTGAAACTCATGAGGCTACAACCAATACCATAACCAATACGTTGCTCTAGGAGTATTATTGTAACTTTATCAACAACCAACTAGTTGTGCCTAGAGGCATGGGAAACCCGTGAGGTGTCACAGCCTGCCAACCGATTTGGCAAACACAAAAATCACATGCCAATATGAACTCAAATACAATTTGCTAGGAAGTGTCAAAGAATAGATTGCAAGTGTTAGGAAATCAGATCTTGGGAATATAATTTACTGTTTTATATATACACTGATAAATGACGGTTCTGATATATAAATATACTGTGATGCTTTTATATTTATACTGAATATATTATATTATATGTTGTGACCGCAGGTGATAATAGCAATGTACTCTGTTATTGATTGTATTATCCCTGCGATCACAGCATACATATATATGCTGATGATAGGGTGACAGCAAACATTATGTCCCTTCGAAAGTGAAAGGGCACGTCCCATGGTCGCTGGTTACATTAGTGTAGTCGGCTGTCTCAATAATCATGTTTAGTGCCGTTCATTCATACATTCGACTTAATAGTCGATGCTAATAATTATGATAGATATCGAACATAGTTCGATCAATATTAATGTAATATCATAATATTGTATTATGATATTATCATTATTATATTATAAATATAATAATGATAATATGATGATAACAATATAAATTACAACTCTTTAATGTATAGTATAGTATAATATATATATATATATATATATATATATATACACGAATGAAGCTATATCTTAACAGCAAGGAAGTGCGGGCCAATCAATGGAAGTCAATGCATTGTGACAGATATAGAACCAAAAATGATGTCACGCAGCCAATGAAAAATAGGGCTTGAAAGTGAATCCATATAACAGAAGTCACTTACAATAAATCACTCCGTTTCAATTGTGTGCTTACCGAGTCAAGAAAAGATCTCCAAGACTCCAAGCACATAGAAAGATCATGGGCTTGAACAAAAGCAACTCACATATAATGTAGAGGCCTGATCGGTATCATCTAACATAAATACACTGGTTGAAACCATAGGCACAAAAGCATTTTTTCTCTGATACCATATTACAATTTGCAGAGCAATCGAATTGTCTTCCATTGTATTTGAAACATGTATATATACAATAGGATAAGAGATAACCCGTGCATGTTCCAACAGTGACAGGTTTAGCAAATTACCAACTTAATACCTAAATTCACCAGAAGACAATAACAAATCAAAACAAATGAAACAAACTTTGCACGGGTGGACCATCTGGGATCTACTACGTGACATGTTGACAAGACTAGAATTGTAGAAAGAGCATTAGTAAGACCAATTGGTATCACAATGACATAATTGTTGCCTTGGGAATATTTGCTTGATGAATTTGAATTTGATTATAATTTTATTTAAGATCAAGTTTTGCCAATAACAAAGTGCCATTCAGTAAGTTATCAATGATTGGAATAGATTTTTTTTGACAGTTTACATCTTGGGCTCTTTGTTATTAGGATGCATCCTCCAAGTGTCGTCTTTCTTGCACACCAATACCAAATGAGACAAGTTAGCACATTGATTTTTCTTGATAATTCTTGCCTTTAGCTTCACTTGAACTATCTTCTCAATGACAATGTTAGGTGATTGTTTGGCCCTTGTTACTAGAATGGCACAATCATGATCTCGTTTAAAAGAGAATGTCCTTTTGGCATCTCTCAAATTCTATTGGTATAGAAACTTGCGAGTGATATGCTTCTAATGAAAACAATTGGTCCACAAGCCCATATGCCCCCTTGTTATGCATCTTTTGTATTTGGTGAGAGCTTACCATCTATGGAGATTTTACATTTGACCCTCTCAAATCTATAATGCCCTTCCTTTTGAGTGAAAGCGCATAGATAGCTTTTGAAAGTTATTCTCGATTGTCCCCTATGCAGTAAGTCACTATACTCCTAAAAGAATATTTCTTGCACTCAAGGTGATAGCAAACACTGAGAAATCAAGGTTTTAATCCCCCACAAATAATTTAATGCTATGGCATATCCTTGAACAACTCCTCATACCCTCATATACAAACAAGACCTAAAATTCTAGGCTTGGATATATAAAACAATTTAGACAAGCAAGCAACTTTTTGTTGATGAAATTGTAAGTACTTCCTTAGTCTATCAACACTATTACTCTCTTTTTTCAAGAAATTCACTACCTTGAAAATTTGTGGAGTGCTAATTCTCGATAGCACATGACAATAAATGCTTTTTTTGGTACCTCTTCCACATCTCTCATTGTCACCCTTTATTATTGATTCTTCCACCATTTCTTTGTCACTTGAACTTTAGTGTAGAACAATTTCTTTTTGTAGTGTATTGATGTTCTCGACTATAATTGTTATCACAGGTAAAACATAACCCTTGTGCTTTCTGCTCATCAATTTGTGGTGGAGTTAGTCTAGTAGGTTGAGGAAGTGACTTTGAAAGGTCTCGCTATCATTTATTTTCACAAAAACTTAATCTTCTATAGGCTAGAAAGTTTTCCTCTTCTAGCCTTGCTATAATCATTGCTTGGGAAGAATAAATTCAGATGGAATGTGTGTACCTGATATTTGATTTGGTCTTTTAAATCCCTTAGGAATGATTCCTTATTCTTCACCATTAAAGACAAAGTTTGGAATTGATAATATAATCCTTGACCTTACCTATTTGTTTTAATCTGGTAAGTTGGCTGAAGTAACTATCCATAAGAATGTCATCAAACGTGTAGTGAGTTCCTCTTGGAAAACAATCCACGTCACAACGATCCCTTCTTTTTCTTGTCTTTATGTAGGTAGTAATACCAAATGGAATGATCATGATTCAAATATAATGATACCATTACAAGATTTTGTTGACAAGGAACATGGTGAAGATCAAATAATTGCTCCATTTTGCAGAGCCAGTTGGTTGGATGATTGCCATCAAACTTTTGCATATCCATTTCGGTGTGAAGTGCCTAGCCATATTATTATTTGGGTCAAGACCCACCTTGAGATTTGAGTCAAACCCAAATTCATTGTCCTTTAGAAGCATTATCTTCTTCCCTAGATTCTATACCACTTGCAAGGGACTCATATTCTCTTTATGAATGCATTGATGATTTTAATCTCTACCTATGTTGTTTTTTCTGTTTTGGATCTTGGTTTGGGGTTGGGTTTGTTTGTACAAAAAATCTATATACTTCATCTTTTTTCAATGCGAATTCTCATATAATATATTATTAATTAGATAATATTTTTTTTATACATATTAAATATTAGATGAAAAATATTAAAATTTAAATATAATTGAAAACTTGTATTCAATTTTAAAAATATTGAAGTCAATAGATTTTTGATATTGGTGTGTAGGATGGGTACTGGAAGTAGGCCTGGGGTAAGGAGGTAGAACTTTTACTTTACAAATATGGATTTTTACCATGAGCTGTTACTTGAACCTAAAGAGCAGAAGCAATTGCACACAGTTGCCAATGGAATATGATGGTACCCTAACAAGAAAAGCAAGCATACATTGCATTAGGTTGTCACTCACTGATTTCAAATGCAACAAGATAATTATCATTTGGTGAGTTTCTCACCATTAGTGGAGTATTTCTCATACATGAAATGCTACCATAACTCATAGAGGGGCGAGACACTGAATTTAAATAGAATTGAACTGGAACCCGAATCTGTATAAATTGGATCAAGGCATTTTGAGTTTTCGAGGTTGATTGTGGACAGTTTCTGGTGATGGGACACTATGCCATCCCTGGATGCAGGTTTTATAGAAGGCAACTATTACTATTATGAATATTGTTGGCAAAGTGTTCAAGAAGATAGGTATGCTTCATTATATGCAGTTATATTATAACTGCTATTTTAGTTGCAGATGCTTGTTTGTAGTTGCACGATGTGGCTATATGCTACTTGATTGAATTCTTGATGACTTCTTTACAATTCTATACAATGATCCCCTGCCTTTCATATGTTATTTATTTTCCCATGATTTATTGAAGGGTTACAGTACTTTGACGTAATGTATGCTTTCAAAGCTTAGATTCCCCCTGACATGTTATGGTTGTGTTCTTGAATATAAACAATAACAAACTGGAAATATATTGGGGATATTTACTGTTTCTTTTATAGTGAATTCCTTGTCATAACTTTTGTGTGTTGTTCTGAATTTGCTTTGGCTTGAGGCGTGCAATAATGCTAGTTTGGCATATTGGTTTGTTGTGTTGAGTTTTCCTTTGTGTTTGTGTTTTTTAATATTTTTCCTTGCATTGTTTTGAAAGAATTCCAATGTCGTGAAATGCTTTTTTTTGTTATATTGCTACAACTTCAATTTGATCTGGGAGGGTTAGAAAGAAAAGCTAGTTTAGTAATGTAACAATTTATGAAATGTAATTTTATATTCATATAGTTTTCTCATGCCATGTAATGATTCATATTAAAAAATAAACGTTTATTTTTATAGTAGATCTGTATCATTCCTTTTGCATATTGGTTTTGTAGGGAACGTACAGCACTCAGATTTTTTCATTGGCTGTGCTTCTTTCAAGCATGTTTGTATACAATCAGGTATGCCATTTGTGAAACTATTTGCATACATTCTACTTGGAAAATCACACTCTGTTTGAATTTCTATTAGATTAATAGTGGCAATTAAGCTATTAGAAGAATCTCTGTATTTGGATTTTCAATGGAACAGCTGACAATCAAGTATGCCATTTGTAAAAGTATTTGCATACATTTTACTTGGAAGATCACACTTTCTGTTTGAATATCTATTAGATTAATAGTGGCATTTAAACTAAGGATTTCTGTATTTGGATTTTGAATGGAACAGCTAAATGTATCATTGCTATATAGTACATTCTGAAATTCTAGTTGGATTTGCACTTGATGTTCAAGCTCTTCTCATGTTTCCAGGAGGCTCTCTTGGTGATCTTTATTTTTTTAAATAGTATTTTAAAAGAGGTTAAGTTTTTTTTATTGATTCTTTTATCTGATATCAGATGGGAGGAATTGACGAAGCTGCTCTAGACCGTCTATCTCTGGTTACAGAAGTGACAAAACATATTCGAGTAAGAGCATCACAGGGCCGCACCACAGTAGCAGATATCGGACAATTTTCTCCAGTCTTTGTCTGGCTTCTGCGTGTAAGTGTTGTTTCTTTTGGAATCTTATGCAAACCTACTTTTAGATGCCGACAAAATTTGAAAGGCATGAAATTCAAAAATTTGATTGGTGCAATCATTACTTTGCATCATAAGTCACCAGTTTGGTATGCAATTATCTTGGATGTGTTGATTGCCATCATGTAATTCACTACATTTTCCTGAATGAAGAATCTGATGCTCAAACCAATGTCAAAATCCATAAAAAATGGATTTGAACATTACTCTGTTGGTAAAGGAAACTTTCTTTTTATCACTTTAATTCATATTATTTGTTTGTATCTGCTATCCTCAAGTTTTGAGGTGGATGTACCTTGTGGCTGTTTGAATAACTTAGCTTTTTCTTATTTGCTAATCTTCATCTTTTTACTTTCCACATAAATTTACTATTGCAAGTTGTGGTTTTGATTTTATTTGGGTAATATTTAAATGCCATTTAAAGTTATTGAAAATGTATGGCTACAGGATTTTTATTTGAACCTGACAGAAGATGGTCGGATGATCACACCACGGGAGTATTTAGAATTAGCCTTGAAACCAATGCATGGTTCTGGAAAAGATATTGCTGCAAAGAATGAGGTATGTGTTAAGATTTATTTGGTACAGAAGTAAAGTAAAATTGACTAGATTGTAAAGTTGCACTGTCTGCTTTTTCCGTTGTTCCATGGAGTTATCAACTTATCAGGATGGGGATGGCAGACATGTTTCTGGTACAGCAGGTGACATGAGGCCTTTTGAGGGTATAGCAATTTGAAAAAGGGTTTTTTTATTTTTATTTCTTTTATTATTATTATTTTTAATACAGGAAATCTCAATTATTCCTATATAAAGCATTCATTACATTATACAAACATATTACATAACATCAGAGCTGAATTGAGAATTCACATGAGAGTTGAGACACAACTTAACAAAATTTCATTGCTTTCATTGTGCATGTATATTATATAACAGTTGCAAGTTACAACTGAAAAATAACTAAACCATAGTAAATCTGTCACTGCCCTTTATCTTCATCTGCAGTTACTGCATGAAAATGAGAGGCTGAATATGAATCACTTCCAATACAAGGGTCTAACTCATCCAATTTGACAAAATTAGCTGACAGGATCTAACATAATTGCCCTTTTATTGATTAAAAGGGCAATGCATTCAACATAATGCATTTATTTGCATATATACAGGGAGATATGGCATTTGAATTTTCTAAACATGACAATGTTTGTATGCTAGATTCGTGAGTCAATTCGAGCTCTTTTTCCTGATCGCGAGTGCTTCACTCTTGTACGACCATTAAATAATGAGAAGGATCTCCAGCGACTTGATCAGATTCCAGTAAGACATATTTTCTAAATCTAGATTTCATTGTTTTTAGATAATCTTGTTGCAATTAAACTTTTTGATATTATGAGAGTGATAATATAGTAATAGTTATTGCAAAGTCTTGGTAGTTAACTATGCCTTTCTCCCATAGCTGGACAAGCTGCGCCCAGAATTCAAAGCTGGTCTTGATGCATTGACAAAGTTTGTATTTGAAAGAACGAGGCCAAAGCAGGTTGGGTCGACAATCATGACTGGTCCAATACTTGCAGGGCTCACACAATCGTTCTTGGATGCAATTAATGCAGGGGCTGTGCCAACAATTGCGACATCATGGCAGGTAAATGCAATGGGTCATCTTTCATTTATGAACTTTTCTGCTGATGTTCATTTCTAGTTTCTATTGTTGTTCTGTGTTCCCTAAAATTGTTGTGAGACTATTCATGACTTTTGAAGTGCAAAATTTGGTTTTTACAAGACCTTACAGCAGTGCATGGTACATATCATACTATCATAACGATTAATTTAAGAACAGATTAAAGCTAGTATTTACTCTTTTGCTATGGATTGCACGGTTGTAGTGGCTTTATTTGTTTATTTCTGGCATGATAGTTTTGTTTATCATAATTTCAAATTTTGCAATTACTTGAGCAAATTTAACTACTTTGGCCAGAAAAATCTATAACTGTGATGTTAATAATGGCTCCAGTATGCTTATTTTTAAAGATGCATATTTTCTAATTCTCAAAGTTTAATTAGCTTCTGGCTCTTGGCCATATAACAAGTGCCTCAAATCATTGTCCTTGATACAACAATCACAATCTGGTCTGGATTTTTTAGCTACTTGCATTGCTTAAATATCAGCAAGATTGAGTCACAGTTTGTGAGCTGTTGTGTCATTATTATCCATAAAATACATAAATCACTACCCATTGTACAATTTAAACACTTTTTGTTATTGATTTAGAGTGTAAAGGAAGGTGAATGTAGGTGAGCTTATGAGTTTGCTATTGAAGCCTATGCGGGGGCCTTTTATCAATCTACAAGATTGAGAGTCAGTTTGTGAGCTGTTGTATCATTATTCTCTATAAAATACATGAATCAGTACTCATCGTACAATTCAAACACTTTTTGCTATTGATATAGAGTGTAGAGGAAGGTGAATGTCGGCGAGCTTATGAGTGTGCTATTGAAGCCTATGCGGGGGCCTTTGATCAATCAAAATCACCAGAAGAGGTAATTTATTCTGTACAAAAGATTGTAAATTTAAACATGTTGGCTGTTCAGGGGTATTTCTGTGTATCAGGACCATAGCCTTGGATTGTGTTTATGACATTGAATTTGACTCTTTCCAGGCAGCTCTGCAAGGATCATATGAGGGTGCATTGCAAAAGGCTTTAGCTGTCTTTAACAGAAGTGCAGTGGGAGCAGGTGCTGCAAGACAGAAATATGAGAAGATGGTCCAGACTACCTTGAAGAAGCAATTTGAGGTAAAGACCAAAATGATTTGTTCATATTTTGGTTTCTAAAAATGCTTAGCTTGCAATATTGAGGGTCATACTTCAAGGAACTTCTCTTTGTGTAAGTTTTTTGCACACTAGGTTCAGTACAGCATTTATTTTATGGCCTTAAATTTTAATATACAAGTAAAATTATAGTTTGATTTGTACAATTTTTGAAATATGTAACATGGCCAGCATTAAATAATTCAAGTAGAGTTGACATCCAATCTCACATCTTACAACTGGCGTAAATTGGGCTCTGATGTTTATGTCTGTTCATAATGGTCAAGGAAAAATTATAATACCGGCCTTCTAGGTAGGTATATTACGCACTACTAGTATTTCTTAAGAAATAGTGATAGCAATGTTGAGCAGGCATTGACAATTTCACAATCAATAAAAGGTGTATTCTTAAAGAGGAGAAGTGGGTACTTAAAATGGGGCTATGCTAGTTTCCCAATGTACGCAGATGTGTGTTTAGCTACTTTATGTTGAACTATAATGGGTGTTTGTCAGGTTATAAGTGGCATACCAAATTTATTGGCTACCCCATGCATCTCTTTTCACTTTAACTTGGTTGATTTGAATGTGACAGATGCAGATTTTTAGAATTACATTGAGTTATACTATTGAAAAAATGAATATCTTTGCAGGATTTTAAGCGGAATGCATTCAGAGATTCTGAACTGAAATGCACAAGTATTATTCAAATGATGGACAAAAAATTACGTGCTGCTTGCTATGCCCCTGATGCAAAGCTTGATCAAGTTCTAAAGGTAGTCTTACTTTTTGTTGACTATTGTTTGCATTAATGTTGTTTGTTTAAGCTCATGTAAATTTACAGTGATCATGTTATCAGACAGCCTTAAAATTGATTCTGTAATTGCACTCACCTTGTCTCTTAATTAATGTCTTTATGGCACTCAATGTGATCATGGATGTACCAACCATTATACTTGCTTGCTTAATTAAAGAAAATATTGCCATGCTCTGTTTTCAGGTTCTAAACGACCTTGTGTCAGAGTATGAATCATCAGCTTCTGGCCCACAAAAGTGGTGGAAACTTGCTAACTTCTTAGAGCAAAGGTGGGAACCTAGTTCCTCAGTAAATCTGTCCCTGTTCTAATAATGTTTCCATTTGGTAAACTTGAAAACTTTCATTTTATATAATTCTTAATGTTCTGATGAAAATGTAGTTTCTTCATGATTTTCCAGTTTAGAAGGGCCTCTATTTGACCTCACTAAGAGACTCAGTGATCAGAGTTCAACTGAAAGGGCTGGGCTCCAGTTGAAATGTCGTTCACTTGAAGATAAATTAGCATTGATTGGAAAGCAGCTGGAGGTTAGCCAGAAGCATGGAAATGATTACTTAAAAAGATACGAGGATGCTATTTCAGATAAAAAAAGGATTTCAGATGAATATGCAACTAGAATAGCTAATATTCAGAGCAGGTATAGCTCATTAGAAGAGAGATACACAAATGTATCTGAAGTTCTGGAATCCGCTAGGAAAGAAGGTTCTGAGTGGAAGAAAAAGTATGAACAAATAATGTCAAAGCAAAAAATTGAAGAAGAGCAGATTGTTGCAGAAATTGCCTCTTTAAAAAGTAGGTATAGTTCTGCAGAAGCAAGGCTTAGTGCTGCTCGTGAACAAGTTGAATCGGCAAGGGAAGAGGCATCTGAGTGGAAACGGAAACATGAACTTGCTGTTAAGGAAGCTCAAGCATCATTGGAGAAAGCTACAGCACAACAACAACGTTCTAGCAAGCAAGCGCAGCAGAGAGAGGATTCTTTGAGGACAGAATTTGCTGGCACTATAGCACAGAAGGTAAGGCATATTGATATCGTTAGAAAAGTTATTAGTAATGCAATATACAATAAATGCCAATCCATTATATAATATGTTTTTCTTAGTGTTTTAATGTGTACGAAATGCTCATTTCACAAAGTTAAGTTTGTTGAATTATATATGGTAATTTTTCCTTTTTTGTGTTTTTTAGGAGAATGAAGTAAAAGACTCTTTGGCAAGGCTTGAGAATGCTGAGCATCGCCTAGCAGGATATAACCTACAATTGAAGGTATATTTAAATTTTATGACCATTCCAATTTTTCTGTTTCATTTGTGTTTTTAATAAATTATTGGCTGCTAATTTATGCTTCCATTTCTGCAGGCTCAAGAGAGCAAATTGAAGTCTCAAGAATCGGAACTTGGTAATTTGAAGGCTGAAATAAAGGATTTACAAGACAAACTAGAGGATGCAAAGCAAACAGCTTTGTCATTTGAGAAGGAAGCCAAGATACTAGAACAAGAGAAATCACATTTACAGCAAAGGTTTGCAAGTGATTTTAAAAGGTTCGAGGAAGCAGATGAAAGGTGTAAGGCTGCAGAGAAGGAGGCCAAGAGAGCTGTGGAGGTGGCAGAAAAAGCTCGTGATGAGGCTGCCCTAGCACAGCAGGTGAAATCAGAAATTCAGAAGTTGGCCATGGAAAGATTGACTATAATTGAAAGGTCAGAAAGGCACATAGAAACGTTAGAGAGGGAAAAGGCTGGTTTGGTACAGGAAGTCGAAAGGATCAAAATAACTGAACAGGATGCATTATCCAAAGTTGCAACATTAGAGGCTAGAGTTGATGAACGGGAACGGGAGATGGAGGAGCTCCTTCAATCAACAAATGAGCAAAGAGCAAGCACAGTGCAAGTCCTTGAAAGCCTTTTGGGTAGTGAAAGGGCAGCTAGAGCCGAGGCTAATGCTAGAGCTGAGGCGCTTTCTCTACAGCTTCAAAATACTCAAGGAAAATTGGATGCTCTCCAACAAGAATTGACTTCAGTTCGTTTGAATGAAACAGCTCTAGATAATAAACTAAGGGCTACATCTGCTCGCAGTAAAAGAATGAGATCTGAAGACTATGCTGGAGTGGACTCGGTCCAAGATATGGACATTGAAGTGGGAACTATCAGAGAAAGAAAAAGGACGAATACAAGCAATGAAAATGGGTACAGTCCTGTTACAATGCCACCTGAGGGAGATTCAGTCATCAGGCCAGGAGATGATAACAATTCAAGTGATCAGAGAGAACCACAAGACTATCTCAGATTTACTGTTCAGAAGCTTAAACAAGAGCTTACAAAGAGTGGGTTTGGGGCTGAACTCTTACAACTAAGAACTCCAAACAAAAAGGAGATACTTGCATTGTATGAGAAACATGTTTTGAAGAGCTAGGGCTTTGAGTTTGCTTTTATTATTTCATCTATTTCTATACTCATGTACTATGTGATTTTTTCTGTTCATGTAACTATTGCAAGCCCACCCAAAATCAGTGGCTACAGTTTGTTGGAATATACTTTCATGTAAAGATTCACATTCTCGTGTCTGACATTGTTGGTTATTAGAGGGAGCCTTCTATGTGTATTTGGTGAATTAATAGTCAAGAACAAGTTGTAATGTTGCATCATAATTTGGGCAGACTTGGTTCTTTTTGGATTGAGTGGAAAGAGAATAAGTCATTTAAAGTTTCATAAATGATTGCAACTAATGATTATAATTTTGCTAGTACTTTTTTTTTTGGACTGAATATTGGCACTTAAATAATCTACTTCAAGAATCTGAAGTTCAGTAGTGACCAAAGAAAAGTTTTGGTTATTAGGCCAAATGCATTTTTATTTGAAGAGGATGAGCTAACTTTTAACATGCACAGTGCAGATTGTTGGAGACAGCATGCAAGATGAGTGAAATCATTGCCACTGTTAATTTTTTGTTGTTTCACATTGGTTGAAACAGTTGGAGATGACGTTTACTGCAGAGCCTATATGGGAACATTTCGCTTCAGATTACTATTCCGATGATTGCTAATTAATTAAGGCCAATGAATTTGTTGACACTTGGTAAGGCCTGTAACATAATAATCGTAAATTTGCCCCGAACCCTGGGCAGCTGTAGGCCTATTAGAGAGCAACTGCATTCCCCAATTACTATGAAAGTGAGAAAGATCAACATCAACTCGTTTAAATTGAACAAAATCATTGTCAGAAAGTTCACTTTATCCTCCACAGAAACGATACTAAAACCAGATATACTAAATTGGCATCCACTTAAATTAACTGCGTTTTTCACATTGGGGAGAAGGATTTTAAACTCTGTGCTGCAATCTGTGAATCTTCATTTTGCTTATAATACTGCCAGCATAGCCACATGACATACCAGTGTTTTCTACTTATTGCAAATGAATCTACCAGCACTGAAAATATCCCATTTCATTTTCTGGATATGCGTCCACTTTTAACAAATATCTCTGCCAATTTTCTTAAGCTTTCTGAGTGTTAACACTGATTAGCGCAGCCTTAATGGAATTCCATTGTTTGTTTTTATTTATTACGCTGAAGGCATTTATTATTTGAAAGAGAGGATGTGACATTTTAATCTAAAGGTGGGTAATGTTGAAGAGAACCAAGATGATTGAAACAATCGCATGCGTTCATATTTCCATCCGTTTGTATTTGTCATTTTACACATCGTCAATTTGTATTGTTGGCTTTCTTTGACAGTTTTTTACATCACGAATGTCTTTGTCTGCACATCTGAGGTTGACACATCGTGGTTCGTATGGCCTATCTCCTGCCACTTTATTCATATACAGTTGTCTGGCATGTCTGTAAAATGCTGTAGTTCCTTTTTTGGTAAAATGAGTTTCCCTGAGAACTGATGGCTTGACCAACCAAGGAAACAATCAATGGTTGAGAATATTCCATAAAATTAGAAGATGATCTTGATCATTTATTGTTTGATAAAATACAGTTATGATTGGTGATGACTGTTTGAAGGTCAAGACTTCAATTTTGTTCAACACAAGAAAATAAAAGTCTGTACCTTCATCTTCCGTACTCTTCAAGCTATTTTTTTGATTCAAAACTTCAAGCGAGGCTGCAGATGGGCTTTTGTGTTGATGTTTCAGTTGAGTTTCTCCAGCCCACAGCAGAGCTTGTGAAAGATGAGGGCCATGGCCTTTATTTGCCAAACTAAGTTCATTACTACCATTGGAACCCAAGGTGTGGTTTTCATACCCTGTAAGAGAAAATTAGAATACGATGCTTTAGACCTGCTCTCCATTAAAAATATATCTCAGTTCAAACAACATGGAAGGAACCCACTCAGCAGTCTCACTAGAATAGCAATTTAAAAATGAAGAAACTGATGCTGGCAGCTTCTAGATTACCATAGCAGTCTCCAGGAGTCTCTCGTAAAAGAGTGCAACCAAAAAAGGATAATGTTTTGAATTTACAATGCATAAACAATCTCATGTACAACTGCGTGGAGGTAAAAGGATGTGTTTCCAACAAGTGTCGTTGCAAAACAAACAGCTGTCAAATGGTGGCAAATAAAAAAGGCACCGGCTAAGTTCCCGACAGAATGCACCGAAAGACAATTCAGGGAAATGTATAGATGGTGAAAACACTGTTTTTGCAGATTTACAGTACAGAGGATGGTGATCATGAATATGATATCCTGAAATTTTCAGGATTACTAATGGATTGTGGAAATCTTATGTTGTTAAAATCCATTTAGTTTTCCACATTTTCAAATGTATGTTTTGGAGGGAGGATAGCTGCGTCCAATAAAAAATTGGTAGGATAGAACACACATGGAAGTTTGAGACAGTTTGATTCCGAGTTTCAGGCTCCTTGCAATTGAAGGAGGTGGAGATTTATCATTTAAGAATAACAGAGTAGGCTGTCATCTTCAGGTCTTCAGTTCAGGTCTTCAGCCCAGGATAATTTGTGTTTACATTTTGGTAGAATCATGCTTGTTTAAACCAGATATCTCGATAATTTTGGTTGGATTGAACATAAAATTTTGATGTTGCAGTGATCCTTATGCTATGCTGAGTGTCAATTCTTCTTTCCAAACTATACATCTTGTATGTTGATTTAAAGAACAATGCAATCACAACATGAATCAGAAATATATCCAAAGTTTGTGTTTCTGGAAAATCTTCAAGCTTTGTCATTTAAGTTGCATTTTCTAATATTTAGTTGTCCTATTTTCTTCATAGACATGAGCTAATGAGCTCATAGTTTTCCAGGGTGGAACTTCTGCAGTATTTTGAGATGCAAAAAGTAAATAATAATAGACACTTTCATTTTGTTTTCCAACAATACTAAAATTCACATTTTTGATGTTCTTGCAGTTAACATATTTTTATCTAGTGTGAACCTTAGCAATCGATTTGGTACAGCCACACGTCAATTTTGGCACCAACACCACAACACAACTTGTTGCCAAAATCATCCCTGGCTGCAACATTGACTTGTTTTTCCAGAAGCTGAATCTCTTGCTTACTACTCATTGATGTTTCAATTTGCATTGATTGCTCATCATTAGTGTCATGGAAGATGATTTTATATAATCGCAATTTTATCACCTTTTTTTGGCTGAATCTCTTGCTTACTACTCATTGATGTTTCAATTTGCATTGATTGCTCATCATTAGCGTCATGGAAGATTTTATATAATCACAATTTTATCACGTTTTTTTCGAATAGACTTATTATATATTGAACTTTCACATCAATCCTGTTGGATATAAGTTTTTGTTATTTTTTTATTGATCAAGAGTAACAATGTCACACTTGCCCTTTCCTTAAGGGAATTTAACCCATCACTTTAGTTGCTCAATTATTGACAATTTACATCATATTCTAAATAAAGTCACCCATTTTCTTTTCTTACAATTAGGTTTTGTGGGTTCAACTTGACATTTCAAAATTCAGTTTGAATTTCATTTTGTTAGATAGCTTTATAGACCTAGGTTGAATGACAATTTTTTTTTTTGTATCATCTTGTATTGGATTTAGGACATAATTTGAAAAGACTTACAATGTTAAATTTTAATATACAAATCCTAAAATGTATAACAATAGTTACTTGAGCCACAACCTAATAAAACCCTAAAAAAATTCAACATTTCACACAATAATACTATTCACTCTACATGTGCTTCAAGCTTCTTAATTCAACACAAGCAACAAATTCAACTTAAGAGAAATACTAATTCTCTTACAACACATTTGTACGACAATAATACATGTATAATACATTCTTTACATTCATGTGTTTACATGGAGCACTAAAATAATAGAGATACATAGTAAATATCTATTTATTTATGGATCTAAGATACCTTAGTCGTTAATGACAATTATCACAAACCCTTAGTACATGGAAATATTGATTATAAAACACCTCTTACAAATATAGAGCTACTTGGTTTTGCAATGATCAAGAGCTTTGCCTTAATAGTGGTTATAGTACAAAGCCTTATATGTGACCATCTCAGTTCTATAATCACAAGTACCTTCTTATATATATCTTTTAATCTATTTTTAAGGTGTTCTCAACATTTCAAGATGAAGATTTCTAGTTGAAATTTCTAAAATGTCAAGAAATAACTACTACATTTATATGTGGTGTATTTGTGTAACTTATGAATGGAGACATATTTTGGACAAATTCAGGAAGGACAAAGATAGAAATCTCTCTCTCTCTCTCTCTCTCTCTCTCTCTATATATATATATATATATATATATATATATTGTTGTCTACCTCTCCCTATCTATCTCCTATATCTATCTCTTCCTTGACCTCTTTATATACATGTCTCCCTCTTCCTCTCACTCTATATTCATCTCTACTTCTACTTTCATCTCCACTCCTCTATTTCTAGACATATCTTCCTCTCTCTACCCATCCATCTCTACCTTGTTATTATATCTTAATCTCTCTACTTTATATCTATATCTATATCTCATCCCTCATGTATCTCCACTAATTATCCTCGTGTATAATTAAAATATATACAATTTAAAAGAGACCAAATATTTATTTAATTGAGCATCCACATATATTCAACATACCCATTGCACACCAAGGTGCAATTGCTGGTTATTTTATCCATTGTTAGAATGAGAATAAAATGGTAAATTGCAAACAAACTCTCGATAAGGAGTGGGGAGAAAGTGAGATGAAGTTCAATAGAAAATAAAAGACAAGCAAATTAAAAAAGACGTAAGTGAAATAAAGACCATCAAATGAAAAGGGTACACAAGGAAATAAAAATTACAAATTACAAAGGGTTAATGAACTAGCCAAAACTATGCAAATAAAGATTGAAAGTAGAGATAATTGATTTAAAATTTGTATGTATATAAAGAAAGCATTGAGCTAAAAAATATTAAAATTAACAATTTAAATATTAGATTATTTTTTAAAATAATGTTGGAATGTAAATTTTTTTAAGATAAAATTTTGTTAAAATAGATGTAATGATAATTATAAGAAGGAAGCTGATATAAATATTAAAATATAATTAATACAAAATTTAAAAAACCTAGAGAAAATGCAAGAGAACACTTGAATAATCAATCAATTGTAAGGATTAAAAAAATCTCAAAAAACAAAATTAATTAGAAGGCAACTTTAAGGCGAAGTACAATAAATGTAAAGAAAGTATGACTTGGAAACCAAGTTGGAAGAGGTAATGAACAAAGGGAAAGGAAGGAAGAAAAGCATAGCAATGTAGAAGGATCGGGAAGAAGTTAGAAAAGGATTAGTAGGGAGTAGGTCCTCAAAGGGCTATAAGAGTGGGATGAAGAGGGAGACATCAAAAAGCACAAGACATGAGGTTTATTTGGTCAATTGCCCCATACAAAGTTTAAGAAAATTAAACATCCCATGTTATCATGATGGAGGTTAGTGGAGTGGTTACTAATTTTTAAGGTTCTTGAAATGGTTATCTTGTTTGATTAGGATTTGAGTATCTTTCAAATACATATGGTATTTGGTACTAGAGGAATGCTTAGCTTGGGGAAACATTATAACATATTTGTGTCTATATTAGTACTATGCTCTTTGATCTCTTTAGTAATGGAACAAATAGTTTCATCTATATTGAGTATTGTGCAAGAATAAACAAGTTTGCAAACCTAGAGCTAAGAAGGATGTAAATAAGTTTATTAGGTAAAGGGATAACATCAATAGGCTTGGAATAGTGTTAAGATTTGTATGCTTTAATGTTCTTGAAAAGTCATTTAATTTGAAAAGCTTGTTTAGATGGGAGAGCGTTTGGTGAATGTGTTCATTGTCGTAGATATAAGAAGATATGGTCGATGGAGTCTTTATTGTTTTGTACTAGGTGGTGATGAGAGAATGAATGAATATAGTGGGTTATTGTTAGGTGGTCTTTATAGTTTTGCACTGGGTGGAGATGAGAGGATGAGTGAATGTAGGGGTTATTGTGAGGTAGCACGATGGTTTAACTAATCAATAGTTTTTTAAGGAGCATAATATTAAGAATAAATAGTTGGTTTTCTAATTTAAGCTCTTATGAGATGCACTTACACAATTCTATTTAGGTGAGTTGAATTCATTTAGTTTTTCAAGGTCACAAGGCTAACATATGGTGTTGTTGTCAATGTAGTGTTTCATCTTTTAGATATAAATAACTGTAAGATATGTACCAAGTCTACTCATGGCGAGGAAGAAATGGGCTAGAGTTGGCCAATCTTTGAACTTGAAGTTTTAAAATTTTGAGTTCAAATCCACATGCATGGGATCTATCTTGTACTCATGGGATTGACCTAGACATGTAATCAATAATACCCATTCAATTTTTTTTTTTTTGAATTTGGATCGCAATAAGGTGCATGAAAACTATGAGATATATAGAAATATGTGCATATATGAGAATGCGGTCTTATAAATATATAACATAATATTTAATCAAGATTCCATTGTTTAATTTTGAGTCATTATTTATCGTCCATATTTCAAAATAAATGATTCACAAGAACCCACCCATCTCTCATGGGCATGAATGTTGTGCTTAGCATTCATTGCATACAGGGGATGTTCACAATGATAAATCATCAAGACTTATTGGGAGGTTACTAATCCCATTGCTTCTTCAGCCTAATTATACTTAATAATGAAGTTTCTCCAAAAATCAAGTCCAATTAATTTATTACCCCATTTGCAACACTTTCAACATATGTTGTGTCTTATGAATCATTCAATATAGAGCTCCCTAACTAATTACTTAAAACTCAAGTGATTTTTACATATGTTGTGTCTTATGAATCATTCAATATAGAGCTCTCTAGCTAATTGCTTAAAATTATATTTGTTTCAATACACAATGACAAATATTTCACGTAAAGAGATTTCAAGTAGCTCATTTCTTATTAATATAAATGATTTACTTAACAGTTATGCATCTAAATGTTAATAAGGAATGCTTCAATGAAACATATTTAACCATAAAATCTCTCCCAAAATCAAAGCAACTTAATTTACTATAATCTTCAACAAATATCACACTTTATAAACTAAAAATAAAATTTGAAAAATTTCAAATTCAATAAACTTTGCAATTACAATATTCAAAAATTTTCAGAAGAGAGAGATGGAAGCTTGAGATGGAAGCCTGGAATCCAACTTCAATAAGCTTTGCATGGAAGAAAAAGAGGTGGAAACCTGAAAAAGCTGTTGCCCTACCCCAATCCATACACTACGTTTGCAAACCTGTTAATATATCTTGGAGGATACCTCTTTGTCAATTCCATAAAAACACAACAGGTAAGCAAACTGTCAGACCCAGCTTGATGGGAAGTTCCAACTCTCTCCACTTTGAGCAGCTCAGCAAGTTTGTTAAGCCCTCCATACAAGCCCTTACAGTACTTAATCAAATACTTCACATCACAAATATTGGGGAAGTAGAATCTCACAAGCCCAAAAAAGTGGTCTGCACTGGGGGGCAACGGCCAGCAATTAAGAAGCTTGATCAAATACCCAAAATCATAACAACCATGAAAAGTAATCCAATGAACATTCTGATTGCAAAAAATGCCAGACGACCTAAGAAGCTCTGCAAATCTTGTGGCATCAATACCCATCTCATTGTTTTTTTTGAAATCAATTCCACTTTGTTTGAGAAGCTCAATGGCGTCAGGGGCATGACGGCTATGCTCTGGATCAAATTCCTTGAAATTGAACTGCCAGGTGCAGGGCTGCCCTGTTCCACAATCTGGCATGTTACCATTCTTGTCTGCAAAAGTGAGGCCGAGTTGTATGAGAGACAGCACATTTATATTTTCCATCATAGTAATATATTCATACTCTTTCTTGCTTCTGAAATACCCAAACACCTTCACAACGTCTGTTCCAGGAAACTCTGTATCCATGGCCACATAGGGAAACTTCTTTGCAACTGTCCGGATCAATTCAAATTCTTTCTCCACATTGTGAGCCCACACTTCTCTTATGAATACCTTCTGTTTTGCCGCCATTATCAATTCTATGCATGCACTGTTGCGGATTCTTCTTCTCCACAGATGCCGAATGTTCACTGTTGCGGATTCTTCTTCTCCACAGATGCCGAATGTTTACTGTTGCGGATTCTTCTTCTCCACAGATGCCGAATTTTCACTGCTGCGGATTCTTCTTCTCCAATGCCGAATGCTTACTCTTGCGGATTCTTCTTCTCCAATGCCGAATGCTAACTCTTGCGGATTCTTCTTCTCCAATGCCGAATGTTTTAAAATTTGGCGTTGAATGTGAAATTTATAGAAAATGAATGCATGCACCGTTGCAAAATCTTCTTCACATGCGAGTGAGAATTTCAGTTGAATCCGAATTTGAGAACTTCAGTTCAAGCCGAATTTGAGAATGCATGTGAATTTATTGAAAAAATTCCCTCTAGTTTTTTATTTCTTCTATTTTAAAACACATCGTTTAGCTTTTTTATTTTTAACTTAAAAAATGTTTTGTTTTTCTTTTATTTTAAAACACATCGTTTAGCTTATGTTTACTTTAGTTTTAAATTTTTTAAATTTATAATAATATATTTATAAATAAATTGTTTCAATTTAGTATTATACATTTATTAAATTAGTATATTTTTAGTTAGCTAATGTAAAATAGAATAAATTTAATTTATTTTCAGTTTGGGTTGTTCTTTCATTTTAAATTTTTATAAATCTATAATAAATTATTTAAAATTTAGTATTATATATCTATTATAATAGTATATTTTTAGATAAGTATTAGAAAATAGAAATAATTAATTTTTTAGATATGATACTACTAAAATTGTATATGATTTTTTTATTTTATTTTAAGCAAGCTCTGTTTAAGGGGCAGCACCCATTTTATTTCCATTCGAAAAACTTACAAAAGGGAGATGGAGCAACAACTCCTATTACATATGGCCCAAGTAAAATAGATCAATGATACAGATACATGATCCCGTTAGCAATGGACTTCAACCTAGCCACTACTTCCTCCAGGAAGAGATTCTCGTTAGCCTGAATAAAGGCCTCAAATTTAGCCAGGTCATACTCTTTCACAATGCCAGTCTTGTATAATGCCCAGGCCTTCTTCATGAGAGTTTTCTTTCCTTCTGCCTCAAGACAGAAATGTCCCAAGACACAGCCATCATACAACTTAGGATCAATATGATCCAATGTTGAGACTACCTCTAGATACACCCTACCATCCTTCGAACCATTCCTACTACAAGCAAGGAATTACCGAGGACTTGGATGATTGGCTGGAAGAGATCCACTACCATCACCTCATCATGAACATGTCCTCCTGACCAATAGTCCACCCCTAGTATGATCATCATGCTTTCCTGCTCTCTCTCATTAGCCCAACTAAAAATCTGCTGTAATTGCGCCTCCGGTGACTTCCTGGACGCCTCCTCCTTCCTGCAATAACAATTGATGCCTAAGTGGTTCGCCATCTCGCTCTGCCTGAATAAGAAACTCCAGAGTCTTTTAAAGGCCAAAATCATCCCTCCTCTGCTATGTCTCTGCTCCGATTATCACATCGTAACTAAAATCCAGATACACATGTCTCTGTTATGACTAAAATCAATTTTACTATCACCATGTGACTGGTACTACGTTGCATTCCTCTGGAAAAATTTGGATACACATGGCTCTGTTGGGACTTAAATCAAATATACTATCACATCTTATGGCTCTGCTAGGACTAAAACTAATTGTGCAATCCCCATGTGACTGGTACTTCACTGCTTTCTTGCTGCCAAAACATCCATCCCCCTTGTCAGTGCTGTCGAAATCCACCATCTCTACGATTCCTTCCTTTGGGAGTGCTCTGATGTCTGCCGAAATAATATCCTGCAATCCCTTTGGGATCTGGTCATCTTGGTTGAACACTATTTCAGATTTCGCAGCAATTCCCAAATTGTCCATGTGATCGGCCGCTTTATTCCCTTCACAGAAAACATGTTGAATGCAGAAGTCTTCAAACTTTTTAAGGGCCTCTTCGATCCTTGGTAACTAGCAGATCAATTTCTAATTGTTAAAGGCAGCTTTCAAAACTCCGTTTAATATAATTTGAGAGTCCCCCTCTATGATAAGTTTTTTGATGCCAAAATTTGCACACCAACTGATCCCGACTTCCAAAGCCGTGATCTCGACCATGTTGTTAGTGGTGACACCCATATTATTTGCTATGCCCTGCACCATTTCACCTTTGTTATTCCTAATTATAGCACCCAGGCCACTCCTACCCGGATTGCCTCTGCTGGCTCCATCAAAATTTAGCTTTTCCCAGCCATCTGGAGGAGCTTGCCAATAGGTATGGGTCCTGTCCTCCTGCTTATTCTTTAGCATATGGTCTCCTCAGTGTTTAAAGAGCCACATTGTCTCTATTTCAAAGTCC
The DNA here is from genome assembly GCA_027943335.1 of Chamaecyparis obtusa. Classification (NCBI taxonomy): domain Eukaryota; kingdom Viridiplantae; phylum Streptophyta; class Pinopsida; order Cupressales; family Cupressaceae; genus Chamaecyparis; species Chamaecyparis obtusa. Next base: position 299,714 of record BSBK01004303.1, on the reverse strand, counting down.
CATTTCGACTAATATTTGAATTTCAGTCCCAAGGTTCTAGCATTAATGACTTCCTCTATGGCTATTTTGATCTTACTTTTAAGTTCACTAACTTCCAATCCTTCCTCCTTGAAGATCTTGCGGTTGCGCTCTTTCCATATATGCCAAACCAACATTGAAGGACACACTAGTCATAACAGACCCCATTTTGATTTCATTTTATCAATTGGCCATGCTGAGAGGAAATCCTTAAGCATGACATTCCTTACTGTATACCAATGAAGCCTACCCAGCAGCCAATCCCAACAATCCTTTGCATATGGGCACCAACATAACAGGTGATCTGCTGTCACTTCTCCCTGTTTGCACATAATGCACCAATTGGGTCTCGAGATCCTAATCATTTTTAGTCTACTGCTTGTCAGAATCCTACCATGCAAAGTGATCCAAAGAAAAGCCCCTGCCTTTGGTAAAAGCCATTTTCCCCAGCATAGTTTCAAAGGCCAATAGTCACTACATTATTTGTGCCTTAGCAAATCATACCCAAGGTTTACCTTATAATCCCCCGACTTTGAAGCACTCCATATCAGAGTGTCCTCTGTTGCTGAACGAATCACTACTTTGAGTGAAAGCAACTCCTGCAAGATGATACTATTGGCTGAAGAGGCTAAACCTATGGTTCACCAACTAGCTCTTGATGCGGTTGGGGATGTGAAAAACATGTAATCCACAACTCGCAACCCTTCTGAAGCTTCCATCTGATTAATCTAGTCTTTGTCAGAGAAGAAGCTTTCAAGGGGCAAATCCCCGTTCTAGGAGTCTCTCCAAAATCTAGCACTCTGGCTATTACCAACCTTCCATGAAAGATGTTCAGTGAGTATCTTTCAACTTTCCCAAATGAATCTCCAAAATGGCAAGCCAATAGCAGAATTAGCCACCGTCAAAATCCTCTCTGGGGCCCAAGAGTCTAAATATTTAGCAGCCATTATTCGACACCACGATTTCCCTGGGTATTTATACATTTTCCAAGCCAGTTTTGCACCTAGTGCCAAATTTTGTAAACTCATTTTACGTAGCCCTGCACCACCTTCTTCCTTAATCAAACAGGTCGTTTCCCAGTTGATAAGCGAGATCTTCTTATCTTCCTTTGATCCTTCCAAATTGTATATGACTTATTAATAGAACTATTAATTTTATTATTTTCTTAATATGCCTATCAATTCTATTGTCATTTTAATTTTTTTCTCTTTCTAATCAATAACACTCTTGTTAATTAATTTTCATTATTCTTGAATCTACTAATTTAATATTCTTATAATATTAGTTACTATTATTTTTATTCTTTGTTTTGTAATTTATAATTATATTTGAATATTTAATAATAATTAAAAATTAATAAAAATGATTACTTTTAATTAACATTTTTTAATATTTAAGTAAGTTTGAGTTGTACTTTAATTATATATCTTAAAAAATTTATAATAATATATTTAGTAAATGATTTTTTTTTAATATTAGAAATAGAGGAAAAAAATTTGAGTTATACAGAGTATAAACAAGTACTGAGGCCAAGCCCCAACATCAAAAGAGAGTCATTATTCTAACCTATGCTAAAAAAAAAAGGCATCACACATAAGCAATAGCCAAGAATTGTACATCGACGAGAGCATCAAAGAAAGGGGGCCAAGCCAAAAACACAAAAAATAGTAGATTACTCAAGCACACCCTCATGGGAATCTGTCCAAGAGGTCCAGCCAAGGGGTCCTTGCATCTAAATGACATTCTTCCTCTCTTGGATTTGAGCAAGCATTTCAAGTCTTCCAAGGGAGGGTTTTCTATTATCTTTGATCTCTTTAGTCAGTTGAGCAAGGGCCTCTTCAAAATTGATGAGGTTGTCCATGTTCCTTCTCCATTCATAGACAACTTTTAACTCATATATGAACATGGTGGCATGACCGTCCTTTATAAAATGCAAGAACTTATCCCTTTCAACAATCATGTTAATAGAAACCTGTAAAGAAATTTTAGAATAAGTAAGTCTTCAAAAGGACTCAGTAAGAATTTTGGAATTGCCCTGATATCTATCTTCATTTCTGATTTTCCAAATATGCCACAAAATATTAGAAGAGAGGATGAATGAAAGTAAATTGGAGTCATTCTTAAGCCCTTGAATATGACCAGTGATAATCTCCATGATATTAATGTGATGCGGAAAAACAATACCAAACATTAACCAGATTTCTTTAGCAATAGAGCAATCAAAAAATATATGTCTGCAAGTATCATGAAGTCTACAAATTCTACAAAATTCAATATTAATAAAATCCTTCCTAGTAGGAAGTCTGTCAATCATCAAAAGCCATTTAAAACATTTTATTTTAGGAGCAACAAGAATCTTCCATAATATGTTGAAAGGCTTCTGCCACAAGAGAACATCCAGGTTAGAATAGCAAACAACATTAACATGCTTGATAATGGAATCATCATAAGCAATGATATTATAGATATTCTGAGCCTTATTTTTTGAGAGAAGAGTGCCATCAACCCATTTAAAAGAAAGAAATCTGTGAGAGTCAACATGACAATCCTTGGGAAGGGAGCAAGTCTGACACGCATTAACTAACATATCATAAGTCTTCTTTTGGGTGCAAGGAAGGTTATAAGTGGAGCTAAGAGACTCCCAACTAACAAGAGCGTCATCTTCCAAAATATCAATGAACTGGGAGATGCCACTCTTAGCCCAGGATCTGACCGAGCAACCTTGAGTGAGGGCAAGGGGTTTGTTCAAGTGGGAGAGATTTCATCAAATCGATCGTTCACCATGAACAAGATCATCATTGCAGATACTAGAGTGTTAGTCAGGTGCTTCCTAACACGTTCCCAAGCTTTCCAAATGGTTTCAAAGACATAAGAGCCTTGGACAAAAACTAGAAAATCACCAACAACCAAGTCACTAAATGGAAGGGATTTCCATGATTTAGCATATTTGGGGACACCGAGCTCAATATGGCTTCTGATCAACACCTTCCATGACTCCTACCCATCTAAAGCACAAAATATCCACTTGGCGGCCAGAGCAATACCTTGAGTTTTGAGGTCCTTAAGTCCGAGACCACCAAATATTTTTATCAATATGACATCAGTCCCATTTGACAACATGCATCTTTTTATTTCCTTTACCATCGAACCATAAGAATTTCCTAATAGATTTCTGGATTTCAAGAATTTGATAACTATTAAACATCCAAGTAGGAGAATAGTATATATTATAGGAGGAGAGGATCTTCTGGAAAACCTGAACTCTGCCAGCCAAGGAGAGAAATCTGTAGTTCCACTTATTCAAATTTTTATCAATCTTGTCCCTCACCCACAATCACATTTCTTTAAGGGAGGGATCAACAAAAAAAGGAATCCCAAGGTATTTAACAATCTTGTTAGGACCACCCCATTGGAAGTCATACTGATTAAGCCAAGTCGGGGGTGATCATTCCATCCAAGAAAGATGGATTTAGATTGGGAGATCCGAGCACCAAATATCTTAGCAAGGATTTGAGTTTTTTTATGGAGAGCCTCAAGATACTGAATAGTGAGCTCAAGGAAAAGAGTAGTATCATCAACAAATTGAATATTTATCAAATCAGAGCCATCAAGAAGGTTCACCCCATTAACTCTGGGGAAAGGGTATTGTCTCTTAGAAGATAAAAAAAGGTGTTTGAGGCAATAACAAAGAGGGCAGGGGCTAAAGGGAAACCCTGTCTGATAGACCTCTCGAGAGAGAATGAGGTAGAGAGAGAACCATTGATATCAATTTGGGTCGAGGCATCTTTAAGTAGCACTCTAACAAAGTTGCAAAATTCCACAGGGAAGCCAAAAGCCTCAAGCATCATGATAATAAAGTCCCATTCCACTCTATCATAGGATTTTTCGAAGTCCAACAAGAACATAGCAATGTCCTGAATAGAGGCCCTAGACCATTCCATATCCTCCCAACTAGTGATAAGGTTTTCAAGGGTGTATCTACCTTTTATAAATCCAGTTTGAGTGGAGCATATGAACTTGGGCAAAAATTTCTCAAGGCAGAGAGCCAAGATTTTGGCAATTTTTTTGTAAGAAACATTGAGAAGCGTAATGGGCCTCCTGTTCTTAATAAGAGTTTTGTCCCCCTCTTTGGGAATAAGTTTAATGATTACTTTATTGATAGATTCACACAGGAACCTAATTGGAGAGCCTTAGAGTAAACCTCAAACAAGTCATTAACTTATTTAAAATTAGAATTATATGTCTATTATATTAGTATATTTTTAGTTAAGTACTATAAAATAGAATAATCAATTTTTTTAAAAATATGTTTAGTTAATAAAACTATCAATTTTATTATTTTCTTAATATAACTATCAATTGTATTATCATTTTAATTTTTTTTTTACCCTTTCTAATCATTAACACTCTAATAAAATTGTTAATTAATTTTTATTATTATTTGATCTACTAATTTAATATTCTTATAACATTAGTTACTATTGTTTTTTTTAAATTTATAATTATATTTGAATCTTTAACAAGAATTAAAATTAAAAAATATTACTTTATAATTAACTTTTTTATTCTTTAGGGCCCGTTTGGTAGGAGAATTAGGAAATGATGGATTTGATAAAATGCTGGAGATGGTCAAATCATGGATTTGATAATCCGGTTTTTCATTTCTAGATTATGTAAGTAAGTTCGAGCCGTACTTTAATTTTAAATCTTTTAAAATTTATAATAATATATTTAGTATATATATATATATATATATATATATATATATATATATATATATATATTTATTATGTCTATTATATTAGCATATTTTTAGTTAAATACTATAAAATAGAAATAATTAAATATTTATTTTTGATATGATTTGTTAATAGAACTATCAATTTTATTGTTTTCTTAATATAACTCTCGATTGTATTAGCATTTTAATTTTTTAATTTTAATTTTACTCTTTCTAATCATTAACACTCTAATAAAATTATTAAGTAATATTCATTATTCTTTGATCTACTAATTTAATATTCTTATAACATTAATTATAATTGTTTTGATTCTTTATTTTGTAATTTATAATTATATTTGAATATTTAACAATAATTTAAAATTAATAAATGTTTTTACTTTTTAATTAACTTTTTTAAAAAAAAAATCTTTAAGTAATGTTGATTTTTACTATTTTAGTTTATTATAGATAAATATGTCATTTGTAATTTTTGCTTAACTTTTCTTTGTTTTTTAAATAATTTTAAAATTTTTTTTTAATATTTTTTAATTATGATCTTCGTATGCCTTATTTTTATTTTAGATTTTTAAAAGTCTTTCTTATTTTATGAATCTTCTTCTATTTTATTTTCTTTTATTAATTGAACACTTTATTTATTTTTAATATCATTTTGACCATAAGTTATATATTATGTATAGAAACATCATATAGAAAATAATATGTACTTATAATTGAATAAATTCTTTAATTATAATTATGAATTATTAAAAACTTTCATTAATGGGCCTCATAGAGTTAACATTATTCTTGTGAATAGACCCAACACGGTCTTCCCATGCCCTAAGAAAGGATGAATCAAATTGAATTTTTGCTAGGTCTCGAGGGGTAACCAGAATAATCTACAACATATGCATTTCAAAAATCATTGTAGTGAAGTAATGTTTTAGCTTGTGGTTTCCTAATTACAATTGACTTTATATATTTATTTTCCTATTTATTGGATACTTGAGATAAATGTTAATATGATAATTTGTGTGTGCTATGTTATGTTGTTAGAATTACTCTAGATCAGTTTTTAGAGTAATATGATAAGTTGTGTGGGCTCTTATTCTGCTTTATCTATCATATTTTCTCTCTCCCTTTATTCATTCTTCTTCCCCTTTGACAACAATGCCAAAGGCACAATATACCCAAGTCTTCATTTGTTGTAGCTGTCTTCATCTCTTTTTGACCGCTCCCCCTAAGGAGCAGTCCCTTGAACATTAACCCATAGTGAAAGATATGCCAATAAATCTACTGGATTGATGCATCAACAACATCTTAGTTCTATTAAGGTAGGGGAAGAACCCCTATCTTACTTCTAAGGTACTCAAAAGTATCCTTAGGTAGTGGCTTTGTGAAGATATCTGTTATCTGCTCCTTTGTTGGTACATACTCCAACTTCACTTCCTTCTCCTGCACTTGCTCTTTGAGAAAATGATACTTAATTGCAACGTGTTTAGTCTTGGAATACATTACTGGATTCTTGGAAATATTTATTGCACTTGTATTGTCACAAAAAATAGTTACTAGTTCAGTCACCTTTTATTTGATACCTTTAAGAATCTACTTCATCCATGCAATTTGTGTACAATTTATAGCTACTGCTACATACTCCACTTTTGCAGTAGATTGTGAGACACAATTTTGCTTCTTGCTTGTCCAAGATACAAGCCTTTTATCTAGAAAGAATGCACCACCACTTTTTCTCTTTCTATCATCAACATTTCCTGCCCAATCTACATCAGTAAACACACTCAAAGAGAAATCACCATCATGAGCATACCACAAATTATAGTCAACCGCCCCTTTCAAAAACCTAAATATCCTTTTGACTACAACCATATGAGATTCCTTGGAATTTTCTTGAAATCTGGCTGCTATTTCAACTGCTTGAGTAATATATGATCTACTATGAACAACATACTACAACTTATTGATCATAGATTTGTACAAAGTAGAATCCATTGCTTTAGATTCATTATCCTTAGACAATTTACATCATGTTACCCTGGGGGCTCCAACCGGTTTGGAGTCATCCATACCAAAAGTCTTGAATACTTCTTTCACATATTTGGATAGACTGATATATATACCATTCTTTAGTCATGAAACCTGCAATCACATTAAAAATTTGATCTCCCTAATCATTGACATTTCAAACTCCTTTTTCATCTCTTCAGAAAATGCTAAACTCATCTCATCATTTCCTTCAAAGATTATATCATCAACAAACACTTCAACTATTAAAAACTTATCTCCTTCAACTTTTAGGTACACATTACTATCATCACTTGTTCTATTAAAACCAATCTGAATAAGATAAGAATGTACCCTTTCATACCATGTCCTTGGTGCTTGTTTTAGTCCATGTAGTTCCTTTTGTAGCTTGTATACTGTGTCTTTGTCCTTTTTCAATGCAAATCCATTTGGTCGTTCTATGTAGACCTCTTCTTCCAGGATTCCATTCAAAAAAGATGACTTGACATCCATTTGAAAAACTTTGAACTTTTTATAAGCAACATAAGCAAGTAAATTTCTTAATCCCTCCAATCTTTCCATTGGAGAAAATGTATCTCCATACTTTAGTCCTTCTTGTGCATAGCCCTTACATACAAGACTTGCCTTATTTCTGATCACATCTCCATCTTCATTCAATTTTTTCCTGAAAACCCATTTGGTACCAATCACATTTTTATCTGCAGGTCTGGGAACAAGTGTCCATGTATCATTCTTCTCAATTTTATCAAGTTCTTCATAATTTTTCTGTTGCATATCATAAGTCATAAAATAGTTACATCAAAGTTTACTAAACATTACAACAAGGGTTGGAATGATATCCTCAGCTAGAGCAAAAAGAGACTCAAAAATAGCTCAAATACTTACATTGTAGCCATCGTAAAAAATCATGAAAAAACTATACACGAGGGATTACTAAATCATTCAGAATAAACTTCATGGTTTGCATTTGACTCATTAGAGTCAGGGGATATAACATTGTATCCTATGATCTCATAGGATCTAAAGGTAAATGCTCCTGATCCAACTGTTTCTACTTCAGTTGGTAAGTCCTGATTAGATTTCTTAACTTGTTCAATGAACTCAGCAAGATTACCATCAAACTTAGCTTTGGGTTTCATAGTAGTATAGCCATGAGCTGTCATTTTTGTTAATGGCAGCCTTATCATCTCTAAGGATCTGCAAGAATTTTCTCTCCTTCATCTTGATGACAGCTGTGACTTGCAAGGAAATAACAAAGTATTTGAGTCTCCTAAGAGACCTAGTAAGATTCCTGTCCTTCCCTGCCATCACATCATCATTACATGCCTTCCAAATAGTCCACAATATAATAGAAGAAAGGATAGACCAAAAAATATTGCAATTTTTTTTCTATTAATGCACCTTGATATTATATTCAAAGTATTGAAATGAGTATTGTAGGTAAGACCAAACATCTTCCAAACTTCAGAGGCAAAGAAGCATTCAAAAAAGACATGAAGGACATATTCAGGATGCCTACAAACAAAACAAAGATTGGGGTCACCACCTGAATTTTTAAAAGGAAGTTTATGTAAGAGGATTATCCACAAAAAGTAGATGATATTGGGTTCAACAGGTCTAGTCCACATGGAGGTAAAGTATTTGTTCCAGTCAGGTACATGAGCCTCTAGGTTCCATTTAGAGTTAGCATGGGTAAAGATATCAGGGTTATGGGTTGTTGGAAATATAGATGCAGTAACTGAGAGGGGGGGGGGGGGGGGGGGGGTGAATCAGTTAACCACAAAAATATTACCACTGATCCCTTAAATATCTTAACAAATTATTTACTGTGCCACTCGGTAAATATACAGAGAAATGCTGAAAACTTGATCCTTGAAGTGTGTAATAATTAAACTGTTCTTAAGCATTCATCACTGATTAACTTACATGAATAAAGAAAATAACATGAACACAAGAGACACCAGATTTACCATGAAAACCCAATATGGGAAAAACCACCAATGTAACTAGTTACTATTTTTCACTCTTCTGAAGTGATGCCCGGTTAGAAGCCAACCTGGTAAAAGGTTACAAAACACACTGTTAGGTGTGACCTTGTTAGAGGATTTAATCACCCTGCTAGGAGTGGCCTTGTAAGAGGTCTTGAAACAATTCAATAGAACTGTTACCTTGTTAGAGGATTTACAAAATGGTTGTTAAACCAACTCGGTTAAGATATTTTGATATCACTGCTACAATTGCTAGAGAGTAACAATGAAATGACCTGCAACTAAATTGCTGAATATAGATCTCTGTTTTGTTTCACTAGATCCTTACTGATTAATTAAATCTTTGCTGCTCCTCAAGGATATCTGACCATCCTTCAAAATTCGCACACACCTTTCTTCAAAATGATTTCTGCATGCTGTATATCTTTTATTCACCACTTGACCTTCTATATATATATGCCATTTCATAATCATTTATATTGTCAAGTCGGCACTAATAATTATTATAACAGTCGGCTGGGATAAACAAACTCTAATAACAAAATTCTTTGAAAGGGCCGACCTTGCTTGGTAAACATTAATCCTGAAAAGATTTCCTTTGGTGAGAGAGAGAACTCGGTAATCACAGTGAATTATGCAACATCCTTTGGAGACCGAGAGAGCTTGGTAACCACTAACTTTCCTTCGATAACCGAGGAGGCCCGGTTAACACTGTTACCCTATCATGTTTCCTTTAGACACCTGAGAGAACTCGGTAGACACTAAAAACTGCCTAGCTGACCGACTGAGCTCGGTAGATACTGAGAGTGATAATTGATATGACATTTGTGTGACATCAAAGACAACACATAGCTAATCCAACAATGTCCTTCAGACAATTGTATCCAACAATCTCCCTCTTTGGCATTGATGGCAACACAACATGTCATAGCACAATGAAATTTCACAGAGAAACCAAGAGTAAGAAACATATCCTTAGCTTCATTCTGATTCCCATCATCTTCAAACTTCTTTCTCTGACTGAGAACTCTCCCTCTTAACTTCTCAAATTATTCTTCTTAGAAATTTCTTGAAATGACAGCAAACTCTCCCTCTTTGACAACACATGCCAAAGACAACTTACACAGTTTCGGTAAATATCAATGTACCTTATGTACTAATTCATATGCAATGATTCCCTGACTATGCTGCATCAACTGATTGATCTTCAACATGTTCTGGTTGATGCATCACTAAAACTTTATTTAGTGAACCTCGGACAGGGGAGTGACCCCTAACTTGCCTCTTAGATACAAGAATGCATCCTTAGGTAGTGGCTTGGTGAAGATATCTGCAATTTGTTCTTTTGTATGAATATATTCCAATCTGATTTCCTTGTCCTGCACCAATTCTCTGACAAAGTGATATTTAATTGCAATGTGCTTGGTTTTGGAATGCATTACTGGATTCTTTGAAATATTTATTGCACTTGTATTATCACAAAACATAACAACTGGTTCTTTGATCTCAACCTTCATGCCTTCCAAAAGCTGTTTAAACCATATAATATTAGAGTCGTTTACTGCTGCAGCAACATATTCTGCTTCTGCTGTGGATTGGGATGTGCAGTTTTGCTTTTTACTAGTCCAAGATACTAACCTCTTGCCAAGAAAGAATGCTTCACCACTTGTATTCTTTCTTTCATCAATGTTTCTTGCCCAATCAACATCAGTAAACACTTTTAAATCCAGATTGCCTCCAAATTTATACCACAAGCCATAATCTTCAGTTCCCCTTAAATACCTCAAGATTCTTTTGATTGCCATCATGTGATTTTCTCTGGGTTTAGCCGAGAATCTTGCCACTATTCCAACTGCTAAGGCAATATCAGGCCTTGTGTGTACTACATACTGTAATTTTCCAATCATTGATCTGTATAAGGTCTGATCTACTTCTTTTGAATCATCATCTTTGGTAAGCTTCAGTCCAGTACACATGGGTGTACCAACTGGTTTTGAATCTTCCATACCAAATTTCTTAAGTATTTCCCTGATATATTTAGACTGAGTAAAGTAGATACCATTTTTGTTTTGCTGAATCTGAAGTCCAACAAAGAATTTTATCTGACCAAACATAGACATTTCAAATTATTTGTTCATAAGCTCTAAAAATTCTTTGCACTGATCATCATTTCCTATAAACACAGTATCATCCACAAATATTTCTGCCAAAATAATTTTGTTATCTGATCCTTCTTTGATGTATAAATTGCTATTGTCATTAGCCCTTTTGAAATCAATCTGAGTAAGATAGTTATGTAATCTTTCATACCATGCTCTAGGAGCTTGTTTCAGACCATACAATGCTTTGTGTAATTTGTAGACCATATCCCTTTTGTCTGGATCAATAAAACCTTCAGGTTGCTCAATGTAGACTTCCTCAAGAATACCATTGAGAAAAGCAGACTTGATATCCATCTGATATACCTTAAATCCTTTATGTGCTGCATATGCAAGTAAAGTCCTCACACCTTCTAATCTTGCAACAGGAGCAAAAGTCTCTCCATAATCTATTCCTTCTTCTTGAGAATATCCTTTACATACCAGTCTTGCTTTGTTTCTTGATACTTGACCATCTTCATTCAACTTATTTCTGAATACCCATTTTGTCCCAATTACATTTTTATCTTTAGGCCTAGGTATAAGAGTCCATGTCTTATTTTTCTCCATTTGCTCTATTTCTTCATTCATAGCCTCAATCCAACTTTCATTTTCTAATGCATCTTTGACATTTTTAGGTTCAAAATCAGCAAATAAACATGTACCTTTTAGTTTACTTCTTGTTATAGTACCATCTGATTTGTTTCCAATAATTTGATCTGGTTTATGATGCTTTCTGACGTACTTGGCTAATACAGGTTCCTTTCTTCCTAAATGAGTTACATTGTCATCTTCTTCATCTTCAGGTTCAGATTGCTTGGGCTCGGTAGATACTTGCTCGGTAGCTTCAGACTGAGACTTGGTACTTTGTGACTCGGTCTGAACTTCTTCTTGTGACTCAGTTACTGTACTGGGCTCGGTAGATGTAGTCTCCTTACATGTGTCAGGCAATGTATCAAGTTCGATGTAAACAAATTTTCTGTAGTCCTCTGGTTCCTTTTTGCTTTCTTCTTCAATCTTTTATGCAAACTCATCAATTCTCACATGTGCACTTTCTATGATTTTGTGAGTAGACAAATTTATACATCTATATGCCTTACTTTTGCAAGAATATCCCAAAAATATTCCTTCATCACTTTTTACATCAAATTTTCCTTTTCTAGATTCTTTTAAGATGTAACATTTACTACCAAATACTTTTAGGTAACTTACATTTCGTTTGTAGCCATACCATAGCTCATATGGAGTCTTGAATGTGTCTTTTCTCAGCTGTACTCGGTTCAACGTATGAACTGCAATGCTGATAGCTTCCTTCTAGTATTTCATAGCAATGTTCTTTTCAATCATTAGAGTCCTTGCACAGTCCATGATAGATCTGTTCCTTCTTTCGGCTATTCCATTCTGATCAGGAGTTCTCGGGGCTGATACCTATCTTTTGATTCCTCTTTCAATGCAAAAATTATTGAATTCATGGGAGATGAATTCACCACCTCTGTCTGATCTCAAGCATTTTCTTCTTTTTCCTGTTTCCTTTTCTACTCTTGCTAAATACCATTTGAACTTCTCAAATGCTTCAGACTTTTCTCTTAAATACATAACAGTCATCATTCTAGAATAATCATCAACAAAGAGAATAAAGAATTTTTCTCCGGTATAGCTCTCAATTCCAATAGGTCCACATAAATCAGTATGCACAATTTCCAAAATATCTTCAGACTGATAGTTATTACTTTTGAAACTAGACTTTCCCATTTTACCAATTTGACAATTCTTGCATAGACCAACATCAGGTTTCTTCAAAGTAGGAATACCTCTTACTTTCTTGAATTTGCTTATTTTCATCATGTTATCAAAAGTTACATGACATAACTTTTTGCGCCATAACCAAATTTCTTCAATTTGAGCAATAAAACATGAGTAATCACCAAGATCAAGATAAAATAGGTTACCTTTGGTTTGTTTGCCTGATCCTATGAGTTTTCCTTTGTCATCCAGCATTCTTGCTTTGACATTCATGAATTCAACCTTGAATCCAATGTTGATTAGCTGTGCTACACTTAGAAAATTATGCTTTAGTCCTTTGACCCAATATGCATTATCACATATAAGTTCTTTGGTTAATGAAATTCATCCCTTTCCTTTTATACAATAGGGTTCATTGTTTCCAAACCTTACATTACCACCATCAAAGTTTTCAAAGTGTTCAAACTTGGTCCTATCACCAGTCATATAATGTGAACATCCACTGTCTATAATCCATGTATCATTCTTGCTTATATGAGAGATAAGTGCCATCTCATCTTCATCATTATCAGATTCATCTTTTACAACAGTGAAAACAATTTCTTCTTCACTATCATTTGAATCTTTAGCTAAAAAACATGTTTTCTTACCTTTATCCTTGAATGATTTGAAATTTTTCTTGCCATTGTACTTGTAATTTTTCTTCTCATCTTTGCTTTGCTTGTTTGGACACCTAGCTACAATATGACCAATTTCTTCACATGAAAAATAGATTAAGGGAGTTTTACCTTTGTATTTTCCTCTGCCTCTTGAATACTTCTTTGCAAGTAATGCTTCAATAACTTCAAGATCGCTATCAGAGCATTCCTCTGATTCTTCTTCACTTTCTGATTGGATTCTCTTCCCTTTCTTGAGTGAAAGTTTGGCCTCAAAAGTTGATTCAATATTTTTAGAAGTTGGAACATAGTTGTCATAGTTATCCAGTTCAAAGGCTGTCAATCTTCCAACTAAGGCATCCAAAGTTATATTGTGATTTTCTTCACATCTTCTTTCTTGAATAGCATAAACTCTTATTGCATAAATAGGAAGTAATGTTCTAAGAACCTTACTTATAACCGTTTCATCATCAATTTTTCCTCCAGAAGCTCTGATTGCACTAACACTTGTCTTGATCCTTTCAACATATTTTGCAATGTTTTCTTCTTCTCTCATTTTCATTTGATCAAACTGTCCTCTTAGGCTCTCTGCTTTGGCTCTCTTCACATTTTCATCACCGGCATAGATTTTCTTCAGCTTGTTCCACATTTCATGAGCAGTTGTGCAGTTTTTGATTTCATCAAATTCTTCATAGCTAAGAGCTGATGCAATGTCTATCATCATAGTGTTATGGTTCTTCTTCTCTGCAATGTCTTCAACAGTTAATGTGCCAGTAGGAATTGTATATTCTTGATCAATATATTTGCATCCTGAATCACCAATGGAAGCTAGATGTAGTCTCATGAGACCTTGCCATGCTGAAAAGTTATTTCTGTTAAGCCTTGGAATTTCTCTTTTGTAAGACATCCTAATCTTTAGCTTAGGTCCTTGAAACCCTTCCTGCAAGCACCAAAAGCTCTGATACCAATTGTTGGAAATATAGATGCAGTAACTGAGAGGGGGGGGGGGGGGGGGTGAATCAGTTAACCATAAAAATATTACCACTGATCCCTTAAATATCTTAATGAATTATTTACTGTGCCACTCAGTAAATATACAGAGAAATGCTGAAAACTTGATCCTTGAAGTGTGTAATAATTAAACTGTTCTTAAGCATTCATCACTGATTAACTTACATGAATAAAGAAAATAACATGAACACAAGAGACACCAGATTTACCATGGAAACCCAATATGGGAAAAACCACCAATGTAACTAGTTACTTTTTTTCACTTTTCTGAAGTGATGCCCGATTAGAAGCCAACTCGGTAAAAGGTTACAAAACACACTGTTAGGTGTGACCTTGTTAGAGGATTTAATCACCCTGCTAGGAGTGGCCTTGTAAGAGGTCTTGAAACAATTCAATAGAACTGTTACCTTGTTAGAGGATTTACAAAATGGTTGTTAAACCAACTCGATTAAGAGATTTTGATATCACTACTACAATTGCTAGAGAGTAACAATGAAATGACCTGCAACTGAATTGCTGAATATAGATCTCTGTTTTGTTTCACTAGATCCTTACTGATCAATTAAATCTTTGCTACTCCTCAAGGATATCTGACCATCCTTCAAAATTCACACACACCTTTCTTCAAAATGATTTCTGCATGCTGTATATCTTTTATTCACCACTTGACCTTCTATATATATATGCCATTTCATAATCATTTAGATTGTCAAGTCGGCACTAATAATTATTATAACAGTCAGCTGGGATAAATAAACTATAATAAAAAAATTCTTTGAAAGGGTCGACCTTGCTTGGTAAACATTAATCCTGAAAAGATTTCCTTCAGTGACAGAGAGAACTCAGTAACCATAGCGAATTCTGCAACATCCTTTGGAGACCGAGAGAGCTCGGTAACCACTAATTTTCCTTCGATAACCAAGGAGGCTCAGTTAACACTGTTACCCTGTCATGTTTCCTTTAGACACCCGAGAGAACTCGGTAGACACTAAAAACCGCCTAGCTGACCGACTAAGCTCAGTAGATACTGAGAGCGATAATTGATATGACATTTGTGTGACATCAAAGATAACACATAGCTAATCCAACAATGTCCTTCAGACAATTGTATCCAACAATGGGTAAGAAGGTGGTAAATAAGCTTGTTATTAACAATATGAGGGGGGAGTTGTCTAGCCATGCAAGATGAAAGGAGCACTTGTTAGGGGATAAATAGTCTTTTACTACCCCCAAATTGTTAAGGGAAACATAGAGTATCCCATAATTTCTTATTTGGGATTTGGGGATACCAAAATCTGATTCCATCTTCTCCCAAGGGATTAGTTTACCAGTCTGCAAAACATCTTGAAATCTATTGATACCTTTCTTTGACCACTTCTTTGTAGAGCAGCCTTAAAGTAAGGCCAAAGGCTTACTCTTATGTTTCAGATTCTACCACTGAGACTTAAGACCACAAACCATTCCATTACCTTCTATCGGCCCAGTGTTGCATAGAAATGTCCTTACACATCTCCAGCTCTTCAAAATATACTTGAAGACATCCGAGTTTTGAACATGAACATTACTCTCTATAACAAGCATGTTAGAATAGCACATATTAGTCCAAGATTTGGATTTACAAGGATGAGCTCTAGCTAAGTCATTCCTCATTAATATTTTCCAAGGCTCCTCACCCATGGAGGCTTTAACAATCCATTTAGCTGCCAGCGCAATGCCTTGTGTTCTAAGGTCCTTTAGCCCTAGCCCACCCAATAACTTATCTTTGATGCACCACTCCCAAGAAACTACATGAAACTTCCTGTTTACTCTACCATCGACCCATAGAAAGTTTCTCACAACCTTCTAAATAAGGCTAAATTGGTTTTGGTTAAAAATCCAAGATGAGGAGAAATAGATGGGGTAGGAGGAAAGGATTTTTTGACATACTTGTATTCTCCCTAGGAATAAGAGGAGATTGCTATCCCACTTGTTCAATTTATTGAGAACTCTATCCTTAACCCAACACCACATATCATTGATATTAGGATCCACAAAAAATGAAATTCCCAGGTACCTAAAAATATGATTGGGGCCTCCCTAGTCTAATCCAAATTTTCTCCACCAACCTGGGGGATCCTGATTCCAACCTAACATAATAGACTTGGAGATAGAGATCTTGCTACCAGAGGCCAAGAAAAATAGGTCCAACTTATCCATGAGGTAATCCATGTTATCTTCATCAAGGTTCATAAGGATGACTGTGTCATTAACAAACTAGATGTTGGAGACCTCATGATCATTGGAAAGAGAGATTCCTTTTACTCTAGGGGACAAGGTGTCATACATAAGCAAGTAATGGAGGGAGTCTGCAACTATAAAAAAGAGGGAGGGGGCTAGGGGGAAACCCTATCTAATGGACCTAGTAAGTTCAAAGAATTCAGATCTCACTCCATTCACCTCAACTGTGGTCATATCCCCATGGAGTAAAGTGATGAACTACAACTGATTTAGAGCACAATTGAAGATCTGTGATTCAAGATCACCGAGATGATTGATTAGATATGTAAGATGATTAAATCAATATGATGTTGTCATTGATGTCAACTAGTTTGACAACATTTATCTTGTAAGTTACTATACCGAAACATCTGGAGAAAAGAGATGAAGAACATAAATATCTACATGAGGAAGACAGATATAACAGATGAGGATAAGGAATACATTGGGTAACTTGTAGATGAGTCTATGACCTTATGATATTGACTTGATTATGTTACATTCATCTATGATGAGGAAAAGAGCCAAAAGACACAAAGCAGTGTTGTCGGTAAATGAATCATTTCAGTATACACCGACGAAGTGTAGTGTATACCGAGCATAGTGTAAAATGAGCTTGTGTTCACTGACACATTTATTTGTTAACCGATCAGAACATAATGAACTAAATGACTAGCTTAGCTGATAAGAATTGATGAGCTGTAAAGTGTATAACTTTGAGGTAACAGATAAAGTTTGTCACAAAGATCGACGGCTAACAAAATTTGAGAAAGATATAAAGGATGAGAATTAAACATGTTATTGACACATTAGCCAAGGAAGGTTAAAGTGGAAAAATCAATGAAGATGATTAAGTGGCAAAATTTGACGGAGGAGAAGAAAATAGTTTACTTGTCTATATAAGAGACTAGAGTTTAATAATGAAAAATATGCCGAAGGAAGGAGATTGCAGAATTATCACATGAATAAGTTTTCATGCATGTCTGATCATATTGGTTATTGAGAACCGAACTGTAGAGTATTTACAGAGTGACATGAAGCTATTACCAAGCGATAATAAGTTACTGATTATTGATTGAAATAGAATTTTTTAATGATCAGATGATTAAATGAGCCTAACATTGATCTGTACACCTACAATTGAAGTTGTATTAAGGAAGATCACCTACTGTTACATTTTAACCATTGTACACAGTCAATTCTCTTAACCAAGTGGACTAGGAAAGTGTTTTATGTATCATTCATAGAATGAACATTGTTATCCTGTCAACCCCATAGTGAATGTTGGTTGGATGATAACGGTTGGTCTAAAATCCTCTAACAAGGTCACACCTAATAGTGTGTTTGTAACCTTTAATAGGGTTGGGTCTTCATCGACCTCACTTTAGAAGAGTGAATATTTTTGGGTTGCCGGTCCCAAGTGATTTTTCCCTTCACAGGGTTTCCACGTTAAATCTCTTGTGTTATGTGTTGATTGTGATATTTGTTTGATGTCATATTTGCATGTTGCATATTTGATTTGATCGGTAATCATTATATGTTTTAGACTGGTAATCAGTAAAAGCATAGACAATATACTATTTTATGTTACCAAGTAGAAGAAGTTGAAGTAATTTGTTTTTGGATTATACATTTTGACTTGGGACAGTGATTAACTGATTCACCCCCCTCTCAGTTATTCTAACAATTGTTATCAGAGTGTTGGTTGCTTAGAATAGAGTTTTAAGGACTTCAGCACAAAGATCTCAAAATGTATAAGAGGGAAGTGCCAAGACTGAACAAAGAGAACTTTGCAGTATGGTAAAGCTAAATGAAGTTGCACATATCTGGAATTGGGAATTCTGCACTAGAACTGATGGAGAATGGATACATTGAACTGACCGCTGGTCCCTTGAATCTTGATCAACTAAGAGACAGGCATGAACACAATGTTACTATGATGGAGATTGCTGCTGCTTGTATCGATGCCGAATTTGAAGATATTAAAAGCTGTACTACTGCCAAGGGTATGTGGGATAAACTTTCTCAAGTTTATAGTGGTGATGTGAATGTTAAGAGAGCCAAAGCTGAAAGCTTAAGGGGCATATTCGATGAAGGAAGGTGAAAATATTATGCAATACACAAATAGACTAAAAGAGGTAGTACATGCTATTAGAGCATCAGATGGTGTTATTGATGATGAAACAATGATAAGAAAGATTCTCAGAACTTTACTGCCAGTTTATGCAATCAGGATTTCTGCAATTCATGAAACAAGGTCTGCATCCAACCTTACTCTTGACACTCTGATTGGTAAGCTCACAACCTTTGAATTGAATAAATTTGATAACAGTGTTGTACCGACTATTGAGTTTGCTTTCATGTCTTCTCTGAAGATTGGTAAGTTTAGTAGCATGAATAATAAGAATGATGATGGTGATAGCAATACCAATGATGAGCTTGATGAACTTGAAGCTCTTATGGCCAGAAGGTTACCTAAAGGAAAAGGAAGATATAGAGGTAAGCTACCTTTAGCATGCTTTAACTGTAAAGAGGTTGGCCACATTGCTACTAGATGTCCGCATAAGAAAGATGATGAAAGATCCAAAGACCAATCTGAAGGAAGCTATGGGAGAAGAGTCAACAAGAGCTACCGACACAACAACAAAGACAACCGAGACAATAATGACAAAGGTAAAAAGGTATGTTACATAGCTGAAGATAATGAATCTGAATCTGATTTTGATGATGATGTAGAAGTTGTATTTGTTGCTATGAAAGATGACTCCGAGGAAGAAGAAAAATATGTAGAAACAAAATTGATCTCTAAAGTTAACAAAAATGATACATGGATCATAGAAAGTGGCTGTAAACATCACATGACTAGTGATGAAGAGAAATTTGATCAACTTGAAGAATACAATGGAGGATCTGTTAAGATGGGTAATGATACACCCTGTATGGTAAGAGGTAAAGGATCCCTGATGATAAATGATAGAATAAAATGTGAAAATGCATATTGGGTAGATGGACTGAACTATAATTTGTTAAGTGTGGCACAACACCGAGTTACTTTTGAGAGCAAGAAAGTGAAATTTTTTGATGATGGAGGAAGACTAGTTGGAACTGGTGCACAATCAAGAGGTAATCTATTTTATCTTGGTACTGATGAGTCTTCTTGCTTGATGATGAAAAATGAAGATGCTTGGTTGTGGCATAAAAGGTTATGCCATGTGAATTTTGATAACATGATTAAGATCAGTAAAAGAAAAAGAGTTAGAGGTCTACCTAACTTATCAAAACTTGATCATGTTATGTGTCATGAATGTCAGAAAGGGAAAATGACTAAATCTAGTTTCATAAGCAAGGATTATTCAACAAAGAAGATACTTGAGTTGGTTGATAATGATCTATGTGGTCCTATGAGAACTCATAGTTATTATGGTGATAGATACTTTATTCTTTTTGTTGATGACTATACTAGATTGATGACTGTTATGTTTCTAAAAGAAAAATATGAAGCACTTAAGATGTTCAAATGGTATAAAGCTAAAGTAGAAAAAGAGACTGGTAAGGAATTGAAATGCCTAAGATCTGATAGAGGAGGTGAATTTATCTATGATGAATTTACTAATTTATGTAATGAGCATGGTATTAAAAGACAGGTCTCTGCACCGATGACACCCCAGCAAAATGGCATTGTTGAAAGGAGGAATAGGTCAATAGTTGACTGTGCAAGGACACTGATCTTGCAAAAGAATGTTGCTCAGACATATTGGAGAGAAGTTGTCAGTACAACTATTTATGTTCTGAACCGAGTACAACTGAAGAAGGACACTAACAAGACACCCTATGAGTTATGGTTTGGACACAAACCTACTGTAAGTTATTTCAAAATTTTTGGAAGCAAATGTTTTATTCTGAAAGATGAAAGTGTAGACACGTAAAAATGGACAAAGTGCTTTTAAAATTGCAAAAATCAATAAATGGCTTGAAATCATCAAAATGCATTAATTCCATTAAAAAAAGGGATTAAATAATTGGAAAAAATTAATTAAAGCAAAGGAAAAATCAAATAATGATGTTAAATAATTAAATCAAAGCTTAAAGGGGTGAAAAACATTACATAATTGATTTTAATCAATTAGTTGTTTAGTTGTTTAAATCAAAAATCAAAATGAACCTATTACCCTTACATGGCTAAATTTAATTAATTAATTGAATTTAATAATTCCTAATATCTTTCAACAAAGTTGAGCAACCAATGAGAATTGAGGACAAAAAGACATAAATCACTCAAAAAGGATGAATCTCAATCACTCATTTTAAAGTTTCAATCTCAACCACTCAATCTTGTCCTTTTGTCCAAAGCTTTGAGACAAACCTTTAAATTGTCCCCCCATTTATGAACAAAGCAAAGTATTTGACTCAACCTAAGGCTAATCATGATTACTTCACTCCACCCCCCAGTCTTGGGAAATTACTATAAATATGAAGCATTTTGAGAGCAATTATCATCTTAGAACTTCATTTGCAAAGCATTGTTATTATAGGCATTTTTAGAGCATTGTGAGCAATTGAGTATCTTTGTATCAACTTGAGCTAAATTAATCATTGAATGAGCATTGTAGAAGCATATTAGAAGCATAATTTCTCATTTTAGAAGTGTCACTACTGAGGATTTGAGCTGAGAGCTTCACTTAGCACCTCTTTCTAGATAACCATGAGAGGTTATAGATCTTAGTTTCAATTCTAATTAGATTTGCATTGTATTTACTTTATATTTTTGCTAATAGATCTTAATTTCATGAAGGTGATATTCATCATCACACAAATGGTGCCCACCGTGGGGCCCTAGGCCTCATTTTATCATTTTGATCTTAATTTGTATGCTTGTATGGTCTATTTTCTGTGAATATTTTGCAAGAAATAGATAAAGTCACGCCTACGAAAGATTAAATCACACCTGTAGTCGGTTTACTGCCGCTTACAATCTCTGTATTGACGCGTGTTAGTTGAAGATTCACACCTGGAATGTGACTTCTATTCAGCATTAATTCCTTTACAGTCACTTGCTTATCAGAAGCTCACACCTACGATAACAACACATTCAACCTTTGGATCTTAAAGTCATGCCTGCTACTCAGGAAGTATCGCTTTGATAAATTTTGTTGTCACTTGAGTTAAAGCTTTTGCTTCACACTTTTCAATAATAGTCACGCTTTGAATATTTCTATTTCCACTTACTGTTATTAAAGTGTCGCTTGGCAATAATCATTTTCTGCAATTTTCAGTTTCATTCACGCATTGTGATAAATTACTCACGCCTGTGGAATTTTAAGTGTCGCTTGTGCCACGCAAAGTGTCGCTTGCTATCACTAAAGTTACACTTGTAGACAATTTATTCACGCTTATTAGCTGGAAAATATCACCTATCAACTATTGTCTTTGCTTTCTGTTAAATTGATTAAATCATTCATGTAACTTTCTATTTGCATGATTTGATAGTAAATGAGTATTCACAGAAAGGTGTAGAAGCCTGGAAGCAGATTCAACCAAGAAGGAAAGGCACTAGCAAGGAAGATTAAGAAAGAAAACATAGCACACATCAAAGCTATTCTTGAGACTACACAAGAGGAGGATAACCAGGTATTCCAGCACTATCTTAAAATTGTTGAAGCATACAAAGCAAAGTTTGTTTCTCTAAATTGGATTTTTAGTCCTTAGATCATGTTTTCTTTGGAAATTTGCAAATAAGCTCTATAAAATTCATACATAAGTGTTGCTTCTTCAATTTTTGATTTTGGTTTCCCCTCATAGTGTTTGTTAGTGTTGACTAACTTGCTGGTGGACAAGCACATTTGGAGGAGGCTATTGCCAAGGTGAGTTGAAAAATAATGACAAAACCTTTCAAAAATGCCCCTAGCTTAGGCTAGCTACAAAGGAAAGGTATTCTTCTATTCAAGCTTGCATTTGATTAAATTGCGTCATTAATTTTGAACATAGCTTAATTAAAATGAGAAATGAACCAAACACTTCAATTTTAAGAATATCCTTGTCAAGAGATTGGGAAAGAATGAATTTGTGTTTGACTGTGTGGAACAAAGAAAGACAATAGGGATATGCTCTTCACTTTTTAAGTGAATCAAATTTCCAAACTTGTCAGCCTAAGTTCATTTCTTGCTTTCTATATACATGCTAGAGCAATAGTGGGCTTGCCTCTCGAGTTTGCCTTAACAAGGCCGGTGAGAGGGATGGCCCAAAGTGGGATACACTCACTTTTTCCATGGGGATCCAACCCACTATAAAATGAAACACATGTATCCTTAATGGGGTGCATGACAAAAGGATTAAATTTCTCAAACTTCCTCTAGTAGTCCTCATGGATTGCGCAAAATCGTACCTTGGTGCGTGTGGGAAGTCCCTTAACATACTTGGGGGATGAGAGATTGAAATCCATTTTAAACGAAATCCACAATAAATCTTGGATAAAATAGCAAGGCCACCTTTTAGAGCCATGTTTACAAGCCAAAATTGACTTTAGGTAGGCTGTTTGGAATTCTTTCTTGTGTTATACTTGTGAAAAATGTTCAAGAATATACACACTAGAGTGTTTTAGGGACATGATGATAAATTGACGTGTGTGTTGCAATTGTTTTTTTATTTTCAAACAAAGAAATTTCAAAAGACCTGATCTTAAACATTTAAAAAATTCAAAATCTTACAACCTGGTCAGAGAAGTGCCGCCTGTGCACAAAAAAATTCTACCTATTAGAGGTTCAGTCATGCCTGTGACTTGTATGAAAATGCGTAGACATAGTGAAGTCACACCCAAAAAAATTTGAAACATGCCTGCTAAAACTAGAAAATCACTTGTTAATAGCAAAGTGCCACCTGTACACCTGCAGTGTGCTGCCTAACAGTAAACTAGTTCACGCGTACAAAAAGTTTAGTCATGCCTACACTCAGACCAGTGATGCCCATAAAGTTAAAAGGGAAAACAGAGAGTATTTACAGAGAGGGTCAGAAAAATTCAATCATATATTTGAATACCCTTTTTCATGTTCTTATTGCTCCCATAGTCAACCCAGTCAAAAATCCTATTTTACACAACTTTTGAGAAATTCTACAAGGATTTGATCATAGGTTCGATTGATTCTTGTTTTCCAAGTAGGTTGTTCATGCCTTCTTTTACTAGATCCTACTACGTCAAGAAAACTCTACAAGTAGACAAAACTTAAGAAAAGAGCTCCTTTACCCAGGAGATGATTCTACCACTCCAAGAATACCCCAAAAATCACCCGAACAAGAAGTGGAAGACAACAAGATGTACTATGGTAGCTTGGGTAACAAAAGCAATAGTGGCATCGACCCAAACAACCAAGGTGATTTAAACAATGGGGGCATTAATATGAATAATCAAGATAACACCAATAACAGAGGGATGGACCAAAATACCCAAGGGATTGACAACACTCACAATAGAACTAACACCGAAGCAATGACAGAAGATGCCATGGACAAAAAGGTTAGTGAGGTTATCCAATGTCCCTATTTCTAAAAGCTCATGGAGAAAGCAATGGATAGGGATAGAGAAAAGTACTTTATGGACTTAGCCCAGAAAGGTCTCAAGCTTCCCCGTGACTATGATGTTAACCAACTCAAACCACCAGAAGTTGAAGAGAGTCCCTCATACATCATGAACAAGAAGTTCAAGATTTTCCAAATGCAACTGGATACCATTAAGCAAAGTAGGGCTCCCAAGCCTTTTTCCATAGAAGTGTTGTGTCCGTTCCCGTTTGATAAAAGCTTGGTCATGGTGCCATTCCCAATCAATGTAGTGTTTCCCAAGTATGACAAGTATGAAGGAACGTTGGATCCCGAAGACCACTTATAGGAATTTTGTGCATTGAGCTTAGAGTTCATGCACGATACTACATATTTAATGAGATTATTCCCATGAAGCTTAGGAGGCATGGCTATGGAGTGATTTTCTAAACTACCCTCCGACATTAAGACCTTCGAAGAGCTAGCTTCAAAATTTGTGACCCATTACTCATATAACATCAAGCATGAGGTCATAATGATAAAATTATGTAACACTAAACAAAAGGACAGAGAAGCATTCCTCGCTTTTCTACAAAGATGGAGGACAATTTTTGCAAGATATCCTAGGAGCGTGCCCGAAAAAGAGAAGATAGATATCTTCATAAACAGTTTAAGCAATGAGATGAACTACTGATTATGAATGCAATGTCCCAAGACCTTCCAAGATGTGATTGAAAACAAAGTGACAACAGAGGAAGTGTTGGTCAAAAGCAGAGAATTAAAATTGTATAAAGATAATAAGAACAACTCCAACAACAATAACTCCAATAATGGCAACAATCAGAAGAATAATTAGTTCAATAGTAATAGTCGGTATAAGAACAATAATAATGGAATTATTAATGATGGGGTTGTGGATTATAGAAAATTGAAGGTGGTCCCATTTTCTCTTACAAGGACACCTAATCAGGTGAATAATACCAATCAAACCTCAAAGGCACCTTCCAACAACAATGCAAATAATGGCAATAAGGAAACAATCAAAGGAGTAGCAAATTTGATAAGTACTTAGTACAAAACCCAAAAGGAACTTTAAGCCTTTGGGGGAACCTCTTGAGAAGGCTCTAAAGACACTCCTTGCCAACAACATCATTAGTCTACCAAGCATTCAGCCCTATGAACCCAATAATAAACCTAGCTGGTGGAGTGAGCATGACCATTGTGAATACCATAGAATTCGAGGGCATAGTACCAATGATTGCCTACAGCTGAAGAATGTCGTGCAAGATATGATTGATAATGGCATGATCACAATTGAAGGGACCCAAAATAATGAAGATCATACAACATTCAAATAACCCTTTTATAGCCATGACAAGGGTGAATCATCCAAGAACAAGAAATAAAGTAGCAATAACATCAACTTTGCACCACCTTATGATAATGTTGTGAATACCATAGTGATTAAAGAGCAGTTCCAAAAAGAGACATCAAACGTTATCACTAGGGGGTAGACCTCATAGATTACCCTCCAAGGGATTGATCCTAAACCCATTGGTCCCTCGCAATCCCACATTGTGATCAAGCAATCTCCTACAACATCAAAACTGTATATCTTGGTAGATTAACTACAAAGAACTCTAGCACAAATCTCTATCTTGGAGCTATTGAAGCTATCCCCTAACCATAAGGAAATTTTAGAAAAAGCTCTAGTAGAGATGAATGTTCCTACTAACTTAGAAGAGGGGAAGTTCCAAAACATGGTAGGTCATCTCATAGCACCTCATTGCATCTCATTTTATGACCAAGATGACATGTCTATAACCCATCCTCAAAATCTACCATTGCATATAGAGGTCTTGATAGAGAGGCATAGAGTCAAAAGAGCCCTCATTGATGGAGGAGTCGGCCTTAACATTTGCACATTAAGTCTTGTTACATCCTTAGGGTTGTCTGAGTCTTGCATTGACCCTATGAAAAGAATCACAATAAAGGCTTATGATGAAGCTGAAAGGGCCTCCAAAGGCATGATCATATTGCCCATTCAAGTGGGACTTTTCAAAAAGGACACCAATTGCCAAGTATTGGACATGAAGTTAACTTATAAAATTTTGTTGGGGAGACCATGGATCCATGAGATGAAAGCAGTCCCATCCACGTACCACCAATGCATCAAATTTCCATACATGGGTGAAGAAATAATGGTTGGAGGGGACTCAAATCTGTTCCAATATTGCAATGCACTCAAACCTCCTCATGAGCTATTTATTCCACATAACCGAGAAGGAATCAATAAAAGAGACACCATTGAAGATACCAAAATGGATGATCCCATGATAACATTAAATGCTATTCCAAATCCTCCTCAAGCTAGCTCAATGACATCAACTAAGGGAAAGGAAAAGATGAACTACGAGGGTCCAACTGCAAATGAAGGTTCAAATCAAGTACCTAAATTAGAGATAGTACCCTAAAAACCCACTAAAGAAGAAAAAGATGAAGCTAAAAAGGAAAACTACAAGAAAATGGGTGAGATGATGGATGCATTTGACAAACAATGCAAAATTAGTTCCAAAGGAGTAGGGGAATACTCTGTTTCCCTATTCGACATGCCCACATCTCCAAGAACACATGGAAAACCATCAAAAGTACACTTACCACATAAGTATAACTCTTACTTCGTAAGAGAAAGTGACAAAGAAACATTCGATAAGGAAGAGAATGAAGTCCTTCAATGGCTTTATCAGGATGAAGAGGATACCTCAAGTACTCCCATGGAAAGAATCTAGCATGTTAATATAAAAACTGAGCAATATGGGAAAGGGTTTGAGATAATGAAGAAAATGGGATACAAGGGAAGAGGACCCTTAGGCCAAAGGAATAGAGGTTTGCTAGAGCCCATTGAACCTACTTGGAGGGAAAAAGAAGAAAGATCCGGAGTAGGCTACCAATACAAAGGTGAAAGCTCCAGCCCAATGCAAGATTTCTATCCTCAAATAAATGCCTTAGAATCTGATGGAGATAGTGATGACTCCTGGGATTATGAGTGGGATACCCTATCCGATGAATCATGTCATGATAAAGAAATAGTCACAATACACACTTATGAAAAGCTCCCAAGGCAAGAGACTCAAGTCAATGAAGAGCCTAATATACAAGGTCTTAGCATAGGACAAGCACCTACTAATCCACCATGGATAGATACATTTTGGATGCCTTCGGAGGAGGGAGATTTGAACATTAGTTTTAATATGCTCGTGGATTTTCCCACGCTATTTCCCATAGAAGTCGACGAGGACTCAAGTGAAGGGGATTTCGACCCTTCTTCCATGGACCATCTTGAGGAAGTGCATGTCATAGAACTAAATGATACAATGCATGAACCCTCAAATGAAGTCATGTCCATAAACCCAATTGATGAAAATTTTCCTAATGAAACCTTATCCTTGATAAATCCCCATCTTATCGATTGGGACCAAACCAAGCCAAGTGACTTGCTTTATTTTCCAAATGGTCAAGCAACAAACCAATACCTAAATGTGGTTGAGCCCTTTTTCACCAATGAATTTGAATCGAACATGATAGAAACAATAGGGGTTCAATCTCTTAGTCAAAAAAAAAAAAAGAAAAAAGAAAAAAAAAAGAAAAAGAAAAGTTCTAGTGCTGAAAACCATTATGTGGCAGCATTAGAACCCAAAAAAGTAAAGATAAAAGATGTTTCCTTTGGTGAAAACCCAATTGTGGCATCAAAGGAAGAGAGATTGGATACTCTACCACAACATGAGGAAGAAAGGTCGCCTATACTCATAGAGCCGACAGAAAAGGTTAACATTGGAACATAAGTGGATCCAAAATTTATACACTTGGCAACATCACTTATACCTCTAGAAAGAGAGGACTTCATCCAGTTTTTCCAAGAGCAACAAGTGAACTTTGCATGGTCATATGCAGACATGCCCAGATTAGATCCTGACTTTATAATGCATCATTTGAATGTTCGACCAGGGGTTAAGCTCGTCAAACAAAAGTTGAGGAAAATGCACCCACATATAGCTCTCTTAGTCAAGGTGGAATTAGAAAAATTGTTGAAGGTGGGATTCATAAGGGAAATAGCCTATGTTGAATGGATATCTAACATTGTACCTATCACAAAACATGACAAATCCATTCGAGTATGCATAGATTTTCAAGACCTAAATCTTGCTTGTCCTAAGGATGACTTCCCACTTCCGAGCATTGATGCAATAGTTGACTTGACAACAGGTCACTCCATGTACTCCCTAATGGATGGTTTCAGTGGATATAATTAGATCAAAATTGCACCTGAAGACCAAGAAAAGACCACCTTTACATGCCCTTGGGGCACCTTTTTTTGGAATGTCATGCCCTTCAGCCTTAAAAATGCCAGAGCCACATATCAAAGGGCTATGAAAACTATCTTCCACGACATGATGCATACATTTTTAGAGGATTATGTGGATGACATATTAGCCAAGTCCCACAAAAGAGAGGAACACTTACAAATTTTCAAAATGATATTCATTCGGTTGGAGCAATTCAAAGTCAGATTAAACCCAAAGAAATGTGCCTTCGGTGTCCAATCCGGCAAATTGCTAGGTTATATAGTTTCAGCCAAAGGAATTGAAGTGGACCCAGAGAAAGTACAACCAATAATGGATATGGAGATACCAAAGAACATCAGCCAAATGAGGTCCTTACAAGGCAAAATACAATCCATAAGAAGGTTTATTTCTCAATTGGCTAAAAAATGTCATTCCTTCACAAGGTTGCTACATGAGGATACTATGTTCATGTGGGATGAAGAATGTGATCAAGCCTTCACATTATTGAATACCTATTTGATAAATTCACCTATCCTAATGCCACCAATCAAGGGCAAAGCATTTCTTTTATACATATCTGCTACTGGAAGATCTCTAGGAGCACTTTTGGTGCAACAGGATGAACAAGGAAAGGAAAGAGCTATCTACTATTTGAGTAGGACATTGATCAAATATGAACTTAACTATACATTCATGGAAAGGGCTTTCCTAGCAGTTATTTTTTCATCTAAAAAATTGAGACATTATATGTTGATGCATAAGGTAAAGCTAATAGCCAAAATTGATCCTCTCAAGTATTTACTAAGTAAAACTGCCTTAACGAGTAGGATAGCCAAGTGGGTTATGATATTGAGTGAATTTGACATTGAGTATGTTGATAGAAAAGCAATAAAAGGACAAGTGATAGCAGATCACTTAGCTGAGAATCTAATGACTTCTACACAAACTATTCAAGTGGAATTTCTAGATTTTGCCATTGTAAACATAGAGGCTAAAACATGGAAGTTATATTTTGATGGCTCATATACTCAAGGAGGTTCTGGGGCCAGCATACTATTGGTCACTCCTCAAGGTTACACCATTCCTAAGTCCTACAAGCTCTTGTTTCCATGTACAAACAATATAGTGGAATATGAGGCACTAGTCATAGGCATCAAAATGGCCTTAGAGTGGAACATCACAGAGTTACAAATATATGGAGATTCTAAACTCATTATCAATCAAGTCAACAATGAATATAACACTAAAGATGAAAAGTTGATGCCATATAAACCATGATTGATGGATGGAAGAAGTACTTTGCCTTGATCACTTTTGAGCAGATTCTGAGAGAGAAAAATAGAGCAGCTGATGCCATGGCCATCTTGGCTTCCTTGTTACAAAAACTAGATCAAAATGAGAAGTACGAGTTCTTGGTGGAAGAGTTGGTGAAACTGGCATTCGACCTTCTCAAAACTCAAATTGTTGCCCTAATTCATGGACATGACTCACCTTGGTATGGCCCTATATATACATATCTCAAAGACCAAGTGCTACCTTTAGACCAAACCTAAGCTCAAAAACAAAATCTTATACGCCAGTCAACCCGTTACATAATCCTCTCTGAAACATTGTATCATAAGGGTCTCGATGGGACATTACTTAGGTGTCTAGAGGAGGAAGAGTCTAAGTTAGCTTTGCATGAAGTTCACAAAGGCATTTGTGGGTCACACACAAGCGGGTTAAACCTAGCTAAGAAGATCCTTTGCTTAGGGTATTTCTTGAAAACATTAGAAAAAGATGCTTGCCACTTTGTTAGGATATGCAACAAATGTCAATATCATGGTGACATGATACATACACCGACACAGGAATTACACCCATTTGTTACACCATGGCCTTTCTATCAATGGGGGTTTGATTTAATTGGTGACATATACCCACCTTCTTCAAATGGTCACAAATACATCATAACCACAATAGAGTATTTCACTAAGTGGGTCGAAGCAGTTCTATTGATTACGACCATGGGTAAGCAAATTTCCATGTTCATCTTGAACCACATCATTTGCAGATATGGCATTCCGCATGCCATAATAATAGATAATGGAAAGCAATTCAAAAACAAGGACGTGGATGAACTTTGTGCTACATTTCATATCACTCACCATTCCTCATCTATCTATTATCCTTAGGGAAATAGGAAAGCCGAAGCCACAAACAAGAACATCTTGAAAATCTTGAAGAGAACGGTCAATAAATCAGGAATGGATTGGCATGTACAAATTAATCCAACATTATGGGCCTATAGAATGAGAATTTGGACACCTATGGGAGCCACACCATTTTCATTAGTCTATGGAGCTGAAGCAGTTCTACCATTAGAGGTCAAAATCCCATCTTTGCGAGTGTCATTGCAAGGGTTGATCACAGATGAAGATTATAGGGTCGCTAGACTTCGACAATTGGATTTGCTAGAAGAACACCAAACACAAGGTTATGAGCACTAAAAGTGTATGAGACATGAACAAATGGTACTTGGTGTGATTGCTTGATACTTTTGATAGAATTGATTGACTTGAGATAATTACTTGATATGGTATACTGATATGATTCCTTTTCTTTGCCAACAGGGAAACTTCCCTACTCTATACATCTAGACAGTTGCTTCCTGGGTCATTGATTTGGGCCAGACACTTACGGATGCTAAGTTCTATGTTATTGAGTTGTGTGGTTTGAGCTTCCTTCTTGATCTTCCACAGTTTCAGCTGAACCATGGTTTACTAATGATAGTGGCGGAGCGATGGCACTCTGACCACAATACATTTCATTTGCCTTATGGAGAGATGACTGTAATGAACCCTTTTTACCCCTAGACCAAAATTCCATCAGTTAGGCATAAATTAGGGAATCATTGAATAATTAACAACATATAACCATCACTATCATTAAGTTAGAGGAAACTATTGGGTGATAAGCTAATGAACATAGTCATATAGAAGATCTCTTCATATAGGGCACATGAATCTTTCTCTCTCCCCTACTACAATCATCATAAGATGGAAGACTTACAGTGCCAAAGGGCGCGTGAAACAGACTACAAGCGGTTCCCTGGAGGAATCCGTCATGTGCCCGAAATTACTCCGCCTCTCCCTCCACAAACTCCCTACCCTAAGATATCATAGTGTGGGATGAGGAATAGATCCCTATGTACTATACTTAGAGTAAAAGGATATTCCTTTATATGCATTCAAATATAATTCAGGTATATACGTTATAGATACTAACTATCTGTATATAAATATATATTTCAAATGTACGTTTGATATATATATATATATATATATATATATATATATATATAATACTTATAGAATTCAGAAGAATCATTACATTTTAATATTCTATTATATGAATACATATGATTCGATATAAAATATGTTTAAATATATAATAATCTGCATATCGATCATTACTTAGATAAAGATATGATTTATATGATTGTTTATTCAATGAATCAATATCCCATTATAATATCGACATTAACCTGCCACATAAATTTATATGTATTTATATGTATGTATAAATATATCTATATATATATATAAGTATATATATATATGTTATATGTATCTTCTTAATATATAATATCAAATATAATATATTATATAATATCAAATAAATACTGCTACGGTACAATCCGTAGTCATAGGCGTACTAACCGGAAGTGACATTGTATATCACATAGGACACGTACCTTATGTCGATCAATGGTACGTCGGACTGCTGCGTCACGTTCCTTACGTTCGTTCCCTTACATCTCCTTCAATAACCATATCGCTTGTGGTTATTAAGTCACACGCTGTTTGGTAAATGTCAATCCTTCAAACTCATTGGGTCTTCGACCACATGCCACTGTTGTTCGCTTATATCATTCCGCTTCCTCCACCGTGCATGTTCTTCCTTCCGTAGGAAGACACCTGGATCACGCCGCTGTCTTGTTCCCATCGACGTCTTTATACTTCTCTCTTTTAATGTACTGTTCCTTATTCATTTTCGTGCCTGTCTTCTCTGTCGTGGTCGTTTCTTCTGTGGATACCAATCGGTATTAATAAGTATCGGTTGGTGTCAAACGGTACATCCCTTTGTTTAAATGTCAATAATTATTTGATCTCACACATTTTAATTTATAGCTATTTGAATATGTCGATGCTTATTAGTAATAATAATACTTATTTTAATATTTGTTTAATAATAATATTAATGCTATCCATAATTATATTTGGATTAATATTATATATTAGTTCTATATAATATGTTATGTAGTTGTATATAATAATATTTATAACTTCCGATTCAATATTTTCTAGCTTTATATATTAATTATATATAATTTAAATCTAATTTGGTAATAATATATTAAAATAATATATTATTATTATTATTATTATCTATCATATATTGTTAACTATTGTTATATCATTAATTATCATTATTATATCAATAAATAATTTATATTATTTATAATAATATCAATGTTCGATATATCAACTGATTATTATATATTGACTATTGTATTATATCTTGTACTATTTCAATACTATTGTAAATTATTAAAATAATATTCAAATCAAGTTTACTCATTTGTATTGTCGATTATGGCTCATGACAGTCCACCCCTCTCAAATTTGCTTGTCCTCAAGCAAATAACATTTTCATATTTATTTCACTCTTATAACCAAATGTATCTTTTAATTCATATATAACCTAATTCGATTCACAATTTGGTTAATTAGTATTATTATTAATGATTATTAGTATTGTCAACTTACCATAGTTAGGTATATACTTTACAATATAAAAGTATATGAAAACCACTAATATGTCGATATTAATTATGTATATATTATACTAATTAATTATAATTTAATATTTATAGTTAATATGATATAGAGTACTATTATTTCTATAATATTTTAATAATAGATATTATTATAATTATAATAATGATAATCCTTGTTTTCCCTTTAATTTTGTATAAATTATTTCTTTTGTGATTTAATTAAATTTTTATTATCAAATTCCAAGATGGGGACATCACAGTCGTAGCCTTCAAATACAAAATTATTGTTCTTAACAGACTTATAGATACTCAAGAAATATCCATGGAATAATTTGTTTGGAGACATAATAGTTATGAACCGAATGCATTAGTAAGGCACATACACTCTTTACGTAACCATGTTGCAAACACATTATACATGAATAAAAAATATTCACCCAAATACATATAAAGCATAAATTTACTAAAGTCAAACAGTTTACATGCACACATGAATCCACTTATCATGTAAATATTCTTAGCACTTAGAACATTAAGCATGAATCTATTCAAGCTAAGAGGCATATCATGAAGTTATCATGAATTTACTAAATTCAAGAAGTATACAGATAAATGCCCACAATACATACATATTTATTTAATTAAGTCGTGAAGCATACACGTAGCACATGTAGGATATTCACTCAAATCATGAAGTACATATGTGAATACACAAAACACATAAAGCATATACATAATACACAATGCATACACATGAAGTAGAAACATAAATAGATTAAATCATAAAGTACACATGAATACACGAAGCATATAAAGTATGATATGTACATATAAATCATGCACAAAGATACATGAATACACATAAAACATGAATCATATATTGAGAATGAATCTAAAAATTTTAATATAAGGCATGGAGTAAACATGTCAAACATAAGGAAATGAATACATGGTAAACACCAAAAATATGAAGCAGTACACTCAAATACACACTAGACATGTAATGCATGGAGTAGTGCTCATATACATCATACACATAAAGCATAGAGAGCATTCATGAAGCATACATATAGCACTTAAAGTATTCAAAAATATTCACTTAATGCATGAGGCTGTATAACGCACACAATATATGTCAGACACTCAAAGCAAGAGGTATCACACCTAATTACACACCAAGCATAAAAGACATGAAGCAGTGCATAAGTACACATCAACAC
Organism: Chamaecyparis obtusa; assembly: GCA_027943335.1. Classification (NCBI taxonomy): domain Eukaryota; kingdom Viridiplantae; phylum Streptophyta; class Pinopsida; order Cupressales; family Cupressaceae; genus Chamaecyparis; species Chamaecyparis obtusa. The sequence goes on along the minus strand of BSBK01004303.1, from coordinate 265,229 downwards.
ATCATAGATAGAGATGATACACATCAAATTTTTAAGACATGAAGAAATACATAAGTATATGTCAACATGTAGGGGAGGAAGCACACAAACAATATACAAAACATACATGAGGAATGTGCTCATGAGTTACTCCTACATGAAGTTTGCAAACACAACGTATACATATGAACATATGAGGATATGAGGCATACATGTGATTGTATAAAGACATGAAGTAGACACATTGAAAACCTGAAGCATACACATAGATGCATGAAGACACAAAGTATACACATTGAAAATACTAAGCATACACACTGATGCATGAGGACACAAAGTATACATGTTGAAAACACGGAGCATACACACTGATGCATGAAGACACAAAGTATTCACGTTGAAAACATGAAGCATACACACTGATGCATGAAGAAATTCGTAATACATCTTATTAGATTCATCCTTATCGACGAGTGACCTAACACGTCTTTCCTAATCGATATTGATTGTAATGACACCAATCTCTAGGCACTGTCCATGTACATCAAACAGTGCCAATTAGGAAGCTTCTATTATGACTATTCTTATTTTACATTTCATCCTATAGTATCCAAGGTTATGCCCAACTTATTTAAAGGAAGGTAAACCGGTAATGATAAATAAGTAGTATAATTTGTATGTATATAAAATATCTCCTGTAGAGATTATAGGGAGACCCTTCTCTCTATTTTCCTAAGGTCATCTAGAGTGGAAGAGTTACAGGGCCTGGGTCGCGTGAAACAGACTACAGGTGGCTTCCCTCAAGGCCTAACCCCAATATTGGGATAACCATCATGTGCCCAAAATTACTCCGCCTCTACCATCCACAACCTCCACACTCAAGATGCCTTAGCAGAATAAAAGAGAAGAATTAGTACAATCTTTATAGGGTATATTAGTTTGACACTAGCCATGGGGTAAGTAAACAACATAATTTGTATGAATATCAAAAATAACTTTCGTATGAGTCCTGGAGAACTCTTTCTCTCTCTCTCTCTCTCTCTCTCTCTCTCTCTCTCTCTCTCTCTCTCTCTCTCTCTCTCTCTCTCTCTCCCTCTAAGGACATCAAGAGTGGAAGAGTTACAGGGCCTGGGTCGCGTGGAACAGACTACACGTGGTTTCCCTCAAGGCCTAACCCTAATATTGGGATAACCATCATGTGCCCGAAATTACCCCGCCTCTACCATCCACAACCTCCACACTCACAAGATGCTTTAGTGGAATGAAAGGGTTGAGTTCATCTGATCAATACTAGATATATCAGTTTAACATTAGTATATCTCTTTCTTTGTATTGTTCCATGATATTTCTAAGTTCATTGGTCACTTGTTTTGTTATGGAAACACTTCCTATTGTTCGTTGATGGGTTTGCATGAAATTAATTTCCACAGGATGGCAAGATCATGCTCTGATACCACTTGTAATGAACCCTTTTTACCCCTAGACCGAAATTCCATCAGTTAGGCATAAATTAGGGAATCATTGAATAATTAACAACATATAACCATCACTATCATTAAGTTAGAGGAAACTATTGGGTGATAAGCTAATGAACATAGTCATATAGAAGATCTCTTCATATAGGGCACATGAATCTTTCTCTCTCCCCTACTACAATCATCATAAGATGGAAGACTTACAGTGCCAAAGGGCGCGTGAAACAGACTACAAGCGGTTCCCTGGAGGAATCCGTCATGTGCCCGAAATTACTCCGCCTCTCCCTCCACAAACTCCCTACCCTAAGATATCATAGTGTGGGATGAGGAATAGATCCCTATGTACTATACTTAGAGTAAAAGGATATTCCTTTATATGCATTCGAATATAATTCAGGTATATACGTTATAGATACTAACTATCTGTATATAAATATATATTTCAAATGTACGTTTGATATATATATATATATATATATATATATATATATATATATATATATATATATCAAACGTACATTTGAAATATATATTTATATACAGATAGTTAGTATCTATAACGTATATACCTGAATTATATTCGAATGCATATAAAGGAATATCCTTTTACTCTAAGTATAGTACATAGGGATCTATTCCTCATCCCACACTATGATATCTTAGGGTAGGGAGTTTGTGGAGGGAGAGGCGGAGTAATTTCGGGCACATGACGGATTCCTCCAGGGAACCGCTTGTAGTCTGTTTCACGCGCCCTTTGGCACTGTAAGTCTTCCATCTTATGATGATTGTAGTAGGGGAGAGAGAAAGATTCATGTGCCCTATATGAAGAGATCTTCTATATGACTATGTTCATTAGCTTATCACCCAATAGTTTCCTCTAACTTAATGATAGTGATGGTTATATGTTGTTAATTATTCAATGATTCCCTAATTTATGCCTAACTGATGGAATTTCGGTCTAGGGGTAAAAAGGGTTCATTACAATGACTATCACGCCCGAGGATGTGTATAGATTACTACGTATCCCATGCATAGGAGAGGTAGTGTATTATGATTCCATATATGATTCTAGTGTTTTCCAATGAGTGTTTAGGGACAATACTATTGATGATGATACAATCACCTAGCCTCAGTTTGCTTCCTTTCCTACATTGCCATTAGTACTTGGTGCACTGATTGGTGGTTTGCTTCTTCCCAATCGGCGAGGTCGTGGTTTTTCTATCAGATGGGGTAGGATTCTAGAGGATTTACTTGCTCATCCTCGACACTTCGACTGGGGTTCATGCATCCTGGCACAACTCTACCATGATTTGTATGAGGTAGTCTATAGAGAGAGTGCATCCTTGTCGGCCGGTGCTGTTATTCTTCAATTGTGGATATGGGAGCATCTTCCCATCACTAGGCCTATTTCTGACAGGGTTCAGCCTTGTGGTTATCCATATGCTTTTCTATACATTGGTATGGTTGTGCAACATCATTTGGGTCATCTAGATTACTGGCGGTGATAGATTGATGATCTTGATCAGGTTTTATGGAGACCATACAGGGGTTGTGAGCAGTGGAGAGAGGATGATGATGAGTTACCTTATATGTTTTCCCCTTGTTGGATGATTGGTCACACTACTACCACTATTGAGCACTTATGCTTTGGTAGGGTTTCTAGACAGTATGGTCAAACACAGGATATGCCTCAGGGCACAACATTATATGCTCAAGTACAGGCAGAGAGATCTTTGTGGGGTCCTCTCATTGACTATCAGTTTGCCTTGGATCAGATTACTGGTATGGCTTATTGCAGGTGGGAGATGCTTTCTGGTGTGGAAGATGTAGGTATGTCTCATGAGTTTTTGGATTGGTGGGCTTGCAACAGGTTTACTCATTTCACTGATCCAGCAGAGCCTATCTTAGGTCTGGGTGATGGAGGTGGTGGTGGTGGATGATGAAGATGATGAGGATAGAGAGATCCTCCAGCTGGTCGAGTATGAGTGAGAGGTGGTCAAGCGAGGGATAGAGATCATGTTAGAGGTCATGATGATGTGCTTGATGTACATCATAGAGTAGATAGACAACATAGAGCTCATAGACAGCAGAGACAGTCTCATGTTGATACTTCTAGGCATATTCGAGGTGGATTGGATCCTTTGGTGTAGTTACAGAAAGTAGCCTTGGCTCAACAAGATGATGTTCTAGTACAATAGGATCAGGTTCTGACATAGTAGGTGCCTACACAGGATCAAAAACCATAGGATCAGGGATAGGGTTCCCAGAATGTTGCCACTATGGGTACTGTAGTACGGGAGATGCAAGCTATGAGGAACAATATGTCCAGTGTGGTTGGGCATTTAGATCAGGTTGCATCCTTGATGCATCAGTTCATATCAGCTGTGGTTCAAAGATAGAGTGGAGTGAGTACTTCTCAGGCTCCTCCCCCATAGGATGGTAGAGGTCTAGATGGATCGGGTCCTACAAGATCTTGATTGATATAGTTACTCATGGTTGATGTACTTGTATCACATGCCATGTTTTTTGATTGATCAAACCATTTGATGTATCATTTTGTATGACATTGTATCTAGATATACCGATTTGATGGATCATTGATATACACTTTTTTGATGATATATGATGATATACTCTTGGTTCTCCTTGATGAGTTGTTTATGAGATTATCTTTTATGTAGCTATATGATGTGTTACACATGTACTTTGATTTATGCCATGGATGCAGTTATCTTATTTTATGATATAGATGTAATGATATATGGATTTATAACATGGTTTTCCCTATTTCTCAATGTATGGATGCAAAGTGTTTTATGGAAATGCATATGGAAATGCCCCTTATGTTTTTGAATTTTTCAATGTATGGATGCAATTCTTAGCTATCTGTATGCAAATGATGTATGGATGGTTTTTTTTTGCTATGTGGATAATGATTAATGATTAATGCTATGCATGAATGCAAAAGATAATCTCATTTTCTCTATTTTGATTAATCCAGAGTAAGGCGTTTGATTGAATCCTTCATTTCTTTAATGTTTTGACTAACCTAGATTATTGATGTACCCCCTTGCCCTTGGAAAATTAACCACAAAAAAATGCAATTAATCTAACATGACAATGCAATGCAACCTAAGTGTCACCAGCTTTTAGCAAAGAAATGCCATGGAAATAAATTTTCATCATTGAGCATTTTGGGACCAGAAAGCTAGTACAATCATCACTGACCACATCATGATGATCTAAATACCACTTTTTATCACTTTTTGGTAACCTCTTTTTTGAACCTAGTACAACCCTCACTAGTTGGATGACCAAACTATGGGAGTCTAAATACCGGTGTCAACAGATTCAATGTTGCAAGTGGATTTTTGGTATTACGATATGGAAGATCTAAATAGCCAAGGGATCCATTTGTGTGAACAAGAAAAGGTCAATCCATCCTCTTATGAGATAGTCCTTGATGGTTCTTTGATGACCATGTCATTAGATGAACTCTCATAAGTTGGTGAATCTTCCTCAAAGCAATCACTCAAAGGAAAAGAAAATATCCCATCTCTCTCATGACTAATCTAATAAAAACATCATTGATAAGTTCAAAAGATTGGATAAAGAGTCAATTTCATAAAGATTATCCAAAAAAAGTTTCAAGTGTTTTGCAATGTTTCATGATTTTCAAAAAGTATTTCCAAGTATTCTGATCTTTAAGGTGTTTTGTCAAATTTTAATCCTGAATTATAAAATCAATGAAGGCTTAGGGATCATGTTGTAGGATCAAATACTTGGGTTTTTGAACAATGATATCCATCAAAGATTCAATAAACTTTCCACTCTTCTGAAACTTTGATAAATCTCTCTTTGACGTGACCGATTGTAGCACTTATTGAATCCATTTGGTACCAAATTTCCAATCCTCTTCTGCCCCCAAGTGATAAATGAGATTTTTCAACAAACTTAGGATAGGAAATGCAACAATGTGACTGAAAGGCTTTATTATGACTATGTACAAATGACAGATGCAATGGCAATTGTGCAAATGGGATGTTGGAAATGCAATATGGACATATGTGACTAGGAAAGAAAAAATTAAGGGAACAAAAGGTGCTTGTTTACCAAGTTTTCACCTTCTAGATCTTTTTCTCTTTTGTCTCTTTTTTTTTTTCTACCAAGGCGCCTATTGCTAGGTTTTCACCAAGGCAATTTTTTCTTTTTTTGTATTTTTCTTTTTTTTCATTTTTTCAAGATCTCTTTGACTATGTGACATAAATATGATGCTCCTCATCTGATACTCTTTATACTCTTTTGTGTCCCTCATGTGTAGAACCTTTTGAGATGAATGCTATTGATGGGCTCTTGGAGTTCCTCTCCTTCACAATCGGATAACTTATAGGTTCCCGTTGCAAATGAAGGCACTATGATGAACGGGCCAAGCCAATTAGCCTCCCATTTGCCTTTCTTCTCTCTTTCAACCTGATTCTTTGGGTTCTCCCTTAACACTAAGTCTCCTACTTGAAAGACTCTCGGTTTGATATGTTTATTGTAGTTCTTCGAGATTCTATTTTGATACACTTTTAGGTGCTCATAAGCTTGTGTTTGGTGTTCTTCTAGAAACTACAATTGTTGAAGTCTGTTAATGTTTATAGCTTCGATCAGATAAAATGATCATAATATTATATGCAATATATTAATATATATAATGATGGATATTATTATTATATTAATATACATATTTATAATATTGAATTAAACATCATTGAATTAATATTATTGTTATGTAGATAAAACAACTGAAATAATATTAATTTACATGCATATTGATATATATAATAATAATGATCTTATTATATATATCTATACAATATAAATGTATATTATCAAAATATATTCTAGTATGAATATTACCATTGATAAATATTCATACCTTACCCCGATTAATATTGAGTGAGCATTCCATATTATATCAGGTATCATGGTGAACATTATCGTCAGTTAATATATGATGCATTGTGACTGTTATGTATTAATAGTCACAATACTATCATGACTGTTAATACATAACAGTCACGATAGTGACTATACATTAAAACCTATATACGATATGCAGATCAATACAAAGCAACCTATGATTATCGTTCCATGAAAGGAATGGGCTCATCCAATGGTTAGTCATTAATACTGTATAGATACCAGCGCATACAAATAATTACTAAGACAAAGTCCAATTAATGACTAAAATGATAATGAAGGGAATGACTGATAATTGTTATGAACAGTCACGTCACTTCATTAATGTGAACAGTCATGTCATTTTTTATTTGCTAGTTCAATATATATAGATATTCAAATATGTAGATTCAATCAATCACCAAGGAAATTGCAATCTACTCCATATATTTAGTTTATATCTTATCTTCTGATCTCATATTATTTAACATGGTATCAGAGCCAAGTTCCTTCATTGAAGTCTAACCACTTGAAGGAAGATCCAAACAGATTAAAGGAAGATCAAGATCAGTTTTTTTATTTTTTAAAATCTCAAAATGGCAAATAGAATGAGACTAGAAGACTGACTTGAAGGTGCCTCTAATTTTGAATCATTGAAACTTCGAATGATGTTATATTAAGGAAGAATGACTTAAAGTCAATAATAGAGAAACCTCCTCAATCTAATGAAAATGATGAGAAAAATAATTGGGAAAAGGATAATATTAGAGCAATGGAATTATTAGTAGATGGAGTGAAAAATCATTTACTACCTATCATCACAAAGTTGGACTCTGCTTATGACATGTTCAAAGCCCTAGAAAACATGTTTCAAATAAACAACACCAGCATAATTCTTACTCTTAAAAATCAACTCTTGAATATTAAAATGAGTAATGAAGAGACTATTACTTCATATTTTATGAGGATAACAAAATTAAGGAATTAACTCTCTTCTATTGGTCACATTTACAATAATAAGGAGTTATCTATGATAACTCTAAATGGGCTCCCTATCTCATGGGAAAACTTTAGACAGGGAGTAAGTGCTCGCACCAAACTCCCCAAATTTGATTGACTAAAAGCTGATTGCATTCAAGAAGAGTACAACTTGAAATCCAGAGGAGTCTTGGAATCCACTAAAGAAGATGTTCAGGCTCTCATCATTGGTTCAAAAAGGAAAAAGGACAAGAAGACATATGGTCAATAGCCATTCAAGAAACCAAGAGACTACTCTTCAATGCAATGTTTTAGATGTGACAAATATGGTCAGAGCGCAAGAAACTATCCAGACAGACTTAGAATGCAAGCTTCCCTTGCTGAAGTAAATAATTCAAATGTTTGTTTAGAGAAATGCCTTCTCTAAATGGAATTCAAGATACCTTATGATTAAGAGGGAGTTCATTGATAAAGATAAGAACACTTATAAGGTAAACGTGTAATGATTATTGATTATTATTTTAATATTATTTTATAATTATATGGGCCCTATGTTAATCATAAAGAAGTGACAAATTCCAAATTATTATCACTTGTATTTGTTAAAGTTATTGGAAGGTGACGATCTTGCAATAAATTTTTCTTTTGTAATAGATATATCTTACTTGTGGATAGAATCGCCGATAGAGGCAATCCACTCTGAAGCTCATGAGTTTGTGGATAGAATCACCAATGGAGGCAATCCACATAGGAGCTTCTGGATAGAATCACCGATAGAGGCAATCCACACCTTAGCTCATGAGTCTGTGGATAGAATCACCGATAGAGGCAATCCACACAGGAGCTTGTGGATCGAATTGCCGATAGAGGCAATCCACCTGAGAACTATGGATAGAATCACTGATAGAGGCAATCCACCTAGGAACTAACCCTCACAATTTATGAACTTATTGTGAGCTGCATTTTATCTTCCCTAGCTAAGAGGGAGTGTTAATGTTTATAGCTTCGATTGGATAAAATGATCATAATATTATATGCAATATATTAATATATATAATGATGGATATTATTATTATATTAATATACATATTTATAATATTGAATTAAACATCATTGAATTAATATTATTGTTATGTAGATAAAACAAATGAAATAATATTAATTTACATGCATATTGATATATATAATAATAATGATCTTATTATATATATCAATACAATATAAATGTATATTATCAAAATATATTCTAGTATGACTATTACCATCGATAAATATTCATACCTTACCCCAATTAATATTGAGTGAGAATTCCATATTATATCAGGTATCGTGGTGAACATTATTATCAGTTAATATATGATGCATTGTGACTGTTATGTATTAACAATTACGATACTATCGTGACTGTTAATACATAACAGTTACGATAGTGACTATACATTAAAACCTATATACGATATGTAGATCAGTACAAAGCAACCTATGATTATCGTTCCATGAAAGGAGTGGGCTCATCTAATGGTTAGTCATTAATACTGTATAGATACTAGCGCATACAAATAATTACTAAGACAAAGTCCAATTAATGACTAAAATGATAATGAAGGGAACGACTGATAATTGTTATGAATAGTCATATCACTTCATTAATGTGAACAATCATGTCATTTCTTATTTGATAGTTCAATAGATATAGATATTCAAATATATAGATTCAATCAATCACCAAGGCAATTGCAATCTTCTACATATATTCAGTTTATATCTTATCTTCTGATCTCATATTATTTAACATGGTATCAGAGCCAAGTTCCTTCATTAAAGTCTAACCACTTGAAGGAAGATCCAAACAGATTAAAGGAAGATCAAGATCAATTTTTCTATTTTTTAAAATCTCAAAATGGTAAATGGATTGAGACTAGAAGACCGACTTGAAGGTTCCTCTGATTTTGAATCATCGAAACTTTGAATGATGTTAGTATTAAGGAAGAATGACTTGAAGTCAATAATAGAGAAACCTCCTCAATCTAATGAAAATGATGAGAAAAATAATTGGGAAAAGGACAATATTAGAGCAATGGAATTATTAGTAGATGGAGTGAAAAATCATTTACTACCTATCATCACAAAGTTGGACTCTGCTTATGACATGTTCAAAGCCCTAGAAAGCATGTTTCAAATAAACAACACCAGCATAATTCTTACTCTTAAAAATCAACTCTCGAATATTAAAATGAGTAATGGAGAGACTATTACTTCATATTTTATGAGGATAACAGAATTAAGGAATCAAATCTCTTCTATTGGTCACATTTATGATAATAAGGAGTTATCTATGATAACTCTAAATGGGCTCCCTATCTCAAGGGAAAACTTTAGACAGGGAGTAAGTGCTCGCACCAAACTCCCCAAATTTGATCGACTAAAAGCTGACTGCATTCAAGAAGAGTACAACCTGAAATCTAGAGGAGCCTTGGAATCCACTAAAGAAGATGTTCAGGCTCTCGTCACTGGTTCAAAAAGGAAAAAGGGTAAGAAGACATATGGTCAATAGGCGTTCAAGAAACCAAGAGACTACTCTTCAATGCAATGTTTTAGATGTGATAAATATGGTCACAACACAAGAAACTGTCTTGACAGACTTAGAATGCAAGCTTCCCTTGCTGAAGTAAATAATTCAAATGTATGTTTAGAGAAATGCCTTCTCTAAATGGAATTCAAGATACCTTATGATTAAGAGGGAGTTCACTGATAAAGATAAGAACACTTATAAGGTAAACTTGTAATGATTATTGATTATTATGTTAATATTATTTTATAATTATATGGGCCCTGTGTTAATCATAAAGAAGTGATGAATTCCAAATGATTATCACTTGTATTTGTTAAAGTTATTGGAAGGTGACGATATTGCAATAACTTTTTCTTTTGTAATAGATATATCTTACTTGTGGATAGAATCGCCGATAGAGGCAATCCACTCTAAAGCTCATGAGTTTGTGGATAGAATCGCCGATGGAGGCAATCCACATAGGAGCTTCTAGATAGAATCACCGATAGAGGCAATCCACACCTTAGCTCATGAGTCTGTGGATAGAATCGCCGATAGAGGCAATCCACACAGGAGCTTGTGGAGCAAATTGCCGATAGAGGCAATCCACCTGAGAACTATGGATAGAATCGTCGATAGAGGCAATCCACCTAGGAACTAACCCTCACAATTTATGAACTTATTGTGAGCTGCATTTTATCTTCCCTAGCTAAGAGGGAGTGTTAATGTTTATAGCTTCGATTGGATAAAATGATCATAATATTATATGCAATATATTAATATATATAATGATGGATATTATTATTATATTAATATACCTATTTATAATATTGAATTAAACATCATTGAATTAATATTATTGTTATGTAGATAAAACAAATGAAATAATATTAATTTACATGCATAGTGATATATATAATAATAATGATCTTATTATATATATCAATACAATATAAATGTATATTATCAAAATATATTCTAGTATGAATATTATCATTGATAAATATTCATACCTTACCCCGATTAATATTGAGTGAGAATTCCATATTATATCAGGTATCGTGGTGAACATTATCATCAGTTAATATACGATGCATTGTGACTGTTATGTATTAACAATTATGATACTGTCGTGACTGTTAATACATAATAGTTACGATAGTGACTATACATTAAAACCTATATACGATATGCAGATCAGTACAAAGCAACCTACGATTATCATTCCATGAAAGGAATGGGCTCATCCAATGGTTAGTCATTAATACTGTATAGATACTAGCGCATACAAATAATTACTAAGACAAAGTCCAATTAATGACTAAAATGATAATGAAGGGAATGACTGATAATTGTTATGAATAGTCATGTCACTTCATTAATGTGAATAGTCATGTCATTTCTTATTTGCTAGTTAAATATATATAGATATTCAAATATATAGATTCAATCAATCACCAAGGCAATTGCAATCTACTACATATATTTAGTTTATATCTTATCTTCAAATCTCATATTATTTAACATGGTATCAGAGCCAAGTTCCTTCATTGAAGTCTAACCACTTGAAGGAAGATCCAAACAGATTAAAGGAAGATCAAGATTAGTTTTTTTATTTTTTAAAATCTCAAAATGGCAAATGGAATGAGACTAGAAGACCGACTTGAAGGTGCCTTTGATTTTGAATCATCGAAACTTCAAATGATGTTAGTGTTAAGGAAGAATGAATTGAAGTCAATAATAGAGAAACCTCCTCAATCTAATGAAAATGATGAGAAAAATAATTGGGAAAAGGACAATATTAGAGCAATGGAATTATTAGTAGATGGAGTGAAAAATCATTTACTACCTGTCATCACAAAGTTGGACTCTACTTATGACATGTTCAAAGCCCTAGAAAACATGTTTCAAATAAACAACACCAGCATAATTCTTACTCTTAAAAATCAACTCTCAAATATTAAAATGAGTAATGGAGAGACTCTTACTTCATATTTTATGAGGATAATAGAATTAAGGAATCAACTCTCTTCTATTGGTCACATTTATGATAATAAGGAGTTATCTATGATAACTCTAAATGGGCTCCCTATCTCAAGGGAAAACTTTAGACAGGGAGTAAGTGCTCGCACCAAACTCCCCAAATTTGATCGACTAAAAGCTGATTGCATTCAAGAAGAGTACAACTTGAAATCTAGAGGAGTCTTGGAATCCACTAAAGAAGATGTTCAGGCTCTCGTCACTAGCTCAAAAAGGAAAAAGGGCAAGAAGACATATGGTCAATAGGCGTTTAAGAAACCAAGAGACTACTCTTCAATGCAATGTTTTAGATGTGATAAATATGGTCAGAGCGCAAGAAACTGTCCTGACAGACTTAGAATGCAAGCTTCCCTTCCTGAAGTAAATAATTCAAATATATGTTTAGAGAAATGCCTTCTCTAAATGGAATTCAAGATACCTTATGATTAAGAGGGAGTTCATTGATAAAGATAAGAACACTTATAAGGTAAACTTGTAATGATTATTGATTATTATGTTAATATTATTTTATAATTATATGGGCCCTGTGTTAATCATAAAGAAGTGACAAATTCCAAATGATTATCACTTGTATTTGTTAAAGTTATTGGAAGGTGACGATCTTGCAATAACTTTTTCTTTTGTAATAGATATATCTTACTTGTGGATAGAATTGCCGATAGAGGCAATCCACATTGAAGCTCATGAGTTTGTGGATAGAATCGCCGATGGAGGCAATCCACATAGGAGCTTGTGGATAGAATTGCTGATAGAGGCAATCCACACCTTAGCTCATGAGTCTGTGGATAGAATCATCGATAGAGGCAATCCACACAGGAGCTTGTGGATCGAATCACCGATAGAGGGAATCCACCTAAGAACTATGGATAGAATCACCGATAGAGGCAATCCACCTAGGAACTAACCCTCACAATTTATGAACTTATTGTGAGCTGCATTTTATCTTCCCTAGCTAAGAGGGAGTGTTAATGTTTATAGCTTCAATCGGATAAAATGATCATAATATTATATGCAATATATTAATATATATAATGATGGATATTATTATTATATTAATATACATATTTATAATATTGAATTAAACATCATTGAATTAATATTATTGTTATGCAGATAAAACAAATGAAATAATATTAATTTACATGCATATTGATATATATAATAATAATGATCTTATTATATATATCAATACAATATAAATGTATATTATCAAAATATATTCTAGTATGAATATTACCATCGATAAATATTCATACCTTACCCCGATTAATATTGAGTGAGAATTCCATATTATATCAGGTATCATGGTGAACATTATCGTCAGTTAATATACGATGCATTGTGACTGTTATGTATTAACAATCATGATACTATCGTGACTGTTAATACATAACAGTCATGATAGTGACTATACATTAAAAGCTATATACGATATGCAGATTAGTACAAAGAAACCTATGATTATCATTCCATGAAAGGAATGGGATCATCCAATGGTTAGTCATTAATATTGTATAGATAATAGCACATACAAATAATTACTAAGACAAAGTCCAATTAATGACTAAAATGATAATGAAGGGAACGACTAATAATTGTTATGAACAATCATGTCACTTCATTAATGTGAATAGTCATGTCATTTCTTATTTGCTAGTTCAATATATATAGATATTCAAATATGTAGATTCAATCAATCACCATGGCAATTGCAATCTACTACATATATTCAATTTATATCTTATTTTCTGATCTCATATTATTTAACAAAGTCTAGTGACCCTATAATCTTCATCTATGATCAATCCTTGCAATGACACTCGCAAAGATGAGATTTTGACCTCTAATGGTAGAAATGGTTTGGTTCCATAGAATAATGAAAATGGAAAGTAAATCCTCTAGAATCCTACCCCATCCGACAGAAAAACCACAACCTCGCTGGTTGGGAAGAAGCAAACCACCAATCAGTGCACCAAGTACTGCTGGCAATGTAGGAATGGAAGAAAATTGAGGCCAGGTGATCGTATCATCATCAATAGTATTGTCCCCAAACACTCATCGGCAGACACTAGAATCATAAATGGAATCATAATACACTACCTCTCCTCTGCATGGGATACATAGTAATCTATACACATCCTCAGGCGTGATATTCATCTCTCCTTAAGGCAAATGAAATGTATTATGGTCAGAGTGCCATCACTCTTCCACTACCATCAGTAAACCATGGTTCAGATGGAACCGTGGAAGATCAAGAAGGAAGCTCAAACCACACAACTCAATAACATGGAACTCAACATCCGTAAGTGTTTGGCCCAAATTAATGACCCAGGAAGCAATTGTCCAGATGTATAGAGTAGGGAAGTTTTCCCGTTGACAAAGCAAAGGAATCATATCAGTATACCATATCAAGGAATTATCTCAAGTCAATCAATTCTATCAAAATTATCAAGCAATCACACCAAGTACCATTTGTTCATGTCTTTGTGTCCTGAGAACGAAGCAATAGTATCAAATCATATCGGTTTTCACACTGATTGATTTATCCTATCAATATTCTATTCTAATTAGATTGTCACATCACATTTGTTGGTAACACTATCCTAATATCCTAATCTATTGTTTTTTTGAACGCAACAGACCTAATCTAATCATTCGAATGAAGCATCGAAAGTCATCAAATTTTTCATTAGACACAATTAAGTACAAATGTGAAACAAAAAGAAGAATTTTTTTTTCTAAAGTCTGCAGGCATGATTTTGATCATACCAGGAGAAATTACTCTTAAGCGATAACAAAAAGCTATGAAGCAAAATTATTCAAGTGTTACGTGATAGTTTTCATGCTACGTGACAGTAAATCATGCTAGGTGACAACAAAAGGTGGCCTACGTGATAGTCAATTTGTTAGGGTTTCCTATGCAATAACATACATGACAATGGGCATTTTGACCTAGCTATACACGTGAGTATCCTATTCTTAGGCGAGGATGAAAGTTTCTTAGGTGACATTGAAATACACAGATTCATGAGAGAAAAGCACGGATGTGACAGTAAAAGGATCTAGTCGACAGTGAAAATATCCTAGGCGTGATTTCGCATATCAAAGGCAACGATGAAATGGGAAATTGTAATAAATGCTAATAAATGAGCAATAAATGCACAAAGAGGGTTCAAAATAACTCACTGGAGGTCCATAGTCAGGTGACCTCACATATCTCTGACACCTCTCGAATCGATGCTCTTGAATAGGGACAACCATCTCAAAATTCACCGCAGGATTAGAGCAAAAATCACCAAAGATAAAAGTAAAAATGAATAGTAAAACAAGGTTTTTCAACCTATTTAAGCTATTTTGACCTAATTTTGGAGGTGAAAATTTGACTTAGACTTATATATTGACCTATCAAATTAATTGAGGCACATTCTTCACTCATGGCATATCATTACGAATTTTAGAAATGAAAACATATTCACGAAATCAAACATCATAAAAAAATTTCATATCAAGCAATCAATATGTTTTAATTTCTGAGGGGGCATTAGGGTATCAAATTGAAATTGAAATCAAATATCATTGGAATCAGTGGGGCATCAAAATTTTTTGTATCAGAGACATCAATCATATCATATTAGAGGTAGCAATCAATATCATATCAGATGTAGCAATCAATCAGTATCAGAGGCATATCAGTGAATTAGCAATCAGGACCTAAAAGCGATCAGGACTTTAAGAATCTTTGAATCAATGTTCTTCGCACATTAATTCAAAGATGGGCATTTGTAGACACATAAAAATGGACAAAGTGCTTTTAAAATTGCAAAAATCAATAAATGGCTTGAAATCATCAAAATGCATTAATTCAATTGAAAAAAGGGATTAAATCAATTAAAATGGACATAATTAAATAAAAGTGGACAAAATCAATTAAAGAAAAGGAAAAATCAAATAATGATGTTAAATAATTAAATCAAAGCTTAAAGGGGTGAAAAAAACTACATAATTGATTTTAATCAATTAGTTGTATAGTTGTTTAAATAAAAAATCAAAATGAACCTATTACCCTTACATGGCTAAATTTAATTAATTAATTGAATTTAATAATTCCTAATATCTTTCAACAAAGTTGAGCAACCAATGAGAAATGAGGACAAAAAGACATAAATCACTCAAAAAGGATGAATCTCAATCACTCATTTTAAAGTTTCAATCTCAACCACTCAATCTTGTCCTTTTGCCCAAAGCTTTGAGACAAACCTTTAAATTGTCCCCCCATTTATGAAAAAAGCAAAGTATTTGACTCAACCTAAGGTTAATCATGATTACTGTTACCCAAAAATTCCCTATCATTCATTTTTGGCCACGGTCCTATTTTTCAAAGAAGTGCTCAAGTGTCGAAAACACAGTGTGTTTTGTACCTTTTGGTCTGAAAGCTCAGGATGTTTTCGACATTCACCTGAAATCCCATTGTGTTTTCAATCTTTGGTCTGAAAACCCTCTATGTTTTTGACCCCTCATGTTTCACACTTCTACTCTGGCGTCGACACTTTTCTAAGTGCGCAACTCTGACCTGGTGGGGCCCCATGGCTGGCTTTCCTCAAATTCTTGCAGTTGTCAGATGTTCGCAAGGAATATTCCTTGCCCTTGTGATCATGCAATAGGATGACACCTGTCGGTGGGCCCATTCTCTATCTGTAAAAGTTAAAGCTCGGCAAAATCTTGTGGTTTTCGCTACACTGCTAAGGAAAGATGTTGCCTATTTAAGCATGCGGTGTAACGATGGTCATCGATCTTCCTTCCGATGTGATGCTGGTGTCAGTGGGTCCAGGCCACATAATCCTATTTGGTAGCTCCTGATTCATCTGCATCATTCCGTCTCACCTTTCTGTCAGTGGGTCTTGTTTCAAAAGGCATCAATGGTGGTCGCATGATTGCTAAGGTATCTTTCCTGACATGCGATCATGCGACTACCATTGGATGAGAATCTTCAACCGATCAGTGGGCCTAGTGGTTATTTTCGAAGAACACTAGCAGTCTGTCGCATGATCGCATAGCCCCTTTTTAGGCTATGCGAACATGCAACAAACCGTTAGCGACGCTGATAAGAGCTTGCAGTTTGGCGGTGGGCCCTTGGCTGGTGATGTGCCCGCTTCTCAGTGGTTGGCTAGTGGTGATGTGTTCAGTTAGCGGGGACTTTGGTAGCTGCTGGTGGGTCCTCAGGTGGTGACATGCCCATGTTTCATTGGTTGGCTGGTGACAAGGTTTTATAGTGGGCCCGAGATGCAAGTGCGGTAAAGATTCGACGGTGGTCACATGTTCGCATGGGATCTTTTGACCCCATGTGATCATGTGACAACCTTTCAATGAGATCCTTCTATCATGGGTTTGATGTGCCATGTCGTGCTGATGTGCTACTTTCTCATACGCTGAGCTGGTGGTGATGATGTAGCTGTAAGTGGGGCCAGATTTTAATGGAAGAAGTTTAGAGGAGGTCATTCTTTTCTCTTCTAACTTGGTGGTGTCTGATAAAGGGTTTCTTTGTTTGCATGTTCGCGGATATGATTTAGTAGGCCTCTAGACTTGGCAAGAGCATGATTGCACGGTTAACATGTTTCGCATGGTCACTGAGTGGAGCCCGGGGTTAAGAAAAGTTAAAGCAACTTGGCGACCAAAGGGAGAGTGAGCCCGAGGTGTCTTGCATGACCGGATGGTGATTTAGCGAAGCTTGTCGCATGATCGCATGGAGTTTTTTGGGCCCATGTGATCATGCGACCAGTGGTATTTTCAAGCAGTGCGGCCAATTTTGGTAGGCTTTCTTTTGCAGATGGATGTTGTTTGCAAGTATGAGTAGCTGAAGATTTATGATTTCTAGAGGTGGTTGTAGTTAAAGAATGTGTAGAGATCTTTTAGGCAGCCATTTGTGGTACTTTCTATGATTTGAGATCAGATTTGGAGCCTTTATGACTCAGTGGGCTTGTAGGGAGGTAGATGGATTGAGGTCTTTTGTCTGCAGGCATGATCAGTACATGGGTGGACACGCAAGCACATATCTGATCGGTTGAGATATTTTCATGAACATTTATGATCAGAAGTGATGGTTTTAGGGTTGATTATTTTATGCAGATTTATGTAACCCTGGTTAATTTTGACTCCTGCTTGCGTGTAGTTGAGTGATGTATATAATGTTTTTTTGGAGCTTGTAGAGCTCAGAGAGTTCACATTTTGTAAAAAGGAAAGTTTCTTTCCTAGAAAGCTATTTGACACACTTTTTTGTCCTCTGGTTTTCTACTCTTTGTAATCTCCCATTGATAATTCAGATATGGAAAATCTTTTTGTGACACTCTTGTTGTCCTCATGCCTTCTTATGTGAGTTATCTCTTATTGGATTGAAGTTTATGAATGCTGTCAATAGAAATTGGGGTTCCTGGTCCCTCTCACTTTCTATGATTTTGTGTGTTACTGTGTTTGATCTGATTTAGATGTTTTGTGGGTATGCTACAGCCCCTAGCAGTCTTGTCTCATTCCTACACCTAGTTGCAGAGGAGGACGTTTGTTTGCAGGTCATAGGTTGAGTCTTCTGTTCAAGTCTTCCTATGAAATACTTATGCAAACCTATCTAGTGAGTGGTGACTTATTAGACCTGATTCCTCCATTGATCTCATCCCTCTATACTGAGATCCAAACCCTAGTTTTGGTGCATCACCTAGTAGGTAGTTTGCTTTCCTATTATTTCCCTTTCTTGCACTCCTTCTATCCCTTTCCCTCAAAAGATTTACTTTCTTGTCTAAGAAGAAAACTAAGGTGACTATCCAAGAGGAACCAGCCTAGAATTTGGAGGTCTCATCTTGGTTAGCAAAGGTCCCACAACCTTGAGATGATTCCCTTGTTATACTAGATTATCAAGACTACGAGAGTTTGAGATCAGAGGTGCAAATTCAATGTATAAAAATTACTTCACTCCACCCCCTACTCTTGGGAAATTACTATAAATATGAAGCATTTTGAGAGCAATTATCATCTTAGAACTTCATTTGCAAAGCATTGTTATTATAGGCATTTTTAGAGCATTGTGAGCAATTGAGTATCTTTGTATCAACTTGAGCTAGATTAAATATTGAATGAGAATTGTAGAAGTATAGTAGAAGCATAATTTCTCATTTTAGAAGTGTCACTAGTGAGGATTTGAGCTGAGAGCTTCACTTACCACCTCTTTCTAGAGAACCATGAGAGGTTATAGATCTTAGTTTCAATTCTAATTAGATTTGCATTGTATTTACTTTAAATTGTTGCTAATAGATCTTAATTTTATGAAGGTGAGATTCATCATCACACATAAATAAATTGGAAATTTGACTCAAAAGGTGATGAAGGGATATTTCTAGGATATTCCAGTAAAAGCAAAGCATATAAGTGTCTGAATAAAGCTACTAATAAAATAATTGAAAGTACTAATGTTTGAGTTGATGAGTTTGATGACAAGAATGTAGAGGAAAGTAGAAAGGAACCAAAAGAATAGAGTAGATTCACTTACATTGAACAACCAAAGTATCTACTAAAGCTACAACCTGTGACAATCGGTCAACAGGAAAACAATACAGAGGAATAGGAAAGAGAAACCGACGAGCAAGATGGCCCTACTGAGAAAGAAAATGAACATGATGAGGATGAAAAAGAAAGAAGAGACTGAGTACTGGCAAGGATTGTTAGGAGACATCATCCTAAGACACAAATTATTGGAGACAAACAAGTTGGCATGCAAAAAAGGAGTAAGACAAGACAAGGTACATGTCTAGTTTGTGAATTTGAACCGAAGAATGTAAAAGTTGCATTGGATAATGATGAATGGATTAATGAAATGAAAGAGGAAATAGAACAAATAGAGAAGAACAAAACCTAGAGTTTAGTGGCCAGGCCTAAGGACAAGAATTTTATCGGAACTAAGTGGATATTCAGGAACAAGCTGAATAAAAATGGTGAGGTAACAAGAAATAAAGCTAGATTGGTATGCAGGGGATATGCACAAGAGGAAGGAATTGATTATGGTGAAACATTTGTACCTATTTCTAGATTAGAAGGAGTTAGAATGCTACTTGCATATGCTGCACACAAGAAATTCAAAATTTATCAAATGGATGTTAAGTCAACATTTTTGAATGGAATACTTGAAGAAGAGGTCTACATAGAACAACCAGAAGGGTTCATTGATGCAAACAACAAAGACATGGTATGTAGATTACATAAAGATTTATATGGTTTGAAACAAGCACCGAGAGCCTGGTATGAGAGGCTGCATACTTATTTGTTAAGCATTGGATTTGTCATAACTAGTGAGAACAACAATTTGTATATGAAAGGAGATACTGATGATACTATTCTTATTGCTGAAATGTTTGTGGATGATATTATTTTTGGAGGTCAAGATCACATATGTAAAGCCTTTGCTAATGAGATGAGAAAAGAGTTTGAAATGTCTATGTTTGGAGAGATTAAGTTCTTTCTAGGACTATAAGTGATTCAATAGAGTGATGGGATATTCATCACAAAATCTAAATATATAAAGGAAGTATTGAAGACATTTGGCATGGAAGAAGCTAAAACTATGGGAACACCGATGGCTACTAGATGTAAACTGACTAGGGAAGATGATATGACAGAGGTAAACTAGACACTGTACCGATCTATGATTGGTAAGTTAATGTATGTAGTTCACAGTAGACTAGATATATCACATGCTGTGGGAATTGTTGCTAGATTTTTTGCAAACCCTAAAGAATCACACATGGTTGCTACAAAAATAATCTTAAGATACCTGAAAAAGATTGAAGATTATGGATTATGGTATCCTAAGGAAGGCAAGTTTGAACTGAAGGTCTATACCGACACTGATTGGGTTGGAAATGTGGATGACAAAAAAAGTACCACTGGAGGAGCATTTTTCTTTGGTGAAAGACTTGTTACATGGACAAGTAAGAAGTAGGCTTGCATTTATCAGTCTACAGTTGAAGCAGAGTATGTTGCTACTACTACAAATTGTTCAAACATTGCATATATTAAGCAAGTGTTGGAAGGTATGAATGAGGTAATCACTGAGCTGGTGATTATATATTGTGACAACACTAGTGCCATTAATATTTCAAAGAATCTAGTGATGCACTCTAAGATAAAGCATATATCTATTAATTATCACTACTTAAGAGAACAAGTATAGGAGAAGCAAGTGAAGCTAGAATTTGTTACATCAAAAGAACAACTTGCATACATATTTACAAAGCTACAACCAAAGGATACAATTGAATACTTAAGGACTAGACTTGGGGTCCATCCCCTATCTACCGGTCACTAATGTGATCTGGCTGTTGCATCAGCCTAATCTTATTAGAAGATCAGTCATGTTGATGCAACATAGTTCACACTTTGGATCATGTCTAAGGTTGTAAAAAGTTTGGAGAACTGGAACAGATTGGCATATCAGTATACAGAGATACAAAAAATGCATTGGACAACAAAGAGTTACATGGCTACTATAGAGGAGTGTGTTTATTTGTTTCTTTGGCATTATTGTCAAATGGAGAGATAAACAATATGAAACAATATGCACCGATGATAACTATCTAAGGGAGAGATAATATGAAAGAAAGGGAGAGCATTGAAGATTAGTTACTGAGAACAGAAGCAAGAACCTGAGAGCTGAAAAGAGCATGTCTGTAGAATGTCAAAGCTATATTTTATAATGCTGTTTAGTAACGTAGTAATTAAACATATTAAGCTAGAGAGAGCTTGTATAGCATTTGTTCACAGAGTTGTAGAATACATGTTTGGTATGTGTATGGTATATTTCATATTACTTGAGTTGCCATCAATGCCAAAGGGAGAGATTGATGAACTACAACTGATTTAGAGCACAATTGAAGATCCATGATTCAAGATCACCGAGTTGATTGATTAGATATGTAAGATGATTAAATCAATATTATGTTGTCATTGATGTCAACTAGTTTGACAACACTTATCTTGTAAGTTACTATACCGAAACATCTGGAGAAAAGGAGTGGAAGAGATGAAGAACAAAAATATCTACATGAGGAAGATGGATATAATAGATGAGGATAAGGAATACATTGGGTAACTTGTAGATGAGTCTATGACCTTATGATATTGACTTGATTATGTTGTATTCATCTATGATGAGGAAAAGAGCTGAAAGACACAAAGCAATGTTGTCGGTAAATGAAGCATTTTAGTATACACTGATGGAGTGTAGTGTATACCAAGCACAGTGTAAATTGAGCTTGTTTTCACCTACACATTTCTTTGTTAACCGAGCAGAACATAATGAACTAAATGACTAGCTTAGCCGATAAGAATTGATGAGCTGGAAAGTGTATAACTTTGAGGTAACAGATAAAGTTTGTCACAAAGATTGATGGCTAACAAAACTTGAGAAAGATCTAAAGGGTGAGAATTAAATGTGTTATTGACACATCAACCTAGGAAGGTTAAAGAGGAAAAATCAATGAAGATGATTAAGTGGAAAATTTTGATGGAGGAGAAGAAAATGGTTTACTTGTCTATATAAGAGACTAGAGTTTCATAATGAAAAATATGCCGAAGGAAGGAGACTGCAAAATGATCATGTGAACAAGTTTTCATGCATGCCTGATCATACTGGTTATTGAGAACCAAATTGCATAGTCTTTACCGAGTGACAGGAAGCTATTACCGAGAGATAGTAAGGTATTGATTATTGATTGAAATAGAATTGTTTAATGATTAGAGGATTGAATGAGCCTAACATTGATCTGTACACCTAAAATTGAAGTTGTATTAAGGTAGATCACCTACTGTTACATTTTAACCATTGTACACAGTCAAATCTCTTAACCGAGTGGACTAGGAAAGTCTTTTATGTATCATTCATAGAATGAACATTGTTATCCTATCAACCCCATAGTGAATGCTAGTTGGACAATAACGGTTGGTCTAAAATCCTCTAACAAGGTCACATCTAATAGTGTGTTTGTAACCTTTAACAGGGTTGGGCCTTCACCAACCTCACTTTAGAAGAGTGAATATTTTTGGGTTGCCAGTCCTAGGTGGTTTTTCCCTTCACAGGGTTTCCATGTTAAATCTCTTGTGTTATGTGTTGATTGTGATATTTTTTTGATGTCATATTTGATGTTTCATATTTGATTTGATCGGTAATCATTATATGTTTTAGACTGGTAATCGGTAAAAGCACAGACCGTATACTATTTTAAGTTGCCGAGTAGCATACGTTGAAGTAATTTGTTTTTGGATTATACATTTTGACTTGGGATAGTGATTAACTGATTCACCCCCCCCCCCTCAGTTATTCTAACATAAAGTTGAGACCATTTTTCAAAAGAAGGGGGGAATCCTAGACTGTCCAACATTACCATTATAAATTTCCATTCTATACGATCATAATCCTTCTCATAATCAATGAGCATCATAGCACCCTGTTTCCCTAAATGTTTGGCCTAGTCCATAGCTTCCCAGTAGGTAACCAAATTTTCTAAAATATATCTTCCTTTGACAAACCCTGTTCGTGTATGATTAACCACTTTAGGAAGCACATTAACAATCATTTAGGCTAGAGATTTTACAAGAATATTATACCCAACATTAAGAAGGATGATAGGTCTCCAATTCTTTATCAAAAGCCTGTACTCTTCTTTGGGAATCAATTTAACTAGGCCAACATTTATTGTAGGGCCTAGGGTGCCAAAGGTTATGGCCTCCTTGTAAACCTTGTGTAAACTACTGCATACCCAGTCAATATTGGTTTCAAAGAATTCAACTATAAGTCCATCTGGTCCAAGGGCCTTATCATTGGCCATAATTAATATGGATTCCCTAATTTCATGCACTGATATATCTCTCTCTCTCTCTCTAAAATAGCTACATCTTCCTTAGTTACTTTCTTAGTGATGATACTTTTGATCCTCTACCTAGCTGAATCCATGGAACTATCATCTTCAATGGTGAATAAGCTCCTATAGAACTTTGAGAAGGTATCTACAATGCCTTCTTGGGATGTGATAGAAATCCTTTGCTCACTTATACAGGTTATCTTATCCCTAACTTCCTAATTATTCTTTAAGGCATGGAAGAAGAATTTAGATCCTTTGTCTCCTAAGTTGAGCCAGTTCATTCTGGCTCTAACTTTAGCACCTTTGGTCTTAACTAATTGCAGATTCTTGAGTGAGTCTTTACAATGTATTACCTTATCCAACAGTTATGGGGAAGTGGGATTGTTTTGAATCTGAAGCTTTGCTACTTGAAGCTCCTCAACTTATCTGTATTCTTTCCCTCTTACATCTTTGGCCTTCTTACTCCCTACACTCTTAAGAATCTTCTTCCATGAGTCAGAGGTTTGATTCCATTTGTCTATCTCAGACTCATGTTGAGAAATCTCCTCATTGTACCAGACAATGATTTTAATTGCTACCTGTACATCCCCATCTCGAAGGAGAGGTGAGTTTATTGAAAAACCATATTTCTTAAAAGGTGTGTCTCCTTGATCTGAGATTAGGTGAATGGAAGAGAGAATAGGGTGGTGATCTAAGAGAGTGAAGGGGGTAAATTTGATAGAATTGTCTCCTGGAGGGAGGGGGGGGTAGCTAAAGAATTGTTTATTCATATAGATTCTGTCCAGTCTAGAATAGATACTTTTCTCCCCCCTTTGGAAATTGGACCAAGTATACCATATCCCCTTAGAATCATTTCTTTTTCCTACCAAGGGGTAAAAGAGATCCAAATTAGAGATCATCCTATTCCAAAAGACAAGCTCATTTCATTTCCATTCAAATATTAGACCTCTCTCTTTGTCCCGCATCCTCTCAATCATGTTGAATTCACCTGCAAGAATCCAAGGAATGTTATCCAATTCTGAGAACCACTTCCACAGGTCAATCCTACTATGGTGGTCATTGGGAGCATAAATTGAATAGACTCCAAATACTATTTCATCAACCTTAAATGAAACCTAGACTGCTCTGTTGCAGGGTAAGAAACCCCATTCATGGATTGAGTTCCTCCACTTTGGAACTATTAAGATAGAGGTCCCTCCTTTACCCTTCTGGTGTTTAGTAGAGCATGTAGTTTCATCTTTCCAAATGTATTTCAAAGCAATATCTAGGGTAAATCCAACTTCCTTGACTTCTTGCAGCATAAGGATGTCATCTTCCTTATCCATTTGAAGGAATCTCTTGACTACATATTTTCTATTAGAGGATTCCAAACCTCTAACATTCAAGGATGCACAATTAAGTGACATGAGAAACAACAACTTATCAGAATCCATGGGTGCTTGAAAGCTCTTGAAACACTGAGGAATCTCACTCAATTTTTTGAGAGGTTTAGGGTTACCATTCATAAGAGGGGGTCGTCCTCTCTTATTTTTTATGTTTTTCCCATAAACTACATCCAATGAGGATTTACTATCAGGATTACTAGCCTTCTTATAATTCTTTCCAGAATCTAAGGAAAAGATGAACATATCCACTTCTTCTCAGTAGGAAACAACTTGTTCCCTGTCGACCTCTCCTTCCTAAGGTTCAAGATATTGTAGCTGCACAACTCTCAACATAGATGAATCTTTAGACAAGGTGGGAACCTCTATGATAATCTCCCTCCTAGAATTATATTTCCACTGATTAGGTAGTGGCAGGAGGGGAGGAGATATTGGGATAAAAATAATAGAGAATTTATTGATTTTATCATTTAGGGATTAATTAGTGTTCAATCCTACATCCACTAGTTCTCTGGCCTGATCAATAGATCCTGCTCATATGGGGGAGTCTGAAGGGAGAGAAAAATCCTCAGGGCTACCAATCTTGTCTATTGATACATCAAGGGTTTCATGTTGGTTAGGAGAAGTATCTTGACCCTGAGGGAGGATATAATATACTTTCCACTTGGGTCTAGGGATAGATTGCAATTTGACAACCTTATCTTGAATCCTTTTAAAGCAATTCTGAGTTCTATGCTTTGGACAGGGGCTATGGAATTGGGGTCTATTCCAAAGTTTAGATCATTGGCACTAGGGAGCTCCAACAATTCTCTAGGGATCACACCAGATTGGTTTGGGGGAGCTAGTTGTTTATCAAATTAACCTTTGAGTTTTTCAAGGGTAGCATAAATTCTAGCCGATTCTTGCATCTAGGCTACGGATGTGGTGTTCTGAGTATGAGGGGAACTTTCTTAGGCTAAGCGAGAGGGGACGATGGGTTTTGAGGTTGGGAGGAAGCAAGATGATTACCAATGGTAGCATCAAGTATTGGAGAAGGAGGATTAGCAGTAGATGGGGGGGTTACCAATTGGAACAAGATTACACTTCTTAAAAATTGGGTAATCTTGCTTTTTGTGAACTTCCTTCCTGCAGAGATAGAGGCTATTTAAACCTCCAAGAAAAGTTATGGGGAAAATAATGGGGCAACCACCGAGGTCAAAATGAAGAGATTTAGGGAAGTCTATACTTGGTTTGAGGGAAATGAGGACTCTAACATCAGTATGAGGAATTAATACATTGGATTGATCCACTCTCAACACCTTACCCATTGGTTTGAGAGCCTGAGGAATTAGGTTTAATAAGAATGGAGGAAGATTGCCAATAACCACCCATCTAGGGCTTGAGAGTGCCATAACTTCTCTATGCGAGGCTTTAAGAGATCATGGGATGAATCTAAACTCATACTGACCAAATCTCTATAATTTTTTATCAACAATGGATTTTTAGGATTTGGGATCAAGGAAGAACATTAAAAATAAACCCTTTTTTAACATTCTTCAATATAAAAAATGAAAACCTATTTTTTGACTCCAAATTTTATGAAACCACTCATTAAGGAAACTCTGAGATGAAACCTTAGAAGCATTAACAACAAAAAATAAAATTGCACTATCTCTAAGCCTATTCTTCTCTTGATCAATTGTGATGTTCATTTGTGAATTAAGCTTAATAGTGAGCCTAAGGGATGATGAAACCTTACCTCCATCTCTGAAAACTACTTCTGAGCCTTAAGAAATGGACGAGAGGAAAAGGGCTCCTTTTGTAAGGGTCCTTTCATTTTGGACTTCTTGCTTGAAGGATTTTGGCTTGGGTTTCACTCCTCATTCTCCATCTTTCATTCTTCCTGGGGTGCAAGCCTCTAGAGTCTCTTCAATCCCTCTTCCTATGGAAGCCACTCATCACTCACCTACATAGAAATTCACTATGTATCCTCCACTGTTAGCAACCACTCTGGGATTAATAACACTAGTGCTTTGTAAAAACCCCTTGTCCCCATATTTAATATGGAAATGAATAGCCTTGGTTTTACAACCACCATTGTACTTGGGAGAGGTGGAGGCCATTAATGGAATCCCCACTAGAAGTGCATGGGAGGACAGGGAAGCATGATAAATTACTCAAGTTATAGAGCCATCAAGTTGCAGAGCATCATCTTTCCATCTTCATTCCTCTTTAAATTGTTCTTCATATCTTTTATCCAATCTCCATTCTTGATTGCTTCCTTCACTATTTTAGGCTCATACTTAGAAATCAAACAAGTACTTTCTCTGAGATTTCTTCTAGTTAGAACACCTACATTCTTATCACCTATAATTTGATCAATAGAATGATTCATCTTCACATACCTAGGTATCACTGATTCAAATCTAGGAGCTTCTTCTTCTATCAGTTGATTGACTTCTTCCATGTTATTTTGTTCTTTTGGTTCATACAATTTTGATTCAATATACAAAAGCTTCCGATCATCCTCTGTCACTTGCTTTCTTGAATCACCATATTTCTCAAGGCATTCATCCACCTTTACATTTTCACTCTCAATCATTTTGTTAGTTCTCTTATTGAAACACTTATATGCTTTACTTTCATTAGAATAACCTAATAAAAATCTTCATCACTTTCTAGATCAAACTTTCCTATGTAATTACCCCTCTTAATATAACATCCACTCCCAAAGACTTTGAAATATTTAGCACTAGGTGAGTGACCATACCATAGCTCATAAGGTGTCTTATTGGTTCCATTCTTTACTTTCACCTAGTTCAGTGTGTAGACAACAATACAAATTGCTTCTTTCCACTATATTTTTGGTACATCAACTTGAATCAACATTGTCTTTGTAACATCCACTATAGTTATGTTCTTCCTCTCTACAACACTATTTTTTTGTGGAGTCCTTGGTGAAGATATTTGTCTCTTGATTCCATTATTTTCACAATACTTAACAAACTCTACAGAAGTAAACTCACCTTCTCTATCATATATTAAGCACTTCAAATTGTTACTTGATTCCTTCTCAACCAATGCCTTAAATGCTTTAAATTTTTTGAATGCATCAGAATTCTCCTTTAGGAAGGTTAACCACATCATTCTAGAATATTCATCGGTAAACAATATCAAATATCGATCACCTTGATAAATTCTCTACCTCATAGGCCCACAAAGATTAGTATGCACCAAATCAAGTATTCCCTCAGATGAAAACTATTTTCTTGTGAAAGTAGAACTAGCTAGCCTACCGAGTTGATATTATTTACATATTATATCATCTAGCTTGACTAATTGTTGCAATACCCCAATTTCATTTGTCTTACTCACTTTGATTAAACTATCAAAATTCACATGAAAAAACCTTCTATGCCATAGCCAACTATCTTCAACCTTTGCAACTAAACAACTGATCACATTATTATTCAAATGGAATAAATTACCTCTAGTTTTCTTACTGGTAGCAATCTCATCGCATGATCTTCCAATTATTTTGCACATACCTCCTTTGAATTCCAATTTGTAACCTTTATCATTTAGCTAGCCCAAACTCAATATATTATATGTTAGACCATCCACAAGATAAACAAAACATATATTACTCTTACCATTAAAAGAAATAGTGACTTTTCCTTTAACCAAACAAGGTGTATTGTTTCCAAACCTTACCACACCACCATCAAACTCATCAAACTTAATGAAATTACTCTTGTCACTAGTCATGTGATGTGAGCACCCTCTATTTATAATCCATTCATCATTATGTCCCTTATGAAAAACTAGTGCATTTTCTCCTTCAAATGGATCTTCTTTGACTACAAAAATATAATCTCCTCTTCCTCATTATCATTAGATTCTTCATTGACAAATCCTTCATTAACTACAACATACCATTGTTTCTTCTCTTTTCCCTTAAACTTTTTGAACTTATCTTTTTGTTCACCATTATGACATCTAGCTGCAATATGTCCAATCTTTTTACATGAAAAACATTTCAGTGGTAGATTTTCTTTGTACTTACTAGTCCCTCTAGGTAATCTCTTTTCTAGTAGTGCTTCAATCTCTCCTTGTTTCCTTTCATCTTCCAATATAGCTTCAAGTTCCCTGGTGTAACTTGAAATGCAATAAAAAACATGACTTAATTCTTTACCATTCCTTACCTGTACATTAGACACCGATGCCTTGGAAAGATTCCTCAACTCTTGGAATACTGTTATCAAAGTTATTTAACTAAAATGCAATAAGCTTACCGATCAATCCATCTATAGTAACATTATAAAAATTCTCAGGTCATTTATAGAAGACACTCTAATAGAATAAGCAAGCAATAAAGTTCTCAACATTTTACTTACCACAACATCTTCCTCAATAGTTCTATGGACACCTTTGATAGCAGGGTTTTATTATTTTATTATTTGACCATATTGCACAATGTTCTCCCCTTCTACCAACTTCATGTCATCATACTTACCTCTGAGACTATCTTCCTTATCTTTTTGCACATGAATATCTCCACCATAGATTACTTTAAATGTAAACATCATTGGCAATATCAAGTCCATAGACATCAACATATTCAATATCAGATAAGGTATTTACAATAGCGTCTTGTGATTGAGTGTTCTCCTTTTGTTCCTTCAGTTGATCTGCATTGAGAGTTCCAACATGAGTGGTATACATGTGTGTGACATGTATCTAGTATTGTGATCCCATACTTTTAGATATAACTTCATTCTATAACTCCATACCAAGTAGTTGTCTTTAGTGAGCTTGGGAGGTTCCCTCCTCATCATTGTGATCTTTTTCTTAATCTTTTAGGCTTACCAAAAAGAAGACCAAGGCTATGATACTAATTTCTAGTATTATTAGGTCTAATATTACTGAGAGGGGCAGGGTGAATAAAAATCTAACAAATTAAAATTTTCATAAACCATTCAACAAATTACATTAGTTAACATCCATTGCATGAATAAACAAACCAATGTAGATAAACATCCACAACCATGCAACACAATAATACCAATATTTTTCTTGTGGAAAACCAATTGGGAAAAACCATGTGTGAGAATGTCACCCACAAATAATTTTGCACTCTTCTAGAGTATGTCTAGTTAGAGCTTAACCCTATTAGGAGCTTGCAAAATGCTCAATTAAGAAAAATCCCTTGTTAGGAGACACCTGGTTAAGGGATTTACCTCTAGGCCTATTAGGAGATTTACCCTTCTAGGAGTAAACCTATTAACAGATTTCAAACCCTAATTAAAGAGTCACTTGGTTAAAGGATTTACAAATCAGACTTGTTAGGGTCTACCTGATTAAGGGATTTTATCTTGATGAAACTGTTAGGAATCAATAAGTGAAAATGATATGAGAAAATAACACTCCTCTTCTAGTACATATCCATTTCAAGCTCAATCTCTTCTTCACATGTAGACCATACAAACCCTTCAATCACATAAGTGAATTCACGATCTTTCTCCTCCACACACTTCTCATAATACATCAAAATGATATATAAAATGTTTTACAACTTAAGGTGGAAAAATAGCCTTAATTACATTTTAATTTCATCTCAAATTTGCCAAACCATATTACCAAAAGAAAATCCATAAAAAAATATTTGTCCAATCACCAATTCAAACCACACATCGATTTGATAAATAAAATTCAAACCACATCACATTTTCCAATTTTTTTTCACAACTTCAAGAAATTCAATCATAACGATCACAAACATGACAATCATCACTCCACATCCATCTGCCACATCACTATGATCCCTAGAATACATAACTAGTTACAAAAAAATGATACAACTTTACCGGTTGAGGATATGATTGATTGTTCTAAGAACTTCTTTTACTTTTCATTGAGTGATCTTCTGTCCATTGAAACTTTGTCTTCCACTCACAAATCATGATGCAGTTGGAACAAAAATCCCATAATATAGTCAAGATAAAATACCATGAATTGCAACACTTGAATCCAAACCTATTTGACACACTCATCAAATCACTCCTCCTTTGCTACATCATGTTCTTCCTATTGACCTACCAACCTTCAATCGATATAGACTTTGTGGATTGAAGGAGATGGTTAGATTGTTCGTATAGATTTTGTTCAAATTTTTTTAAAGTGTTGTAGATTTGGTGGTGGAAGTGGCATGTCTGGGGTTTGAAGTTCCATGACTACAAGACAATAGAAAGGTTTTGGGATAGGATATAGATTTTGAATGGTTAACATTGTTGGCCAAATAGTGAACTATCACATTGATGCAATATAGATCCAAGAAAGCCAAAAGTAAAGAGTTTCTCAAGATTAATTGGATTAGATGTATGAGTTTTCTTGGCTATGGTAGGATGAATGTGTTGGAAATATAATATGGGAAAGTGTGATAGTGAGAGGGGAGGGGGCGGGGGGGGGGTGAATCATATATCTCCTACTAATTCAGTTTGACATAAATTCAACTTAATTATCATAAACATGAATCTCAATTTTGAAATAGATATAACAATATCACTTCATCCATGAAATAAAATACATAACACAAAGATTTTGGTTACCTAGAAACCCTTGAAAGGTAAAATTGGGGTGGGAATGACACCCACAAATATTCACTACTGCAGTATTAAATTTTTCCTATTAGGGCTACAAAATTTGATCATTTACTAATGATCTACCCTGTGAGGGGTCTGCCCTATTAAGAGATTATAGAGTTATACAATCTACATTGATTAAAGGATTTAAAACTTACAACAAAGTAAGCACTCGGTTAAGATATTTGCATAGGCCTGTGAGGACCATTCTATTAAGAGATTTACCCTGATCCACCTGCTAAAATGTATCAGTACCTGATCTATCATTTTGCACTAAAATGTTGATAACATATCTTCTCCTTCAAATACTTGTTTGATCTCCTCAATCAAATATAGCTCTATTATGTCCTTCACTGGTTTGCTTGGTCACTCTGACTGATCTTTGCCTATATCAAAATACTTCTCTATTCTGCGTATATGAGATCTCCTTCATTACTTTTCTTCTTAGGTGTATTTCCACTTGGCATCTGTATTAGAGCTTTAATAGCCTCTTGTTCCTTAGGCTCTAGATTTTTCTCAGTTGTTTCTTCCCCACTCTTCTTCTTTTCCTCCATATGAGGATCTGTCAGTACTAATGCAGACTTATGTGCTTGATATTTTAGGCTCTCCTCACCTTGTTCTTTCTTATCCTCCTTGGCAGGTGTATTCTCAATTTTTATTGCCAGCTTGTCTTGTTTCTTGACAGTTGCACTAAGTAACATTTGCTACTCAACTGTGACCGTGTGAGAGCTTGAAGGTGCATTGTCTATAGTTTAAGTACCTTCAATTTGTGTATAATAATGCACCTATATAAGAACAATATTGGAACTAGGTAGAGGGTGACCAGAAGTTGCCTCGACAAGAAGTTGACTCTTTATTTCTTCCTTGGTCAATTCATTGGTGATAACTGGTGTCTCCACATGGATATCCTCTATTATGATCACATCCTATGATCCAATTATCTCTACCTTCTATCTTTCCTCTTCCTCAAGATTATGAGGGTCATCAATGTCTTCCTTATTATTTAGCTCCACTTGACTGGATGTACCTTCACCCAGTTATGGACTGTTCTAATTAACAGTTCAAAAATAATCTTCCACAACCTTGTGCTTTACTGAACAACTCCTTCAACCTTGTGTTGCAAAATGGAATAGGCTCGACACTTAGGTACAAACCTATTTCTGTACTACTCCGTATATGTTTTTATTTATGGTGGTGAGAGATCAAGCATGATTTGAGCTAGTGTACTTTCACTTATCTATTTTATGTCATCATGGTATACTACCATTTATGATCAACCCTATTATATAGTTCTTTAGGGATGATATTCCCAATCTGTAGAGGTGTCATCTTGAAAGTGCACATCATCTCCAGCATTGCCTCTTCAACTTTTTCTTTGTCATCAATGTTTATTTTTTAAAATTTTATTTTCTTGAATCCTACTAATCCAGCAATGCTTTTGATATTGTGGCATATTTCATCCATACTCATTTGACGTATTTGTGATACTATTTTCAATTTTGTATTGTCATCTGTATCTATGTCATCATCATCATCATTATAATCATCCTTCTCTAAGACTAACTTCCTTCTTGGTTTCTTCCTAGGATGACTCAACACAACTTTGGTGTGAAGTGGCTTTCTTTTACCTAAAGTGGGTGTCTTTCTCTGGGGCTCAATAGCTATGGTAGTAGAAGCTACCTTGGTTCTCAGTCTAAGTACTGTAAGAGTAGTGGGCTTTTTATTTTGTACCTTCTTTCTACTTGGCTTCGAAACTGATACCTGTGTACTAGTAAAAGTACCTTCATAGAGTTATCTTAAAAATTAATGAATAAAATTGCCTAAATACCACAATTATTGAGCTACTTAATGCAAATAAAACCAATAAACACCCTATTGATCTCTATTTAAGTATGCTAATGATAAGCTCTCAGCAATCCTCCATTAGTGACAATCTTAAAATGAGAAATGATTATGATATTAATCTAATTAAGTGATTTCCAAATTGAAACTATGCTCAAAATAGCCTAAAATTACCTTTCTAGCTCAAAATCTCAAGAGGTTTGATGCAATTCTCAAATTTGTGGATGATTTCTCATTGATTTATGCCTTGATTTTATAGATTTTGGCAAGTATAGGGAGTGGAGTTGAGTTGATCATGATTGGGTTAAGCTTAGGTCCATGGTTCCACTTTTAGGGACAATTTAAATGGATTGTCCTCAAAGCTTGGAAGAAAGATACATGATGAGTGGTCAATATTCTCTCACCTTATGTGTAATTGAGATTTGATTTGAGCTTGATCCATGTGAGTCCAATCCTTAATTCCTATTGGTTGAGACATTTTCGTACCATGTGGTGTTTGATTTAAAATAGGGATTTATTAATTGAATTAAATTTATTTGTTTAGCCATGTGTACCCCTTGAATGGGTTAATTTGATTTGAATTGAACTATATAATTAATTAGATTAATTGCATAATTAATTGACTTATCTTGATTTATTTGATTTAAATTGATTTACTCACTTTTTATTTTCAATTATTATTGGATTTTGGCTTGATTGCAATTATGCTTTGATTTTAACTTGATTTCAATTTATTGCTTTGATTTTGCCTTAGTTGTCCACATGATTCAGTCCTGACCATTTTTAGGTGATTACAAATGCCCCTCTTTGAATCGATGTGCGAAGCGGATCGGTTCAAAGAATGTTTGGATTGTTTTGAAGCAGAGTCACTGATATAATTGATGCTCAATTTGATTTTGATAAAAGATGTAGATACTGATGATAGGATTGATGGAATTTTGATCGATTGAAATCCTTGATTGTCAATTTGATGATGGATTGCCGATATGATACCTAATTTATTCCAATTTGTTGTTTTGATGCCCCACTTGATTATTAGTGAAATATTTTATGTTACAAGATTATCCCTAATTTTATTAAGCCGATGATGTCCCTAATAGAATCCAAGTGTATGCCCCCTTGGAAGTGAATTTTTTTTTGATTTTGATAAAGTATGTTGCATTTATTTTTTGATCTTTTGCATTGAAATATAATTCAATTAAGTGCTAATTTCATTTTCATTTCTGATAATGAATTAGCATTGATGTGATGACAAATACCCCTAATTTGGTTGAATGGGTGTTAAATTTGTGTCTCGGGTCATTTTCTGGTAAAAAGTGCCCCTTTTTAGGTCAAAAAGGGCTATATATAGGGGTAAAAGGTCATTTTCACTATTCATTTTACCCTCCACTTTTACTTTTTCACTTTGACCCTCTGACCCTTCTATGATGGTGATCCTAATTCGAGAGCATAGATTCAAGCGATGGTGACGGTACTAGTGCCCACTTGGTTATGGACCTTTGGTATGTACCCCTGACAACTTTGTCCATTTTAAGAAAAAAAATCAGATTTTTCATGAAAAAACTATATTTTTTTTTCAATTTTTAATTTCCATTGCGCTTTTAAACATTTTAGCAGCGCGTACAATTTTGTTTGCGCACATCTGCAATTTTCCATAGTGCATTCAAACAATCTTTCTACACTTCCAAACGTTCAAATTAGGCCAAGATTTCACCTTTACCCTTTCCTGATGTGCTTTCAAATTTGATTGTGCATTTAAATATTTTAGCAATGCATATAGGGAAATTCTGCAGCACGTACTAAATCCTGCAACACTTTTAGGTTGTTTCTGCGCTTTCAATATTTTTTGTTGTGATTTTGATATTTTTAGTTGCACATTTGATTTTTAGCACTTTTAAACAATGAAATAGCACGTAGACCCAATTTGGAAAAAATTGCAAACCTTTCAGTCATTTTTCTAGTTCATCTGATGTCATCAATAAGTCGATTGGCTTAGGTTTTTGAGTCTTGTTTATAGCAAGTCATGTGATGTCAGTTAGATAGTCACTTGATATTGAATTTTTGGTTGTCAATCTTGATTTAGATGGTCGATAGTGATGATGAATTTTCCATCCTCTCTGAAGAGAATCAGGAAAATTGATTTTGGTTTGATTAGATTTTGATTGGTCAATTGACTTATGATGATCCAATAGTTAAAGATTTTAATTTCTAATGTGTTTAAACTTGCTTCTCCAAGCTCAGCTTTAGAAGCTACATGTCTAAGGTTTATTTCCATTACTTTTTGATATGATTGATGATTTGAGTGCACAGGAGCACCGACTGATAGGTTGTTGTGAGTTATCTTTCTTTCTTTCCCTCTCTTGATCCTGAGTGAATCGAGGTCTTCTCACAACTATGGCAGAGCGTTGGCACTCTGACCACAATAGGTTCCATCTACCGATGGGGGAGATGAATATCACCCTTGAGGATGTGTATCAACTTCTGAGGATCCCCACCCATGGGGAGATAGTATACTATGATCAGGTCTATGATGACACAGTATGTAGATGTCTCTTTGGCAACCCCACCATTGGAGATGAGATCATCTTATGGGAACAATTTCCTTCCTTCCCAGTACTTCCAATAGTACTAGGAGTTTTGGTCGGCAAGTTATTGGTTTCGGATAGGCACGGGCATGGTTTTTCTATCAGTTAGGGTAGGATACTAGAGGACATGATCGTTGATTAGGATTAAAGTGAGAAAATACTAAAATCTATTTTTTGTTCAAATTTGTCTATGTTTTAGTAAACCGCATTTTTGAAAAAACCTTCTATGCCACAACCATTTATCTTCAACCTTTGCAACCAAATAATTGTTCACATTATTATTCATATGGAATAAATTACCTCTAGTTTTCCTACCGGTAGAAATATCATCTCCTGACTTCCAATTATTTTGTACATACCTCATTTGAATTCCAATTTGTAACATTTATAATTTAGCTGACCCCCAAAAAATAGATTATATGTTAGACCATCCAAAAGATAAACAAAATCTATATTACTCTTACCATTAAAAGAAATAGTGCCTTTTCCTTTAACCAGACCACCATCAAACTCATCAAACTTAATGAAATTACTCTTGTCACCAATCATGTGATGTGAGCACCCTCTATCTATAATCCATTCATTATTATGTCCCTTATGAGAAACAAGTTCCTTTTCTCCTTCAAATGGATCTTCTTTGACTACAACAAATACAATCTCCTCTTCCTCATTATCTTTAGATTCTTCATCGACAACTCTTTCATCAACTACAACATACAATTGTTTCTTCTCTTATCCCTTAAACTTTATGAACTTATCTTTTTGTTTACCATTAGGACATCTAGCTGCAATGTGTCCAATTTTATTACATGAAAAACATTTCAGTGGTAGCTTTCCTTTGTACTTACTAGTCCCTCTAGGTTATTTCTTTTGTAGTAGTGCTTCAATCTCTCCTTGTTTCCTTTCATCTTCCAATATAGCTTCAAGTTCCGTGGTGTAACTTGAAATGCAATCAGAAACATGACTAAATTCTTTACCATTCCTTACCTATACATTAGATACCAATGCCTTGAAAGATGCCTCAACTCTTGGAATACTGTTATCAAAGTTATTGAACTAAAATGCAATAAGCTTATCGATCAATCCATCTACAGTAACATTATCAAAACTTAGCTCATTTATAGAAGACACTCTAATGGAATAAGAAAGCAATAAAGTTATCAACATTTTACTTACCATAATATCTTCCTTAATAGTTCTACAGACACCTCTGATAGTAGGGTTTTATTCTTTTATTATTTGAACATATTGCACAATGATCTCCCCTTCTACCATCTTCATGTCATCATACTTACCTCTGAGACTATCTTCCTTATTTTTTTGCACATGAATATCTCCCCCATAGATTAGTTTAAAATTTTTTCAAATATCATAAGAAATATCAAGTCCATAGACATCAACATATTCAATATCAGATAAGGTATTTACAATAGCTTCTTGTGATTGAGTGTTCTCCTTTTGTTCCTTCAGTTTATTTGCATTGAGAGTTCGAACATGAGTGGTATACTTGTGTGTGACATGTATCTAGTATTGTGATCCCATACTTTTAGATATAACTTTATTCTATCACTCCATACCAAGTAGTTATCTTTAGTGAACTTGGGAGGTTCTCTCCTCATCATTGTGATCTTTTCCTCAATCTTTTAGGTTTACCACAAAGAAGAACAAGGCTTTGATACCAATTTCTAGTATTATTAGGTCTAATATTACTGAGAGGGGCGGGGGGTGTATTAAAATCTGACAAATTAAAATTTTCTCATGGAAACCCAACTATGAAAAATTGTGTTCAAGAATGTCACCCACAAATAATTTTGCACTCTTCTATAGTACGCCTGGTTAAGAGCTTAACCCTGTTAGGAGCTTGCAAAATGCTCAGTTAAGAAAAAGACCTTGTTAGGAGCCACTCGGTTAAGGGATTTACCTTTAGGCCTGTTAGGAGCTTTACCCTAGTAGGAGTAAACCTATTAAGGTATTCCAAACCCTAATTAAAGAGTCACTTGGTTAAATGATTTACAAATTAGACTTGTTAGGGTCTACCCGATTAAGGGAATTTATCTTGATGAAATTGTTAGGAATCAATAAGTGAAAATGATATGAGAAAATAACACTCCTCTTCTAGTACATATCCAGTTCAAGCTCAATCTCTTGTTCACATGTAGACCATACAAACCCTTCAATCACACAAGTACATTCATGATCTTTCTCCTCCACACTTTTCATAATACATCAAAATGATATATAAAATGTTTTACAACTTAAGGTGGAAAAATAGCCTTAATTACATTTTAATTTCATCTCAGATCTGCCAAACCATATTACCAAAACCAAATCCATAATAAAAGATTTTTTCGATCACCAATTCAAACCACACATCGATTTGATAAAGAAAATTCAAACCACATCACATTTTCCAATTTTTTTTCACAACTTCAAGAAATTCGATCATAATGATCATGAAAATGACAAATAATCATTCCACATCCATCTGCACATCATTATGATCCCTATAATACATAACTAGTTACAAAAAAATGATACAACATTACCGATTGAGGATCTGACTGATTGTTCTAAGAACTTATTTTAGTTTTCATCGAGTCATCTTCTATCAATTGAAACTTTTTCTTCCAGTCACAAATCATGTTGCAGTCACAACAAAAACCCCATAATATAGTGACAATAACATATCCTAAATTGCAAGACCTGAATCCAAACCTATTTGACACACTCATCAAATCATTCCTCCTTTGCTACATCATGCTCTTCCTATTGACCTATCGACCTTCAATAGATATATACTTTGTGGATTGAAGGAGATGGTTAGAGTGTTCATATAGACTTTGTTCAAATTATTTGGGTGTTCTAGATTTGGTGGTGGAAGTGGCCTGTTTGGGGTTTGACGTTCCATGACTACAAGATAATAGAAAGGTTTTGGGATAGGATATTAATTTTGAATGGTTAACATTGTTGGCCAAATAGTGAACTATCATGTTGATACAATATAGATCCAAGAAAACCAAAAGTAAAGAGTTTCTCAAGGTTAATTGGATTAGATGTATGAGTTTTCTTGATTATGGTAGGATGAATGTGTTGGAAATCTAATATGGGAAAGTGTGATAGTGAGAGGGGGTTGGGGGGGGGGGGGGGGGTGAATCAGACATATCCTACTAATTTAGTTTGACATAAATTCAACTTATCATAAAGATGAATCTCAATTCAGAAATAGATCTAACAATATAACTTCATCCATGAAAAGAAATACATAACACAAAGATTTTGGTTACCTAGAAACCCTTGAAAGGCAAAAATAGGGTGGGGATGACATCCAAAAATCTTCACTACTGTAGTATTAAATGTTTCCTATTAGGGCTACAAAATTTGATCATCTACTAATGATCTACCCTGTGAGGGGTCTGCCCTGTTAAGAGCTTATAGAGTTATACAATCTACCTTGATTAAAGGATTTAAAACTTACAAAAAAGTAAGCACTCAGTTAAGGGATTTATATAGGCCTGTGAGGACCACTCTATTAAGAGATTTACCCTAATCCACCTGCTAAAATGTATTAGTACCTGATCCTTCAATTTGCACTAAAATAATGACAACAGATCTTCTCCTTCCAATACTTGTTTGATCCCCTCAATCAAATATAGCTCTATTATGTCCTTCACTGCTTTACTTGGTCACTCTGACTGATGTTTTCCTATATCAAAATACTTTTTTGTTCTGTGTATATGAGATCACCTTCATTACATGCCTCCATACTATATTGTAGGGTTAAGATATCATCTTATATAAACATCTAATCATCCTCCTAGATCAAGATCAACGATCTATATTCTCTACTTATTCCTCTTAAGCATTCACTTTTTTATGATAGGCTACATTGATTACAGAGGGATTAATGATTAGAAATAAAAGGAGTAATCAACTCCTTGATTCCCTCAACAAACATTAAATATTGTATAGATGCTAGCCAAAATGGTTTACCTAAGTGTGTCTAACATTACAAACACATATGTCAAAATTGGATTTCTCAGCATATGAAGTCTTTGACACTCGGCCTTTACTCTTCTTCATATACTGGTGCTCAACACTGACTCTTCTATACAACTAAGGATAAACTACTTGATGACTACTAAAGTACTTGGTGACCTCTAACTTGCTCGACAATAACTACAACTAGGTAATTGTACAAGTTTATCCATGAGTTGACCTTTACAAGATGGCTTGGTCGCAGTGATGACTGACCAACATTGCCTAGAAAATGACTAAGTTCTAGACACTAATGGACAACAAAACTTAGGGATAAAAAATATCCCCTTTGACATTATTAGAAAAAACACTTTGTCATGAATTTTATATTACAAAATAGTACTTTATTAGTTTGAGCAGTCCCCTATGACTTTGACTCAGTTTTCAAGAGATTCTACATATATATACACAAGACTCTTTGACATACTATATACATTCCTCTCTGTATTTTCTCCATGTATTACTCATGTCATACTCATGTCCCCCTTTATGTTATTTCTGTCAGTGTCATGTCATGTGATTTCCCCCTTGTTTTTGTCACTTGAAGCTGCTCGGGTGTAGGGGTGAGAAAATACTTATCCAAAAATGGTTTATGGAGCTGCATTATCATACCTAGGGAATTGTCCCATCCTAACCTAACAGACTCCAAAACCTAAATCTTTATTTCTAGCTAGGCAGCTAGATCAAATAAACTCTCAGCAATAGAGAGATGAGGATCTCTTTGTACTAATTCCTTTTCCACTTCCAATTATCTCTGCATAACCTCCTAAAGAGGTGTTAACATTATCTATATAGAAATTATCTTGGATCTTATTTTCCCATCATTAGCCATCAACTTGGCTAATATACCTTGTGCATGAAGTAACCTTGTGAAATTAATGGAGCTGAAGCTTGCATCCATACCCAGAGAATGACCGGTAGACTTTAAGTCTAGTTGCAATTTATCAATCAATGGTTGATTATCCTTAGTGAAAATTTATACATTACAAATCTTTCTGTACAGAGAAAAAACATTCTAGACAACCTCTTCTAAATCAGTCATTAAGGTAGAAAGTTCTACCCATTCTACTACTATCTCGGTTGAGACCTTTTCAAGTACCTTGGTTTCAAACTTTCTTTTAGACCACTGCATAAGTTTTTCATTTGATTTAATATCATCACTATTCACCTTCTTAACAATTTGAACTAGTTGCTCCAAAATAGGTGCAGTATCATTCACATCATCCATTTAAAAGACCTGTATAAATATACCTTTGATTTCATGCAAAACTTGTTTTTGCTGATGTTTTCTCCTTAACTCTTCTTGCTTTCTTTTCTTCTTCAAAAGGTCTTGCCAGTTTTGCATATGCTCACAAGTCAAGTTATCAGTATCCCACTTTGGAATCACTATAACTTTGTGATGTGTAACCTATGTTTCTGGACATTTCTCCTTTTTCTTCTGACTTTTCTTTTTAGGTGTATTTCCACTTGGCATTTGTATTAGAGCTTTAATAGCCTCTTGTTCCTTAGGCTCTAGATTTTCCTTAGTTGTTTCTTCCCTAGTATTCTTCTTTTCTTCCATATGAGGATCTATTAGTACTAATGCAGACTTATGTGCTTGATATTTTAGGCTCTTGTCTCCTTGTTCTTTCTTATCCTCCTCGACAGGTGTATTCTCAATTTTTATTTCTAGCTTATCTTGTTTCTTGACAATTGCACTGAGTAACACTTGTTTCTCAACTATGATCATGTGAGAGCTTGAAGGTGCATTGTATATAGTTTAAGTACCTTTAGTTTGTGTATAATCATGTACCTATATAACAATGAGATTGGAACTAGGTAGAGGGTGACTAGAAGTTACCTCGACAAGAAGTTGACTCTTTATCTATTCCTCGATCAATACATTGGTGATAACTAGTGTATCCTCAGGGACATCCTCTTTTGTGATCACATCCTGTGATCCAATTATCTCTACCTTCTATCTTTCCTCTTCCTTAAGATTCTGAGGGTCATCAATGTCTTCCTTATTATTTATCTCCACTTGACTAGATGTACCTTCACCCAGTTGTGGACTGTTCTCAATTAACACTCCAAAAATAATCTTCCACAACCTTGTGCTTTGCTAAATAACTCCTTCAACCTTGTGTTTCAAAATGGAATAGGCCCAGAGCTTGGGTACAAACCTATTTCTGTACTACTCCATATATGTTTTTATTTGTGGCGGTGAGAGATCAAGCATGATCTGAGCTAGTGTAGTTTCCCTTATCTATTTTTCTGTCATCATGGCATACTGCCATTTATGATCAACTCTATTATATGGTTCTTTAGGGATGAGATTCACATTTTGTAGAGGTGTCATCTTGAAAGTGCACATCATCTCTAGCATTGCCTCTTAAAATTTTTCTTTGTCATCATTGTTTAGTTTTTAAAATTTTAGTTGCTTGAATCCTACTAATCTAGCAATGCTTTTGATATCGTGGCATATTTCATCCATAGTTATTTGATGTTTCTATGATGCTATTTTCAATTTTGTATTTTCATCTGTATCATCATCATCATCATCCTTCTCTAAGACTAACTTCCTTCTCGATTTCTTCCTTGGATGACTCAACACAGCTTTGGTATGAAGTGGCTTTCTTTTACCTGAAGTGGGTGTCTTTCTCTAGGGCTCGACAACTATGGCAATATAAGCTTCCCTGGTTCTCGGTCCAAGTATTGTGGGAGGAGTGGGGTTTTTCTTTTGTACCTTCTTTCTACTTGGCTTAGAAAATGATACATGCGTACTAGTAAAAGTACCTTCACAGAGTTAGCTTGAAAATAAATGAATAAAATATCCTAAATACCAAAATTATTGAGCTACTTAATGTAAATAAATCTAATAAACACCCTATGGATCTCTATTTAAGTATGCTAATGATAAGCTCTCAACAATCCTCCATTAGTGACAACCTTAAAATGAGAAATGAATATGATATTAATCTAATTAAGTGATTTCCAAATTGAAACTATGCTCAAAATGGCCTAAAATTGCCATTCTAGCTCAAAATCTCAAGAGGTTTGATGCAATTCTCAGATTTGTCGATGATTTCTCATTGATTTATGCCTTGAATTTATATTTTTTTGCAAGTGTAGGGGGTGGAGTTGAGTTGATCATGGTTGGGTTAAGCTTAAGTCCGTGGTTCCACCTTTAGGGATAATTTAAATGGATTGTCCTCAAAGCTTGGAACAAAGAGACAAGATGAGTGGTCAAGATGCTCTCACCTTATGTCTGATTGAGATTCAATTTGAGCTCGATCCATGTGAGCCCAATCCTTAAATCCTATTGGTTTAGGCATTTTCCTCCCATGTGGTGTTTGAGAGAAAATAAGGATTTATTAATTGAATTAAATTGATTTGTTTAGCCATCTGTACCCCTTGAATGGGTTAATTTGATTTAAATTGAACTATATAACTAATTAGATTAATTACATAATTAATTGACTTATCTTGATTTATTTGATTTAAATTGATTTACTCATTTTTTATTTTCAATTATTATTGGATTTTGGCTTGATTGCAATTATGTTTTGATTTTAGCTTGATCTTAATTTATTGCTTTGATTTTGCCTTAGTTGTCCGCATGATTTAGTCCTAACCATTTTTAGGTGATTACAAATGCCCCTCTTTGAATTGATGTGTGAAGTGTATCGGTTCAAAGAATGTCCTAATTATTTTGATGCAGAGTCATTGATATAATTGATGCTCGATTTGATTTTGATAAAAGATGCAGATACTAATGATATGATTGATGGAGTTTTGATCAATTGAAATCCTTGATGGTCGATTTGATGATGGATTGCTTATATGATACCTAATTTGTTCCAATTCACTATTTTGATGCCCCACTTGATTATTAGCAAAAAAAATTTGTTAAAAGATTTTCCTTG
The DNA here is from genome assembly GCA_027943335.1 of Chamaecyparis obtusa. NCBI lineage: Eukaryota > Viridiplantae > Streptophyta > Pinopsida > Cupressales > Cupressaceae > Chamaecyparis > Chamaecyparis obtusa. The sequence goes on along the minus strand of BSBK01004303.1, from coordinate 220,999 downwards.
ATCTTATTAAGCTGATGATGTCCCTGATAGAATCCAAGTGTATGCCCCCTCATAAATGAAACAAAATTTGATTTTGATAAAGTATGTTGCATTTGTTTTTTGATCTTTTGCATTGAAATATAATTCAATTAAGTACTAATTTCATTTTCTTTTCTGATAATGAATTAGCATTGATGTGATGAAAAATGCCCCTAATTTGGCTGAATGGGTGTTAAATTTGGGTCCTAGGTCATTTTCTAGTAAAAAGTGCCCCTTTTAGGTAAAAAAGGGCTATATATAGGGGTAAAAGGTCATTTTCACTATTCATTTTTACCCTCCACTTTTACTTTTTAACTCTAACCCTCTGAGCCTTCTGTGATGGTGATCTTGATTCGAGAGCATAGATTCGAGTGAGGTCGATGGTACTAGCGCCCACTTGGTTATGGACCTTCGGTATGTACCCCTGACAACTTACTTTGTCCATTTTACGCATTTAAATTTCATAAATTTGGATTTTTCATGAAAAACCATATTTTTTTTCAATTTTTAATTTCTGTTGCAGTTTTAAACATTTTAGTAGTGCATACAATTTTGTTTGCACGCATTTATGGTTTTCTACAGTGCGTTCAAACAATCTTTCTGCACTTCTAAACATTCAAATTAGGTCAAGATTTTGCCTTTACTCCTTCTTGCTATGCTTTCAAATTTGATTGTGCATTTAAATATTTTAGCAGCGCGTACAGGGAAATCCCGCAACACATACTAAATCCTGCAACACTTTTAGGTCATTTTTGCACTTTCAGTATTTTTTGTTGCGCTTTTGATATTTTTAGTTGCACATTTGATTTTTAGTACTTTTAAACAATGAAATAGCATGTACACCCTATTTTACAAAATTTGTGAACCTTTCAGTTTGTTTTCTAGTTCATCTGATGTCATCAATTAGTCGATTGGCTTAGGTTTTTGAGTCCTGTTTATAGCAAGTCATGTGATGTCAGTTCTAGTCACTTGATATTGAATTTTTGATTATGAATCTTGATTTAGATGGTCGATAGTGATGATGAATTTTTGTCCTCTCTGAATAGAATCAAGAAAATTGATTGTGGTTTGATTAGATTTTGATTTGTTGATTGACTTATGATGATCCAATAATTAATGATTTCAATTTTTGATGTGTTTAAACTTGCTTCTGTAGGCTCAGCTTTGGAAGCTAGCTATCTGCGGTTTATTTCCATTACTGTTTGATATGATATACAATTTGAGTGCACAGGAGCACCGACTGATTGGCCGGTGCGGGTTATCTTTCTTGCTTTCTCTCTCCTAATTCTAAGTGAATCAGGGGCTTCTCACAGCTATGGAAGAGCATTGGCACTCTAACCATAACACGTTCCATCTACCGATGGGGAAGATGACTATCACCCTTGAGGAAGTGTGTCAACTTCTGAGGATCCCCACACATGAGGAGATAGTGTACTATGATCAGGTCTATGATGACATAGTCTGTAGACATCTCTTTGGAAACCCCACCATTGGAGATGAGAGCATCTTATGGGCATAATTTCCTTCCTTCCCCATACTTCCAACAGTACTAGGAGTTTTGGTCAAAAATTTCTTGGTTCTAGATAGGCATGGGCATGGTTTTGCTGTCGGTTGGGGCAGGATACTAGAAAACATGATCATTGATTAGGATTAAATTGGGAAAATAGTGAAATCTATTTTTTTTCAAATTTGTCTATGTTTCAGTAAACTGCATTTTTGAAAAAACCTTCTATGCCATAGCCAACTATCTTCAACCTTTGTAACTAAACAACTATTCACATTATTATTTAGATGGAATAAATTACCTCTAGTTTTCCTACCGGTAGCAATCTCATCTCTTGATCTTCCAATTATTTTGCACATACCTCATTTGAATTCCAATTTGTAACTTCTATCATTTAGCTGACCTAAACTCAATAGATTATATGTTAGACCATCCACAAGATAAACAAAATCTATATTACTCTTACCATTAAAAGAAATAGTGCCTTTTCCTTTAACCAAACAAAGTGTATTATTGCCAAACCTTACCACACCACCATCAAAATCATCAAAATTAATGAAATTACTCTTATCACCAATCATCTAATGTGAGCACCCGCTGTCTATAATCCATTCATCATTTTGTCCCTTATGAGAAACCAGTGCCTTTTCTCCTTCAAATGGATCTTCCTTGACTACAACAAATACAATCTCCTCTTCCTCATTATCTTTAGATTCTTCATTGACAACTCCTTCATCAAATACAACATACCATTGTTTATTTTCTTTTCCCTTAAAATTTCTGAACTTATCTTTTTGTTCACCATTAGGACATCTAGCTGCAATATGTCCAATCTTATTACATAAAAAATATTTCAGTGGTAGCTTTCCTTTGTACTTACTAGTCCCTCTAGGTTATTTCTTTTCTAGTAGTGCTTCAATCTCTCCTTGTTTCCTTTCATCTTCTAGTACAACTTCAATTTCCCTAGTGTAACTTGAAATGCAAATAGAAACATGACTTAATTATTTACCATTCCTCACCTATACATTAGACACTGATGCCTTGAAAGATGCCTCAACTCTTGGAATACTGTTATCAAAGTTATTTCCAAATGCAATAAGCTTACCAATCAATCCATCTACAATAACATTATCAAAACTTATCACCTCAAAAATTTGATTTGAGATTTCTTGAATACCTTTCCAATGAATTAAACAGTTCACAATTCGGAGCTAGGTCTAGAAAGTTATGCCTTCTCCAAGTGGACCTAATTTTTATATATAGTTTTTTGATAAATTTTGATAGTTCGAATAGTTTATTTGTAATAAACATTATGATGAATCTTCATTTCATTTCAAATGGATTTTTGTGACCCTTGGAATCCCTCAGAGTTGTATAAACTCCAATATTCGAATAGAATGGATCAATTTTTGGCTTGCAATCTTGTTGTTAATCTTCTCAATTTTTATGTTGAATTTAACAATACTACAAGTATCACACCAGGTATTGTAATATTGTTTTATAAATTAGATTAATCACCCATACTTACAAGTTTTATTGGGCTCATGCGTGTTGGCTCATTCATATCATGAGTTACATGTTATAGTATATCGTCACCCTGTTACTCTTTCTGCTAGAGTGGTATTACTACAATTGTGGGCATGAGAGCATATTATCGTGAATCAGCCCATTGCAGTGCGTCATCAAGATCCAAGATGGATTTTTGCATTTATATACGAGGGGATGGTTGTCCAGGACCACCTGGGAAAGTCTGATTATTGGAGACACATTATTGATGATATAGATTAGGTGGTCTGGAGACCATATCTAGGATGTGAGCCGTGGCCCAAGAATGCATCTGAGATTCCCTATATATGCATGCCTTGATGGATGATAGGGTGGATGCCCTTGATTATTGAGATATTTTGTTTTCATCGAGTTCTATAATAGTTCAGCCAGCTATAGTGGATGCCATAGGGGTTGGCTTTATATGCTTGACTACAGGTGGAGAGATCTCTTTAGGGTCCTTAGATAGATTATAGGATAGCTCAAGATGAGTTTTTATAGCTACCTCACCTTTCCTAGGATATGAGGGAGCAAATTGTTGATGTTGGCATGACTGATGATTATGCACAATGGTTCTTACAGAACCCATTCCCTAGGTTCACAGATCTTGCAGAGCTAGTACCCAAGATTGAGGAGCAGCTTGATGATGATGGCAGTGATGGCAGTGGCAGTAGGAGATGGGGTTTTTGGGGACAAAGAGTAGGTAGAGAGGGATGAGGTGATAGAGTTTCTATTCCTATGATTGTGGTCCCCACTCCTACCAGAGGTGGAGTCCATATGAGAGGCAAACGAGGTAGGGTTTGAGGTGGCCCTTTCAGAGCTATTCATCAGGTTGGTGTGGATAGACTAGACAGATGGGGTGAGCATAGAGTTTAGGTATACAAGAAGGTTGCACCATAGGTAGTTGTAGACATTGATGCCCAAGTCGCCCACATTTTGGTATGAGTGTACCTTAATGAATAATGTAATGAGATGAAATTAAATGTAATATTTAAAATAAACTTAATGCAATGTAATTAATGATCTCCTAATGTGAACTAAAATGATTTATACCATGAATGTAATTAAAATGATGGGAACTAAAATGAATGCAATCTAATGCAATCCAATTTTAAAATGAATTTAATGCACCTGTAGAAAGGATCTAAAATGAATACAAATGATAAGTTGATGAATGAACCTAAATGAAATATGATTTAAATGGAATTAATCTAATGCAATGCACCTTTGATTTTGAATTTTTTTTAATTTCCAACACACTCTATCACATAAGGTTTTTGATGAACTTTTGATTTTGATTTTGATCTCCACCCCATCTTTTCTCTTTTCAAATTAGTTATTGAGATTAAGAAAGTAATTAACTTAAATGCATTTAATCTAGTATGGATGCAACTAGTTGTTACTATTCAAAAATTATGAGCTTATATTCATCATTGAGTAGTTTTTGAGACCTAAAATTAGTGCAATCATCACTGGTTCAACCATGATGATATGAATACTGATTCCCTTTCCATGTTGCAATCCCATTCTTGGTACAACTATCATTGATTGAAGTCAATCATGAGAGTATGAATACATCTTTCATCAGATTCAATGTTGCAACTGTATTTGGGTATTATGATATTTAACATCAAAATATCCAAGGTATCCTATTGCGTAAACAAACAAAGATCTCAATTTTTCCATATGTACATGTCCTCAATGATTCTTTGATGATCACATCCTTAGACGGATGCCACATACTTTATAACCTTGATCTTAAGACATTCATTAAGAAACCAATAAAATATCATGCTTTCATCCTTGCTTATCTAGTCCAAGAATTCATCAATTTTCTAGAAAGACATGATTTCATCAATCAAGTAATCACTTAGAAACATTTTTGCATTGTTTTTCAAATCCATATTTCAAGTATAGTTCCATCCAATTCATATTATTAATCCTAATAAAGGTAAGGTCTTTGTGAGATCTTGGATCAAAATTTGTCTTTTTCGAATTCATATTTGGTTTAGGATTTGATCATGTAAGTGTTTCACTTGTGTTTTGATGAATTGATTTTGTGTCAATGATGTTTTCTTTGATGAATCCTTCCTCCTCTTAGAATAGATTTGCCCCTAGTTTGATGTTGTGTTTGTTGAACTTGGAACATTTTTTAGATTTACGACAAAAGCTTTAGGTACTTGCAAATGTAACTATGGGGTTTTATTATGCAATATTGATGCATGAGCATCCTAGGTGTGATGAGATGTAACATTAATGGATGAACTTTAATGTACTTATATGATTAAATGAATGTAATGATTAATGTCATGATAGATGGATACAATTAATGATAAATATATGCAATTAATGATAAATATTTTGGTAAAATAACCTAGTAATATAATGATTGATGATGATCCTAATGCAATGGATGGCCTAATGCAATGCATTGATGCATTTAATACACTTATACTCCTGAATTTAATTTCAAATTTTTAAAATGCAATGAACCTTAATGAGTGTACCTTAATGAATAATGCAATGAGATGAAATTAAATGTAATGTTTAAATGAACTTAATGTAATGTAATTAATGATTTATGCCATGAATATAATTAAAATGATGGGAACTAAAATGAATGCAATCTAATGTAATGCAATTTTAAAATGAACTTAATGCACCTCTAGAGAGGATCTAAAATGAATGCAGATGATAAGCTGATGAATGAACCTAAATGCAATATGATTTAAATGCAATTAATCTAATGCAATGCACCTTTGATTTTGATTTTTTTAAATTTTTTTTCCAACACACTCTATCACATAAGGTTTTTGATGAACTTTTGATTTTGATTTTGATCTCCATCCCCTCTTTTCTCTTTTCAAATCATTTTTTGAGCTTAAGAAAGTAATTAACTTAAATGCATTTAATCTAGTATGGATGCAGCTAGCTGTCACTATTCAAAAATTAGGAGCTCTTATTCATCATTGAGTAGTTTTTGAGACCTTAAATTAGGACAATCATCATTGGTTCAACCATGATGATATGAATACCGATTCCATTTCCATGTTGCAATCCCATTCTTGGTACAACTATCACTGATTGAAATCAATCATGAGAGTATGAATACCGCTTTCATTGGATTCAATGTTGCAAGTGGATTTTGGTATTATGATATTTAACATCCAAATATCCAAGGTATCCTATTGTGTAAACAAACAAAGATCTCAATTTTTCCATATGTACATATCCTGGATGATTCTTTGATGACCACTTCCTTAGACAAATGACATAATTTATAACCTCAATCTTAAGACACTCATTCAGAAACCAATAAAATATCATGATTTTATCCTTGCTTATCTGGTCCAAGAATTCATCGATTTGTTAGAAAGACATGATTTTATTAATCAAGTATCACTTAGAAACATTTTTGCATTATTTTTCAAATCCATATTTCAAGTATAGTTCCATCCATTTCATATTTTTAATCTTGATAAAGGTAAGGTCTTTGTGAGATCTTGGATCAAAATTTGTGTTTGTCAAATTGATATTTGGATTAGGATTTGATCGTGTAAGTGTTTCAATTGTGCTAGAAAGACATGATTTCATCAATCAAGTAATCACTTAGAAACATTTTTGCATTATTTTTCAAATCCACATTTCAAGTATAGTTCAATCCATTTCATATTTTTAATCCTAATAAGGGTTCGAGGTGGCCCTTTCAAATCTCTTCATCAAGTTGGTGTGGATAAATTGGCCAAATGGGGCCAACATAGAGTTTAGGTATACAGGCAGGTGGCACCACAGGTGGTTGCAAACATTGATGCGCAGGTCACCTAGATTTTGGTAGATTAGGCACAAGAACCCCCAACACCTCTTCCTCCATAGGCTCCTCCTCCTTCTACTCAACTTCCATCTTCTTCTCCACTTCCATCTTCTTCTATTCTTCCATCTTCTTCTATGGCTCCTCCACCATAGGGTCCTCCTCCAAAGGCTCCTCTACAGGCTCCTCATGTATAGGTACCAGCATAGGCTCCTCCTGGACCAGTATTGGCCTTTGATGTTTAGTATTTATAGTATGAGGTGTCAAAGGTCAGACAATAGGTTACACAACTCAATACCATGATGCAACTATTCATGTCTGCCATGAGTCAGCATGGGCTATAGGCGAGCTCTAGTCAAGGTCTTGATACAGGTCCTGGTATTGATGGTGCAGGTGGTTCTCGAAGTTGATACATATGATTGAGCCATTCTTTTGATGTAAATTATGATTTTGTGATATCAAGGCATTTGTACTTATATTTTTTATCAGATGATGTTCTTTATGATTGATACTTTCATGTTTTTTAGACTCTGATTCACATATTGATGATGTACATTGATGATACCATGGAATTTATTTGCTTCGATCAGTTTACATTATATGATGTCATTATGTGTTGGACTTCTTTTCAGGTGCTTTATATGATATGTAGATCTATATGATTTATATCTATATGCTATGTTTTTATTATTTTTAGATGCAGTTTATGTTATGAATGCACATGCTATGTTTTGATACAAGTGTGGATGTCTTATTTATGACATAGAGTAGATGGACGCATTTAATACATGGTTTAATATTTAATGATTTCTAATAATTTTTACTTTATGCTTTAATGAATATGTAATGATGTTTTAGGGATGCATTTATGATGTTATAGATGATGTAATGCAATTGAATGCGATGGATTTTTAATGAGATGTAACCGTAATGGATGAATTAATGTACTTATATGATTAAATGAATATAGTGATTAATGTCATGATATATGGATGCAATTAATGATAAATGAATGCAATTAATGATAAATGATTTGATAAAATCACCTAGTAATATAATGATTGTTGATGATCCTAATGCAAATGGATGACCTAATGCAATGAAATGATGCACTTAATACACTTATACTCCTGAATGTAATTTCAAATTTTTAAAATGCAATAAACCTTAATGAGTGTACCTTAATGAATAATGCAATGAGATGAAATTAAATGTAATGTTTAAAATGAACTTAATGCAATGTAATTAATGATCTCCTAATGTGAACTAAAATGATTTATTCCATGAATGTAATTAAAATGATGAGAACTAAAATGAATGCAATCTAATGCAATGTGATTTTAAAATGAACTTAATGCACCTATAGAAAGGATCTAAAATGAATGCAAATGATAAGATGATGAATGAACCTAAATGAAATATGATTTAAATGCAATTAATCTAATGCAATGCACCTTTGATTTTGATCTTTTTTTAGTTTCCAATACACTCTATCACATAAGGTTTTTGACGAACTTTTGATTTTGATTTTGATCTCCACCCCCTCTTTTCTCTTTTCAAATCAGTTTTTGAGCTTAAGAAAGTAATTAACTTAAATGCATTTAATCTAGTCTGGATGCAACTAGCTATCACTATTCACAAATTAGGATCTTATATTCATCATTGAGCAATTTTTGAGACCTAAAATTAGTACAATCATCACTAGTTCAACCATGATGATATGAATACCGATTCCCTTTCCATGTTCCAATCCCATTCTTGGTACAACTATCACTGATTGAAGTCAATCATGAGAGTATGAATACCGCTTTCATTTGATTTAATGTTGCAAGTGGATTTTGGTATTATGATATTTAACATCAAAATATCCAAGGTATCCTATTGCGTAAACAAACAAAGATATCAATTTTTCCAAATGTACATGTCCTTGATGATTCTTTTATGATCACGTCCTTAGATAGATGACACATATGTTATAACCTTGATCTTAAGACACTCATTAAGAAACCAATAAAATATCATGCTTTCATCCTTGCTTATCTGGTCCAAGACTTCATTGATTTTCTAGAAAGACATGATTTCATCAATCAAGTAATTACTTAGAAACATTTTTGCATTATTTTTCAAATCCATATTTCAAGTATAGTTCCATCCATTTCATATACCTAGTAGTTTGGTAGGAAAGACATCATAAAACTCCTCAAGTATAGGATAGTCATCAAGAGATGGTTCCCTTTACTCCTCATCCTCTTTGTCACTAATGGTAATGGAAAATAACTAATATTCCTTTCGCATGCTACGCTTAAGTTGCATGGAAGAGATCATACAGAGATATATACCCCTCTAAATCCTACAAATCATAATAGGTGTGCCATGATCATCTAGACACTCAATCCTCTTCTAATGAAAGTCCAACTTAGCTCTATGGGCATATAGCCAATCCATGCCAAGTACTATGCCATAGGATCCAAGAGGTGTGATACGAAGGTATAAAGTGGTGGTCAAATCACCAATATATACCTGACAACCCCTCACCAAGGAGTTGATTAACACTTTAGCTCCTGATGATAACTCGACCTCCCAATCGACATCTTGCCTAGCTTCCAATAGCCCACAACGCTCCACAATCAATGGAGATATAAATGAATCAATAGCTCCAAAATTAAAAAAATGGTAATGCTACTACCTCTGATCATACCTACAACCTCTATAACTATGGCCTAATGCTCTGCTTGGCGGTTCTCAATTTCTACAAAAACCCTGTGGAACTTTCCAAAGTCCCCAATTGTAGGCTCTAACACTTCCATGCACTGACTACCTGCCATCTGACCCTAAGGAAAATCTTGAGCTAATTTCCCCATGGTACCACATACATAAAAATGACCATGTGTGTGATTTTGAACTCCCCATGGCCTAGAGTACTATTGTCCACTGGTCCTATTAGACCCACTCTAACCCCCCAAGAGGACTGTTGAGTCTAACCTAGAGGTACATCTAAATTTTATGGATGCATATCTTTCTTAGGGTCCTACGACTAGCACTGCTTGGGCTTAGAGCCTTGCTATCCATGAGGTGTCCTCTACCTCTGATTCTATTGAGACTGTTGTTGAGGGTTTTTTTTATAAGACCCCAAAGACTACCTATTGTTACCTTTCCAATGGTTCTTCTGGTAACCATGAGACTGGGGTGTGGAGTTATGGTTTTGAGACCTATCACAAGCATCTTGTGACCTATTCCAAATCTCCTCTGTAATCAAGGCCATCTCTATGGCCTTTCGAAGGTTTCCTGGAGGGGTCATGCGAACCTATCCTGCTATCCAATCATTGATCCCCTTGACAAAATGATTTACTCATAATTTCTCATCCTTCATATAGTCAACATAGGGTCTTGACGCAAGGATACATCTCTCATACTGCAATATTGTGAGTCCCCTCTGCTGGAGATCACGGAACTCATCAATGCAGCATTGTTCGTAATGCTCTGATAGGGACCTATCCCTAAATCTCTCCAGAAGGTCTCTCAAGTGATAGTGTCCATGGTTATGTTATTTTTAATTCCTCCTACTCCCACCAAGTAGAAGTGCCTCCTTTTAGAAGGTGAACTACAAATTGTGCCTTTAGGTTGCTCTCGTAAGGATGCAACCCAAAGCACATGTCTAAGCTCAATAACCAAGCCTCAATCTTTGTGCCATCAGTAGAGCCTATATACAATGGTGGATTTAATCATAGGATATCTCTAATCTATTTCCCTACATCACGAGGTTCCCTCTAAACTATCCCAGGTGGTGGTTCTGGCATGCGAACCAATTCCACCTCATGAGATCCCTGCCCCTCCTCATGATCATATGGAGGGCTCCTAGTACTCTCTCTAGCCTTTGACCTATGTACCCCTAATAACTGACACTCTGACTGATGTCCTACTAGAGGTAATCTATCCTGGATAACTCTAATAAGGCTATAAAGTACTAACAAAACCTCCTAGTTAGGACTCAATGGTGGTACGGGAGGGAGTTCTTGATCTCCTCTTGGTACCTCAATTCTCTGCTCTACTTCCTCGTGTATCGAGGGGGCATGCCTAGCCTCTATTACATCCATGAGCTTGTCATGTAAGGGGAGACATCCTAAAAAATTTAAAAGACGCAATAAAGTGAGAAATGTAATTAGTTTAAGGCATCTAGTGTTTGTAACTTGGCTCTGATACCAAAATGTCATGCCCAAAATTTAACAAGCAAAACACACCAATTTTTTTAAAAAGACATTAATTTAAGTTTTAAGTTTTAAGTTGGCTATAACTGAATGTTAGAATAATGAGCATGGATAGGTTTACATTCGATTGAGGGGAATCACGACAAGGGGTTATCGAACCCACCAACATCCCTCAACGATAAAATGTCAAACATATATCTAGGATTAACTAAGTCAAACCCTAACTAATCCAATAAAATGATCATTCCTTTAATCACAAGACCATTATTATAAATTAATAAATTAAATATTTCCCCTCTAAACTTTAGTATAACCCAAGTTATAGATTATTTATTTAACATATTAATTAAATGTATTGTTCGACTATAATAAGGGTTAATTTAAATTATTAATCCTTTAACAAAATTTTACCCTAATATAAAATTCTCTAATTAAAATATAATTTCCCGCATCTACAATACCATGTTTAAATTAAATATTTTAAATCTCCCTATGATAATTAAAAATCAATTTAATAAGCCCCCAAGGCAATTTATCTTACAGAAAATTAATAAATTTACATTAAAGAAATAAGTCTCTTCTATATTAATTTTTTTAATATAGATAAAATAGAGTGGGGAAATGGTTTCATTTCCACCCAAAATTAACTTCATCTTAAACTCTTAAAAAAAAGAGAAGAAAAGAAACAAGTTAGAATGCAACAAGTTGCACAAATAAATAAGAAAAAAGATTAACTTATCCAAAAAGAAAGAGAGGGAAAATGAGAAGTCAAATTTGGGGTTGACCCTTTTGTCCCTAACCCTAATTTTGAAATTAAGGTTAGGGTAGAAATGTCATTACCCAAAAGACTCTATTCTTTTCCCATTTCTCTCTCTTCTTCTTCCTCCCCAAAACCCTACATGGTTTTTTTTGTGTGTGTTTTCTTCATGTAGGTGCTTGGGAGGCTTCACAAAGGGAAGCAAAATCAGTTCATTTATTGAAGAATGTATATACATATATACTAAGTGTATATATGTATATATATGCTTAAATAAATAAGTATGGAGGAGGTTTGTGAATTTGAATGATGTTGTTGGTTTTAGGTATAAAACTTAACCTTGTTTCCTTAAATTAGTTTGTTGTTTTTTAGTGTTACTTTTTTAGTATTAATTTTTTTTTTTTTTAAAAACATGGGGGTTGGAGGGGCCGAAGCCCACCCCCAAACTCTTCACATCTTCAAGCTATGGCATGCCACAGCCATTGGCTGCCACGACTGTGGTCATGCCACAGTCTGTGGCTTCCCACGGTTGTGGCATACCAAAATCATGGGTGCCACGATTGTGGCCTTACCACAGACCGTGGAAGCCCACAACTGTGGCCTTACCATAGATCATGGAAGCCCATGGCTGTGGGGCCGCTGATCTAGCCCTACCCCAATGGAGGGTAGGGTTTGGTAGTTTTTATTTATTTTAATTTATTTTTTATTCATTTTTTTAAATTTTAAAATAAGAATATTTTTGTTAGTGTATTTTTTTTTAAAATAAAGGTGCTCTAAATATGTATATCTATTTTTTCAAATCAGTCTACTATATATGTATATAAATTATATATATGTATATATATTATATATATTTATATATAATATATAATTTTGATATTAATCATATACACATGTTGATATATATATATATATATATATATATATATATATATATATATATATATATATATATATATATATATATATATATATATATATATATATATATATATATATATATATATATATATAATAAAAATACTCTTATAGATGTGAAAAAATGATAAATGCATTACTTCCAAATTTAAATGAACTAATAAAATATTTGAAAGGAAGCATCTATTTTTAAATTACTGTTAAAACATATTATCATAAAGAACAACAAATTATCGTGAAGCCAACAAATTGTGGAGCTCCTTGTTCTTTTCCCCTCCATAGTTTGGCAGTGGAGGTGTTTTATGATTTCTAATCTTCTTTCTTTACAATTTTTTGGGCTAACAATCTCCTATAGGCTCTTCATATTATGTATAGTTTCTCTAGATCTCATACATTTTGGGTTGTTCCAGTTCTTGCAAGCTCTTGGTATCATATATATTTCATTTTGGAATTACCTCTCTTCACTGGTGGTTGTTGTTGGTTTATCTATGCCCTCTGCTTCTCTTTGGCTATCGACATACTGTGTCCTGATTTCAATACAACTCGAGAATTTTTTCCTGGGCTTCCTTCTTTCATCTCGGCTGATATATGATGGTGTAGTTTTCATGCCTTATGCTTCTTTGTGCTTGATGTTTTGTTCCTTGTATCAGGGTATATTTATTCAATGATGTACTTGGGCCTCAGTTGGGCTGTGGGTTTTGGGTAGTTTAGGTTTTCTGGTATATACCAACATGTAATATTTGCTGCTGGGCATTTTCACTATATTTTATTTGGGATTTTATTATAATCTTGTAATTGGGCTCCTTAATGCCCTTGGGGTCGGGCTTCATTTTGTATTGGGATTCTACTATGTAAGCTGTAATCAGGTCTATTTATGGCCTTGGGGCTTTGGGTAGTCTAGGTACTTTTTAGATGATCTAAAGTCCATTTTTGTATTATGATAGGTTATGAATGAAGTTTTCTTTCCTGGTTCTTTCTCTGAGAGCCCTTTTGTGAACCAGTTGATTAATATTAATATAAATATAAAGTTTTGCCAAAAAAAAAAACAAAAAACAAATAAGTTAATTTTTTTTAAAAATATACAACATTTAAAATATCCAAAGGAACATGGTGTAGGAGCACCCTTCTAAGGGCTCCCACCATCCAATTTTGGTTGTGAGAAGCACTTATTCAGTGAAGTTTGTAAGTACAATAAGATTTTTGGCTCACTTGTGTGTGAAGGCCTAAGTAGAGGTCTTGGTTTTTGTGGTGTAACTCCTTACTTGGCTATACAGTGACTCAGGGTAGGTTAGTATCCTGAGGTCACTTCTTTTCTAGAGTTGACTAAGTCTTAACATAGGGGTTAGGAGAGTGTTTACACTATCTAAGCATGTAAAAGACCTTAGAGAGGTCTTAGGAGTGGAGTGAGAAAAAATTTGCTTGAGCAAGAAAAATTGCTCTAAAATTTGCTAGCAACTTTTCTTATGTAAAGACTAAGCTTTACCAAGGGGGATCCTAACCCTAACTAGGCTCTAATCCCAAGGAGAAGCCTATATTATATGTGAAAAACCCTAATACAAGGGTTGGAAAGCAGTGTGTATGGCAAATGTATGGAGGAATCAGACTGTGTATGAAAGAATAGTGTATAACGGTCATTTTAATGGCTTGAAGTGTTGAATCAGAGTGCTGATATTGATATCTTGTGATTGTGTGATAGTAATATGTTTTATCTTACTTAATTTAGCAACATCTAGATTATGTTTGATTTTTTTTGTTTGTATATTCTTTGTTTTGTAAGTCTGCCAGTCCATTGTTCAGTTTGAAGGGACTGATGAAGTAGGGCCTGTAGCTCCTATCCCCACTATGGAAAAACCATGGAACTTTGGGATAAGGTAGTGTAGACCCTACCCTATATATATATGAAAGTAGGGGACCAACATGTAGGTGCAAACATTTGTTTGAGAAAGCCCTAGGTGAGCTTGACAGTGCCCGGCTAGGAGCAAGCAACAGTGTAGAAGCTCTTGTTGACAGAGGAGTCAGTTTCAGAGGAAGCCCTTTGGAGGGATGAAAGATACATGTATGAAGGCTTAGTTTTGTGGAGGAGAGGTCCTGAAAAAGCCTAGAAGTGGTGCTATTGCAGACTTCAAGCACTATGATCCTGAAAACCCAAATAGCCCTTAAAACCCTCAATTTTGGTTCAGGCGTTGTATGACCTGTTGGTGGCTTGAGACCCCAAAAATATTTGAGAATGGGTCATTTTTAGTAGAAGTTCTTTAGAACAATAGTTTTTAATCCTTGAGGGGAAGGTGTGAAACACCCTATAAAATCGAAAGGAGGGCTAATTAGGCCTCTTCCTTGTAGCCCTAAATTGCAAAGGAACCCTCAAATTGGGTGATGACCTAACCATGCCAATGCAATGAAAAGGTGTCAAATGCCCTAAAAAAATCTAGGAACTCATGAAATCCTCTGTTGGAGCTTGGGAATGGTGTTGAACCATAGAAGACCCTTATAAGCCTATGTAAGGGATGAAGCTAGAACTAGAGCTTGGAATGTTGCAAGGACAAGTAGCTAAACTTGGTGGTCAGGCTAGGTAGGTCAGGGGGTCCTTGGATGTGTAAGGTATCCTATAGACCATTCATAGGTGTTAGGAGTACACTTGGGTCCTTAGGCAAGGATCAGAGCATAGACAAGCTAGTCTATCCTAGCCTCCCCACCAGATTGGTATCAGAGCCTCTTAAGGCTTGGGAAATGAATAGTGGATGTTTCAACCATCAGAAGAATTAGTTGGCTCATCACACAAGAAAAAAATGGTGACTAATGCAGAGCTTGCTAAGAAGGTGGAAGATCAAGAAGAAGCTAATAGAATCCTGTAGGAAAGGTTGTATCAGATGGAACAACTCTTGGATGATGTCTAAGAAAAAGAAGATAAGGTGAAAGATAGAATGGATGAGTAGAATGCTAAAGGGAAAGAGAAAACCATTGATGATGATGTGCCCACACCTGATCCTCCAACTCAAGATGAGCAATTTCTTAAATCCTTGAAGGCTATTTACATGCAAGGCACTTGAAGGTGTCCCATTACTGACTGGTAGGATGGATATAGAGCTTGTGATGCAATGGATTGAAGGCATGGAGAATCACTTTGAATGTGAAGAGATCTCAAAGGCACAAAAGGTCAAAGTGGACAAATCTAGGTTGAGAGGACAAGCTTTAACCTGGTGGAACTACTTGCAAGATGAAAGGGAGAAGGAGGGAAAGAACCTAATCTCTAATTGGAAAGCAATGGTCAATAAAGTTAGGGAAGCATACCTACCAATAGATTATGAAATCTAGCAGCATAGGAGGAGATTGAACCTTAGAAAAAAGGAGATGGATGTAGGCACCTCCACTAAAGAGTTCCACAAGTTGAGCTTAAGGTCCAAGATCAAAGAAGATGAAAGTATCAAAGTGGCAAGGTACCTAAGTGGTTTGAAATGGAGCATAGCAGAGGAAATGAGTTTTTTCACTCCCACGACAGTACTTGGATGTCAGCATATGGCACAAAAGATTGAAGATAAACAAAGAATAAATCAAGAACCTAATTCAAAGAATAGGGGAAGAGGTAGAGACTCTAGAGGGGGTCAAAGAGGAGGTTCTAGTAGAGGTGGTGACTCAAGAAACCAAGGGGAGAGAAGAATTTTGGAACAAAGTTCAGAAATTAGTACAAGAGGATCTTTTGGCAAAGGAAGAGGTTCTCAAGGAAATAGAGGAAGAGGGACAGGAAGAAGTAGCTCCTACTTTGCCACTATGAAATGTTATCAATGTGGATGGCTTGGACACCCTACCTATAGGTGTCCTGATAAGCCATCAGCCTCAAGCAATGAGAAGAGGGTAGCCTATACCCAAGAGGATAGCAGCAGCTCATGTACCAATGAGGTCAGCAATTTAGAATCAGAAATGGGTGAGAACTTGATGTTCCAAAGAGTACTCATAAGGCAACCTAATCAAGGTGAACCCAAGCAAAGGAGGGCTCTTTTTAGATTCAAGTGCAATGTACAAGGCAAATTTTGCAAGGTTATTGTGGATTTAGGGTCCACTAATAACATCATAGCAAAGGAAGTAGCAAGGAAGCTAAAAATTACAAAGGTTCCCCATGCAAATCCATACAAGGTGACTTGGTTAAACCAGGAGCAAAGTGTGCTAGTGAATGAGTAGATGTGGGTGGAGTTTTCAATTGGAGGCTATAAAGACAAAAGTGTTTTGTGATGTCTTGCCCATGGATGCATGCCATCTTCTATTGTGAAGACCATGGCAATTTGATAGGAAAGTGATCTATGATGGAGAGGAGAACTCCATTTCTTTCAAGAAAGATGGAAGAACATTTAAAATTCAGTACATAACAGAGAATGAAGAAGGTAGTTCAAGGACACCTAGTGTGTTTCTTAGTAGTGGTAAAGAGTTCTTACATGCACTACAAGATGAGGAGACCATAGGATGTGCTATCATGGTGAAGCCAAAGGAGGAGGACAAGAAGTTGCAGGTAGAACTACCATTGGAAGTGCAGCAAATGTTGGAAGAATTCAAAGATATTGTAAGTGATAGAACCCCTGCCACCTTACCTCCAAGAAGAGCTATAAGTCATCAAATTGACTTTGTACCTAGTGCATCTCTACCTAATAAAGAAGCTTAAAAGCTTACCCCAGATCAGAACAAGGAAGTGGCAAGACAAGTGCAAGAGTTATTGGATCAAGGGCTGATCAAGAAGAGTATTAGTCCATGTGCAGTCCCAATGGTCTTAGCATCCAAGAAAGGAGGAAAATGGAGACTTTGCATAGATTCAAGGGCTATTAATAGGATCACTATCAGGTATAGGTTCCCAATTCCAAGAATAGAAGATTTTATGGATTGCTTAGGTGGTGCTATGTACTTCACTAAGTTGGATTTAAAGAGTGGTTATCGCCAAATCAGAATTAAGGAGGGTGATGAGTGGAAGACCACTTTCAAAACCATAGATGGATTGTATGAATGTCTTGTAATGCCATTTGGGCTTACCAATTCCCCAAGCACCTTCATGAGATTAATGAATGAGGTCTTGAAGGACTTCATAGGCAGATTTATAGTGGTGTATCTAGATGATATACTCATCTATAGAAAAAAAAAAAAGCAGAGCATCTTGAGCACTTAAGGTTGGTTATGAAGAAGCTACATGAAGAGAAATTATCCATCAACCTAGAAATGTGTGAGTTCATGCAACAAGATCTGGTTTACTTAGGATTTGTGGTGTCCAAGGGTACTCTAAAAATGGACCCAAGCAAGGTGGAGGCAATCTTGAATTGGCCTGCCCCTAAAACAAGGACTGAAGTTAGAATTTTTCATGGCTTGGCACAATTTTATAGAAAGTTTGTGAGGAACTTTAGTGGGATATGTGCACTAGTTCTTGACACCATCAAAGGAGGACTCAAAACAAATTTCAAATGGATTGAGACAGCTGAGAAAGCATTCCAAACATTGAAGCAAGAGGTAGCTACCAAACCTATTTTACTCTTACCAACTTTTGACAAGTTGTTCACCATTGAATGTGATGCAAGTGGTGTAGTAGTAGGGGGTGTATTGAGTCAAGAAGGAAGGCTTGTGGAATTATTTAGTGAAAAAATCAATGAGGCAAAGAAGAAGTATTCAACTTATGAATTGGAGTTGTATGCATTGGTACAATCTCTCAAGAAGTGGAGGCATTACCTTTTGCCAAAATAATTTGTGGTGTTTACTGATAATCAGGATTTAAGCTACATAAACACTCAAGAGAAGCTTAGTAATAGGCACTTGAAGTGGATGGAGTATCTCCAATCCTTTACCTTCACAATCAAGCACAAGAAAGGATAGCTCAACAAAGTAGCTGATAACTTGAGTAGGAAGTTATTGACTGTCCAAGAGGTACAAATGCAAAGCATTGGAATAGTAGGTTTTAAAGACTTATATAAGGAGGATGAAGACTTCTCACAAGCCTACAAGGTCTGCCTAGAGTTTGAGAACCATTTCCATGGTGAGTTTGCAGATTACACCCTTCAAAATGGATTGTTGTTTAAAGGTAATCAGCTTTGTGTACCTAGAGGATCCATGAGGGAAAATTTGATTCAAGAGAAGCATAATGATAGCCTAAGTGGACATTTTGGCATAAAAAAGACATTAGAGTTAGTACAGAGATACTATTTTTGGCCTAAGCTAGCAAGGGATGTAAGGAGGTATGTAGAGCAATGTGAAATATGTCAAAGAGCTAAAGGAGGTTCAAGAAATATAGGACTCTATCAACCTCTACCAATTCCAAATTGGCCTTGGGAGTGTGTAAGTATAGACTTTGTGGTTGGACTCCCTAAAACTAAATCAGGTATGGATAGCATCTATGTTGTAGTAGACTAGTTCTCTAAAATGAGTCATTTCATTCCATGTAGAACTACTCATGATGCAAGTTATGTAGCACATCTCTTTTTCAAGGAGATAGTTGGGATCCATGGACTCCCTTTGAGCATTGTGTCAGATAGGGATAGCAAGTTCATGGACCACTTTTGGAAAACCTTATGGAAAAGGCTGGGAACTAATCTCTCTTTCAGTTCAACACCATCCTCAAACTGATGGTCAAACTAAGGTCATCAATAGGGTGCTTGGCAACTTGATAAGGTATTTGACAAAGGAGTATGGGTAGACTTGGGATCTTGTTATATCTCAGGCTGAATATGCTTACAATGATAGTGTAAATAGGACCATAGGAAGAAGTCCTTTTGAGATAGTCTATGGAAGACACCCTAGAGGAGTGTGTGAGTTGAGAGACTTAGGTTCTATGGAGTTGAAGAGTGGACAAGCTGAAGATTTCACTCAAACTATCAAGGAGGTTCAAGAGCAAGTGAAGAAGACCATTATGGAATCCACTCATAAACTCAAAGCTAAAGTGGATGAAAAGAGGAAGGAAGTACAATTTTAGATTGGGGACTATGTCATGGTCCATCTTAACAAGCAAGGATGTAGAAGGGCATGCCCACCAAGCTACATATGAGGAGAGTAGGCCCATGCAAGATTCTAGCCAAATATGGAGAGAATGCCTACAAAGTGGACTTGCCATCATACTTAGCCATCTCATTGATGTTCAATATTATAGACCTGGTCATATTCAAAGGAGATCTTAGTCAGCAAGGTACAGCTCCACTGAAGGTACTGCAAGATATAGACACCAATGCAATGCCCAAGAAGAAGGTAGCCAAAGCAGAGAAGGTCTTAGAATCTAGAGTGAAGAAGACTACTAGACACCAAGTATACATGGATCATCTAATCAAATGGATGGATCAGCCTAAATCTGAAGCCACCTGGATTGAGGAAGGACAGTTCAAGAAGTTTGGTATTGATTTGGCTCTTCTTGACCCTAAAGTGCCTTAGTTTGTGTTGAGGGGGAGTATGGTGCAGGAGCACCCTTCTAAGGGCTCCCACCATCCAATTTTGGTTGTGAGAAGCACTTATTTAGTGAAGTTTGTAAGTATAATAAGAGTTTTGGCTCACTTGTGTGTGAAGGCCTAAGTAGAGGTCTTGGTTTTTGTGGTGTAACTCCTTACTTGGCTATACAGTGACTCAGGGTAGGTTAGTATCCTGAGGTCACTTCTTTTCTAGAGTTGACTAAGTCTTAACATAGGGGTTAGGAGAGTGTTTAAACTATCTAATCATGTAAAAGACCTTAGAGAGGTCTTAGGAGTGGAGTGAGCAAAAAGTTGCTCGAGCAAGAAAAATTGCTCTAAAAGTTGCTAGCAACTTTTCTTATGTAAAGACTAAGCCTTACCAAGGGGGATCCTAACCCTAAATAGGCTCTAATCCTAAGGATAAGACTATATTAGATGTGAAAAACCCTAATACAAGGGTTGGCAAGCAGTGTGTATGGCAGATGTACAGAGGAATCAGATTGTGTATGAAAGAACAATGTATAACAGTCATTTTAATGGCTTGAAGTGTTGAATCAAAGTAATTCTATTGATATCTTGTGATTGTGTGATAGTACTATGTTTTATCTTACTTCATTTATCAGCATCTAGATTAGGTTTGATTGTTTTTGTTTGTATATTCTTGGTTTTGTAAGTCTGCCAGTCCATTGTTCAGTTTGAAGGGACTGATGAAGTAGGGCCTGTAGCTCCTATCCCCACTGTGGAAACACCATGGCACTTTGGGATAAGGTAGTGTAGACCATACCCTATATATATATGCAAGAAGGGGCCCAACATGTAGGTGCAAACATTTGTTTGAGAAAGCCCTAGGTGAGCTTGACAGTGCCCGGCTAGGAGCAAGCAACAGTGTAGAAGCTCTTGTTGACAGAGGAGTGAATTTCAGAGGAAGCCCTTTGGAGGGATGTAAGATAAATGTATGAATGCTCAATATTGTGGAGTAGAGGTCATGAAAAAGCCTAGAAGTGGTGCTGTTGCAGACTTCAAGCACTGTGATCTTGAAAACCCAAATAGCCCTTAAAACCCTCAATTTTGGTTCAGGCATTGTATGACCTGTTGGTGGCTTGAGACCCCAAAAATATTTGAGAATGGGTCATTTTTTAGTAGAATTTATTTAGAATAGGAGTTTTGAATCCTTGAGGGGAAGATTTCAAACACCCTATAAAACCAGAAGGAGGGCTAATTAGGCCTCTTCCTTGTAGCCCTAAATTGCAAAGGAACCCTCAAATCGGGTGATGACCCAACCATGCCAATGCAATGAAAAGGTGTCAAATGCCCTAAAAACATCTAGGAACTCATGAAATCCTCTATTGGAGCTTGGGAATGGTGTTGAACCATAGAAGACCCTTATAAGCCTATGTAAGGGATGAAGCTAGAACTAGAGCTTGGAATGTTGCAAGGACAAGTAGCTAAACTTGGTGGTTAGGCTAGGCAAGTCAGGGGGTCCTTGGATGTGTAAGGTATCCTATAGACCATTCATAGGTGTTAGGAGTACACTTGGGTCCTTAGGCAAGGATCAAAGCATAGACAAGCTAGTCTATCCTAGCCTCCCCACCAGAACATTAATGTTATCTATTATTTCTGAATTAATAAAATAAAATGTTTACACTAGTTATCTTTTGAAATGCAAAGGAAAAAACTACAATTTCTAATATTTTTCTTTTCAACATCAATTTAAAATATGATATTCTTTCTTTTGCAATACATTCTTTATTTTGAAAACTTACTAATATAACAAGAATGCTGCTTTTTGAAACTTGAAATGTCTTATTTGAACATTCTTCTTATTTAAAAATTTTCCTCCACGTCTTCTTGCATTTTAAAAAAATGTCTTATACAAAACTAAATTTTATATTACTCATAAACAAGAAAGTTTAGCTTACTAATGAAAATACATAACTCTTTTTTTAAAAATGAAACTACGAGATAAATATACAAAATTATTCTCTTTTACAAATCTTTTTTCAAGGGTTCCTCAAAGGACTCTCTATGAAAAGATTACACTACAAAACATATGAAAAAAAAATATTTCACATTCACAAGCTCTCTTATTTATTTTTCACTTTCTTCATAGGAACATAAAGCTTCATTAACCTACAATGAAATCTTCAAGTAGACCATGGGATGCTAACCTCCCATCATAGGACTCTAAGAGGCCACCCCCAAGCTTAGGGAACCAAATCTTAGGCAGGTTACACAGAAGATTCATCAAACAAACAAAAAAGAACAAAACTAATCAACAAGAAAATCTCAATCCAAGGTTTTCACAATGGATCACACAATGACCCTAAAATTGGGATGAAGGTGGACCAAGTACCCAATGGGGATATAGCCAAACCAAATATGAAACAACAAGCCACCACAAGGCATGAAATAGAAACTTCTCAATAAGAGAAAAACTACCTCCATACTCATCTTCATCCCTTATGACCCCCAAGGCATTCAAGCCAAAACAAATACACCCTTATGACCCCCAAAGGAATGGCTTCATGGAGCCCATACTCTATGATTTATCCCTCTCCTCCTTGAGGAGAGACTCTACACCCATGGGTTATCCTAAAATCCCTTCTCCCCCAAGGCTACTCTTCCCTCCCAAGGGTGAGTGGACCTTGAGACTCCCAAACAAGGAAAATTTTCAGCACATGACAAAGGAAGATTTTACATCACCACAAAGAAAGACATCAAATATTTACATGATAACACATGAAGAACTCATCTACACAAAACATCAACATTTTCTCATACAACATATAAGCAACAAGAAATGCAATTAGAGCTACCAAACTAAGTCCAAGCTTATGGAAAGTATGTTTAAGATGAACTCCTTTGTCCAAGCCCTCCTTTTTTCCAATCCTCTCCAAATCTATCATAGTCTCTAAGATAGAGAGTGGGTGTTCAAACTCTCCACAATGGAGTGTCTCCACTAAAAAGTCCTCTACACTACTCCCCACAACCTCTAGGGATAAGGTAAGCCATCTCATTGGTTGGTCTTCCCTAAGCCCCTTACATAATTTCCAAAAATGGGTTCTAGAAAAGGTTAACCAAAAAGTGGGCAAAGTCCTTGCATCCCAATGGAAGGGTGGTCTATCCAAGACCATGCTTCCAAAAGCTGATTTTTAGCCATTTTGAAAATACAACTTTTGGAAGGGTCTTTTGATCAACTAAGGGTTGTACTAGGGTTGAAAATGACCCTTACCCATAGGTATACCAAGTGGGCTTCCTAAAAATGACTCAAACACACCCCAAGGCACCTTTCGTACCCCCCAAAAGTCTAGTTAAAGCTTAACTTCGAAATTCAAAGATAATACCTTACTTCAAGCTCCCTAACCAAGGGATTCACATGAGGATCCAAAAAGGTACTTACCTAGGTTGGTGGGCATTTGATTCTCAAGTGGAACATGTCATGGACACATGTACACAAACAAGTGTCAAGTGGCACACACATTTTACACATCACAAGACACATGGCATTTCCACTTGAGCACACACGTAAATTGAATTACAATTTCACAATTATGAATTTAACACCTAAAAACTCATATGTTTACAAATAAATCACAGTACAATGAGGTTTTTTTGTCTGTTATTAGATACAACCTTGGCTTACATTGAATTCACATTGGCCTAGATTTGGTTCCCTGGTTTATTACCATGGTCTTATTTTATGCACACTAAATCCAATATCAGAAGTCAAAGAAATATAATCCACAACATATATGAAATAAACTCAAATAAAATTTTACAAATTATTTACAACATCACATAACAAATTAGAATTCACATTGCATAATAATTTAGCTCTTTTCACTCTTGAAAACATATACACTCATAATGTAATCAAGCAATTAACTTCAAATTTGTAATAGAAATCTCATTGCATCATAATTGCATCAAATATCCATTTCCTAAATAATCACATAAGCATATGCAAACTATTTCATCATCAAAACATTCATTAAATCCAATTTACCATAATGTAAATTCATAATAATGTCATAAGGTAATCATCATGAGCATCATAAAATAAAGTGCATCTAAAAACTAAGGTGATAAAATCCATGACATATGGTGTCTAAATCCATAGCAAAATCAAAATAAAGTGTCAAATATTGAATCTATCATAAGCAAGAATTGATAAGCTATGAAGGGTCAGGGTGAGGCCTCACATTTGAGCCCTGAAATGTACATAAAATGAGGCATCTTCCTTTCATTTTCACACCTACAATTCATGATCAAGAGACATATTCATGAAAGAATCTCCAAGCATACTATAGTGCATTCAAGACAAGCAAGCATTCCAGTCCATTAAGAATTTAGTGCAAGGAAGTGATCAATCATTTCAGGTAATATTCTCCTCTTTCTTCCTCAATCCAACATTGTGGAATACTACATCTATCATTCAAGGGTTTGATTTCATGATTTCCTATTGTATTTTTGTGGAGTCTAAAATATTGCATCAACACTTGTGAACATCTCCAAAGAGGCATTGCATCATTAAGGTATAAGGTAATTTATGTTTCAGATCTAGATTATATTTCCTCATACAATTTTAATTACATTTCAAGGTTAATTCTTATATAGGGGCTTGACCAAGGCAAGCCCATTTCCATAAAAAAATCCCCTTATTTCTTGTGTGTAGGAATAGGTGGCAAATTCTTAGATCTAGATTTTCAGGGTTTCAGAACCATGGATTGATCCTCTTTAAACTTAAACAAATTTTATCTTTCCAAGACTAGGCCAGATCCAAAATTGTTTCGAATTCATAGTTGGGAGTTGCAGGTCTCAAGGTTCAAGATCCAAAACTGTTCCCTATTCTGATAGTTTTTTTCAGTAAATTCTAGATCTAAAGTTCACTTGTCCTCTCCTAGATTTCAAGGTGATTTCATTCTCTCTCTTTTCATCTTGCACTTAATTTGATACATCAGATTGGATATCACATCTTGTTAGTAATCATTTCCTTATTCATAGCATAAGTCTCTTGGAATCCTCTTTCATATTGCACATTTCTATCCATATAGGGAATACCCAAATCCCCCTTCTTCCAGATCATGCATTAGCATACCTTCATCTATTTGGGTTGTGCTAATAAGATTTGGTTTAAGGGTGGATTTAGTATTCCAATGTATATAGGAAGTGAGGATCTATCATTAATCATCATTTTCTATATCACACCTATACACTCAACTTTCTCCTCTTTCTTCTATTTCTAAACTTTTTTTCACAAAGTGTTCTATTTCCTCTTTCAGATTCTAAATGTGGTTCTAGAAGTTCCTTCAAAATCTGATGGTTGTTCAGGAAGTTGATCCTCATTCCAATGCCTTAACTGCTTCCTTCTCTCAATCTTTCCTTAGGCTTCTCCTAGTTCTTCTTATACTTCAAATAAAGATGGTTGTTCTAGAAGTGCCTTCAGATTCTAAAGGTTGTTTTAGAAGTTGAGTTTCTTTCCACACTCTATTGGATTATTTAGATCCCTAAATTTTGAAAATCCTCCTAACACCTTAATTTTTTCCCAAATGGAGGTACTTAATGAGTTTATCCCCTTTCCTTTTCTTTTCTTTAGCCACACATGTACCTTTAGAGCTTGACGGTGGTTCTGGAAGTTCCTTCAGACTTCGAAGGTGGTTTTGGAAATGATTGCTAGGCTCAATGTTTACTTCCTAAAAGATGATGGAGGATTTTTTACTTGACTTTTATTGCTAATTGCATAGTCATTCTTGTAGATCTGCACTCAAAGAGAGAACACTTGTCAACATGACTTATTGAAAGAAGAAAAAACTACTCTAGGAAGCACTTAGAATCTATTTGCAACAAAATATACTATCTCTAAAAGGAAAGAAGAAACACAAATGAAGCCTTAAAAAGATAACTAAAAAATCTAAGTAAAATGGAAACTACACTAAAAAAATAAAGGGAGTCCCCATTAGGAAAAGTGGTTAAAATGGGGTGTGAGTTGTAGAGGCACAACATGGCCCTCTAATGCATTTTTAAGGAATATTTTTTCTTAGAAATAATTCCATGACTTACAAATTTTCTAGATAGTTGTTCTCTTTTCAACACTTGAATTGACCTGTGTTATCATGATATATCTGATTAAGCCACTGTGGTTTTGTGGTTGATCCCAACTGACAAGAATGCTGTAATAAACCAATTAGGTTCAAACATTTACCTGCAACATAAGAAATTGAGTGATCCATGCCAGATTTCTTTGCATGCCAATCGATTGTAACTAAATTGTAATCATTCTGAGATCATTTCGATAGAGGGTTGTTAGACTATAAAGCCATGATGATTTTTAAGAAAAATAGGTTGGAAATATTAAACTTTAGTTCAGTAGGTGAATAAATAATTTATCTCATTTGCAAAGGTTTCTTCTTTTCTGAGAACAAGACCCTATGACTTGTAGTCCAAAGGCATATACTATAACATATACTTTCTGGGGAATTGACTCTCACCTTGTAATATTTTCTCATAATAAATCATGGGGACTGTGTACTTGGTGCCTTTTCCTTTTTATTAATCAATGTTTCATGTTGAAATCTCATAGGTGTGGTCTAGTCTGTTTATGTTGTCTATAGTGTGCTCCTTGAGAAGATGATTTTTAGGAAGTGAGGTCTTCTATTTCGACCATTATATGAACTATTTATGTCTACCTCATCATAAAGTCATATATTGTGTCCCTTTTTGAGGTGAATTACACTTTCTTTAGGAGTGATGTGCCTTAATTTAGACCCTTGCAGTGCCTCCCATGATAGGATATGAATGTATGAGCCCTATGTCTAGGACTTTAGATTTTCATTATATTTCCAAAAATTAAGGGAATGTGGTGCACTTTTTCATGAGAATGACGACATGAATATCCAACCAGAGAGGCCAAACCCTATGAATACTACTTTACAAATTCCTATCCCTCCCAAAAAATCTTTGATTTGGTGTTTCACCTCGCTTTAGCTTAGGTAATTTTGTGAAAGATGGTTCTCCTCCCTTTTCCCCAAACACCAACCATGAAGAATTAGATTCTAAAATCCTAGAGGTTGTGTTACAGGATACACCCTATCCCACCACTGCAACACTTCTAGAACTACCCCTCGATAATTGAAGCACGCTGTAAATCAGAGGATCAACAATTTAAAGGATGAAAATGTCAATGGAAATTAGAGAACACAAACTCAATAAAAAAATCCACTTAATATTTATCCTAGAGTTCATGATGATGAAGAAGAGATAGTTAATGTTGAAGAAGATACTCCAAAATTAGGTATTCATCCAAATCCAAAGACTCTAAGGTATGTAAGGTTAAATCATTCTAAAAATTAGATCATAGGTGATAAGGATAAAGGTGTTTAGACTAGAAGGTTAGAAGAGGTTAGAAATGAGATTTGTTTGATTTCTAAATTTAAATCGAAGGACGTACATGAGGCATGTAAATATGAAGGATGGATAAAAGATATGGAAGAACAACACATGGATCTTAGTTCCTAGGCCTAAAGATAAAAATGTGATTGCTACTAAATGGGTTTTTAGAAACAAATTGAATGAGGATGGTGAAGCTGTGAGGAATAAAGCTAGACTTGTTTGCAAAGGATGTTCACAAATGGAAGGTATTGATTATGATGAAACTTTTTCCCCTGTTGCAAGAATTGAAGTGGTAAGATTATTCCTTGCCTATGCTAATTACAAGAATTTCAAGGTATATCAGATGGATGTTAAAAATCTATATTTTTGAATGGTGATTCAGAAGAAGAAGTGTATGTATATAAATTAGATGGTTTTACTTTGACATATCAAGACAATATGGTGTGCAAGTTGAAGAAAACTTTGTATGGTTTGAAACAGGCCCCTAGAGCATGGTATGCAAGGTTAGGCAAATATCTTTTAAAACTTGGATTCAATAAAGATACTGCAGATTGCAATTTGTATTTCAAAATTAGTTAGGATAACATTTTGATTGTTAAAGTCTTTTTTGACGATATCATTTTTGGAGGCAATGAAGAATTGGGTAAAGAGTTTTCTAAGGAAATGCAAATTAAATTTGAAATGTCTATGATGGTTGAGATGAAAATTTTTCTTGGTTTGCAAATTGTACAATCTAAAAAAGGAATTTGTATTTCTCAGTCTAAGTATGTGAAGGAATTGTTGAAAAAGTTCATAATGGAAGATTTTAGGCATGTTGGAACTCCTATGGTGACTGGTTGTAAAATGAATTTTTTTGATGATGCTCCTAACATGAATTAGACAAGATTGTTATAACTAGTGGTTTTCGTTGCACCAAAAGATTGACTTGCTAATGCCCAATACAACCACTAGACATATAGAAGACACAAGAGATAGTTAAGCCATGCCACAAACCACTGCTACGCTAGCAATGCCAAGGAGACTAAGGGCACAATTAGTCTTACTCACCATTATAAAAATCCCCCCAACCCAAGCACAGGGTTTGAACCTGTGACCAAGATCTAATACCACTTGTTACAACTAGCGGTTGTTGTTGCACCAAAAGATCAACTTGTTAATGCCCAATACAACCACTAGACATATAGAAGACACATGAGGTAGTTAATCCATGTCACAAACCACCACTGCACTGGCAACACTAATGAGAACTATGGTAAAATTGGTCTTTCTCATCATTGTAAAAAATATATAGGTCCATGATTGGTGGTTTAATGTACTTAAATCAAACAAGATTGGACATAATGAGTGAAGTATGTATGGCAGCTAGATTTCAAGAAAAATTGAAGGAATATCATGTTTTAGTGAAGAGGATATTCAAATATTTGAAAGGGAAAGTTGACCATGGCTTATGGTATCCTAAGGATGATGATTTTACATTGTATACTTTTACTGATGCTGATTAGGTAGGAAATATAGATGACATGAAAAGTACTAGTGGTGGTGCATTCTTGTTAGGAAAGAGATTGATTTCATGGGCTAGTAAGAAATAAAATTGCATATCACAGTCTACTACCAAGGTAGAATATGCTGCTACTAATATAAATTGTACACAAGTGGTATGGATGAAGAAAATGCTAAAACAGATAAGGGTATGTATTGATGAGCCTATTACTATTTATTGTGATAATTCAAGTGCCATCAGTATCTCTAAGAATCTAGTGCTACATTAAAAAAAATATGTATCTGTCAAGTATCATTTCTTGAGAGAAAAGGTAGTTGAGAAGGAAGTCAATATGGAATATGTATCCACTAAAGAATATATTGAAGATATATTCACAAGGTCCTTTCCAAAGGATACTTTTGAGTATCTCTGAGGTAAGGTTGGGGTGATAGCCCCTCCTGACCTAAAGTGAGATACATTGAGTTGGATCGATCCAAGGTACTTAATAGAGACATTATTTTTCTTGGATTGATGTAAGGTGGTTGCTCCTTAGGGGGAGTAGTGGTTAGTAGTTAGAGATACTTGTGGTATATGATCAAAGAAAATTTGTCAGGCATGAGATCAGTTTTGTAATGCATTGTTGGATATTTAGCAAATATGTGTGACATTTTTTATTGATATCAAAGGGAGAGAGATTTCAAGTAAAATAAATAGTAAAGGGAAGAGATACGTAGATGAAAACAAGGTATATGTATGAGGAGAGAAGTCATGTATTTGAGAGACTATTATATGATGGAGAAAAGAGTAAATAATGAATATGGATCTAAAGGGGTGTGACAGTTTCCTCTAGGTGAGAAGTATTATTTATTTTTTCAAAACATATGTTACCATTAATGCCAAAGGGGGATATTGATGGGATATTATGCAAATTTGTGCTTCAAAAAAATATTTCACATATTTGAGAGATGTGTTGTCATTGATGCCAACATATTTATTTGTTGTGAAAGTGTTGCAAAGATGTTGTAGGGATGTTCAGTAAGTTGATTGGATCAGTGAGGCTACTATATTTTAGATTAGTTGGTGCGAAGTACAGATATGTTGAGGAATGTATATACTTGATCTTTGTCAAGTTACAAAGGTTTACATGATGATTCAAGTCAGTTATTTGTGATTTATATAAGATTGGTATTTTTATGTTTAGGAAGTGTTCAGGAAGAGACAACAAGACAATATTAAAATTGGTGTGATAGTATTTGATATGTGAAGCCTATCACATGTTTGGAACTAAGATTTGTGTTCTTGACATGATTTTTTCATTGATTTAAGGATTACAAGCTATCTTTCTAGCGTGATAGAGTTACTGATTATTGTTCCTTACACTCTTGGCTGACATTGTTGGTGTAATGTGTTGTGATGGATCATGGCTTGATTTATGGAGCTATTGTGTGTTTGAGGATGCTTTTATGGATCATTGCTATGTTTTAACTGGCATTCAATGGACCACATTGTATATTGAGTTGTAATTAATTAATATCTTATAATTAGGTCCTTAGACAACCTTGTAGAAATAAGTTGACAAATTGTATAAAAGAATGTAATAATTTGTTAGTGCAAAGTGACGGGTGTGCGAGAGCATGATGCATTGGTGACTATGTGAAGATATATGAGTGGAATCTAAAATTTAGGTAGATATTTGTTGTACTTTATTAGAGCTATATTGGCATATTGAAGATGCTATCAGTGAGTTCATAAATAGTGGATTGTTGTCCACAAATAGGATTGTTGTCCAAGTTGATTTGTAAGGAAGTGAGCCTTACCTTGTTGTAATTGAGTAGTGAGATCTAGGCAGTGAGCCTGAATGAATGTGCATTCCCTTGGTACCTTTAACATGGTATTGTGATTTTGAAAAATTACATCATCTCATGAGTTTGATCGCCACTGTGGTTTTTCACCTAATAGGGTTTCCACATCAAAAATATTGGTGTTATCATGTTCATGTGGTGTTTTGATTATGTTCATTCATGTTTATCTTTTTGATTGTTAGAAGAAATGACGGATTGAAAACAAGATCAAAAAACAATCCAAGAAGTGAAGTGCAAGAAGAGTTTTACCATAAACCAAAAGAGAGAGAGAGATGCAAGATCAACCACCAAAACCAAGATAAGACTCCAAGAATCCAACAAGAGCCAATACATTTTTGTAAGGGGAAAAACAAAGAAAAACCCCTTTGTGTATTATGAATGAGGCATGAAAATCTTAAAGAGAGAGAAAAAGAATATGAGCAAGAAGCTCAATACAATATGATAAAACTACTATGCAAGAGGAGAGAAATTGTGTGAAATAAATAGTGAGAAATTAGTGTCAAGTGTGTGGAGAAATATCTCTTTAAGTAGAGATGGGTGAAGGAGTTTGCATGTAACTCCCTATGTGTATGAGTGCCACATTCATACTTAGCGTGTACCAAGTGTGAGCATCCTCATAAGGAGGAATAACCTATTTTCCTTATTAAAGGAATTACAAAATATGAGTTGTCCTCCCACTTGGACTAGAGGACAAAATTGCATGCAGAGATTCCTTTAGGAATATCCTAAAATAAATAAAAGAGGATACCTTGGTTTATCCTCAAATTAAATAAAACAACCAAGGAAAGATTAATAATTCTAACACCCCCCTTTAATCTTTACTTGGGGTGATTACGTAAATGGGTATCAAACCCAAATTTTTGAATGAAATTCAAATTTTTCTCTAGAAAGAGGCTTTGCCAAAATATCTGCAACTTGATCTTCACTCTTGCAATAGTTGAGGGACACTTTTTTTTCTTCAATTTGTTCTCTAATTAAGTTGTGGTGGAGAGAAATGTGCTTTGACTTTGCAGGGTAAACCAGATTCTTTGAAAAGGCTATTGCACTTTGATTATTGCAATATAATGGTGTAGGTTCTTGTTGAGGTAGACCCAAATCTTCAAGTATTCTTCTAATCCATAAAGCTTCTTTAGAGGCATGAGTAAAAATTTTGTATTTAGCTTCGGTAGACCATAAAGAAAAAAATTGATCTTTATTACTTTTCCAAAATATAGTACCTGAACAAAGAGAAAAACAATACTCAAAAGTTGATTTCCCATCATTGGGGTCTCCACCTAAATCTGAATTAGTAAAACCTTTTAAAGAAAAGTTAAAATTTACATCATAAAATAATCCTAAGTTAATAGTACCTTTAATGTATCGTAATATTCTCTTAGCAATTTTGAAGTGTGTTTGTTGAGGTTTGGACATGAATCTTGAAACTAAACCAACACTAAAAGATATATCAGGTCTAGTGAGAGTTAGATAATTTAAACTACCTACAAGTTCTCTATAAGGAGTAGCATCAATGAATGGAGATTCCATATCTATCATTAACTTTGTTCCTAATTCACATGGAATTGAAACATGATTAACATCATTCATATAAAATTTATCTAGCAAATCTTTAGCATATTTACTTTGAGAAATAAAAATACCCTTAGGGTTTTGCCAAATTTGGATTCTTATGAAATAATGTAAAAGTCCTAAATCAGTCATTTGAAATTTTTGGTTAAGTTGGAAATTAATATAAAAAATTAAATGGTGAGAACTAGAAGTAAGAATCAAATCATCAACATAAAGAATGATAATAATAATGTCATCTTCACTATGCTTGATATACAAGTTAGGATCATTTTTACTTCTTTCAAAACCTTGAGAAATAAAGAAGGCATTAATTTTGGAATACCACTCTCTAGGAGATTGATTTAAACCATAAATAGATTTATTTAGTTTGCATACTAGATGGTCATGACCTTCTTTGATAAAATCGGGAGGTTGAGACATATAAATTTCTTCATGCAAATCACCATTAAAAAAAACACTTTTAACATCCATTTAGTGAATAGGCCAATTCATTTTAGAAGCTAAAGCAATAACTACTTTAATGGTAGGCATTTTTGCAACAGGGGCAAATGTCTCATTATAGTGTAAACCTTCAATTTGAGAGAAACCTCTTGCTACTAACCTAGCTTTAAACTTACTAATTTCATTATTGGCATTCAACTTAGTTTTATATAACCATTTGCATGAAACTAGATTTTTACCATGAGTTAAGGGAACTAAATACCAAGTATTGTTAGAAATTAAAGTGTCATATTCTCCTTGCATAGCATTTTGCCAATGAGGTTGATTTTTAGCTTGAGAAAAGGTTTGAGGATCATTAGAGTTCATAAGAGAAGACATCAAAGCATAATTACAATAATTAACTCTCCTGGGTCTAAGACCACCCATTCTAGAAATATAATCATCACCTTCATTAAGTAAATCTTTAAACCATTTAGGATTTCTCTTAGAATTAACAGAAACATCACTATGAGGAGTATCATTATCATCATGATCAACATTCTCACTATGAGGAGTAGATATATTATTACCATCATCATCATCATCATCAGTATTACTAGTAGGAATAGAAATAGATGTATTAGGAGTAGGCTTTAGAATAAGAGGTTGGTCCTCCACAATCTCAATAGTGCCTCCTTGAAATTCATTATCTTTGACTTTGGAGCAATCATGGACTTCATTTTATGCAATGCAAAAATCTCTTGCAATATGAACCTTGTTAGTAGTAGGATCATAAACTCAATAACCTTTGGTAAATTCATCATACCCAACAAAAATAAATGGAGAAGATTTATAATCTAGTTTTTTCCTTTTTTGTTTGGGTGTGTGAACATAAGCAATAGATCCAAAGATTCTCAAATGTTGTAAATTTGGTTTTCTACCAGACCATGATTCCTTGGGAGTTATATCTTGAAAATATTTAGGAGGAGTTCTATTAAGAAGATAAGTGGCACAAACCATTTCTTTAGCCCATAACTTGTAATGAATATTTTTTGCATGCAGCATACATTTAGCCATTTCCACAATAGTTCTATGCTTTCTTTCTGTCACACCATTTTGTTATGGTGTATAAGGAACAGTAAGCTTATGTTTTATACCAAAAGATCTCAAATAAGAACGAAATGCATTGTTAACATATTTAGTACCATTATCTGTTCTAAGAATTTGAAGCTTAGAACTTGATTGCGTTTCCAAAAACATATGAAATTCAAACAATATATCAAGAACTTGATCTTTACTATGCAAGAAATAGATCCAAGTTCTTCTAGTAAAGTCATCAACAAAGGTAAGAGCATACTTTGAACCTTGAATGGAGGTGTTCTCCATTGGTCCCAAAAGGTCACTATGAATCAAATGCAACTTATGAGATGCCCTCCATGAAGTACCATGAGAAAAGGGCTCCCTTTTCATTTTGCCACTCATGCACCCTATGCATGTAATTATAGATGGAACAATATGTGGTAATCCTTCAACCATGTTAGATTTTAGCAATCTAGAAATATAATCCGAATTCAAATGGCCAAGCCTTTCATGCCATACATTGAAATCAATATTAACTTTCAAAGAGTACCTTGATGAGGCAAACTCATTAAACTTAAATAAATTATCATGATCCAACTTAGCATTAGCAACAACATGATCATTCTTAGGATCAATAATGTAACACATGTCCTTATGAAATTCAACTTTGTAATCTTGACATAATTGAGCAACTAAAAGAAAATTGGATTGAAACTCAAGAACATAAAGAACATTGTGTAATTTTCAATTTGGAACATTAACATCACCAAATCCATCAACTTTGAAACTATGATTATTAACTAATTGAATAGGAATGTTAGTTTTATCAAGTTACAAAGAATCAAACACTTCTCTATGAGATGTAACATGGTGAGAAGCCCCACTATCAATAATCCATTTTAAGGCATGAGAAACTTTAAAACAAGCAGTAAAAGCACGATGAGATTGATTACCTTGAGATTTGAAATTATTTTGATTATTGTTATTCATAGGTTTCTTATCATTTTGCTTTTTAAAAAAAACATTAGTTAGGTGACCATCTTTGCCACAATAAGTACAATGAGGTTTCTTATTTGGTTGATTATTATAATTATTATTATTGTGATTAGCATTATTGTTATATGAGGGCCTAGAATTAAATCTATTGTTATTATGATTATTATTATTCTCATGAGGATTATTATTGTTATGATGATTATAATGATTATTATGATTATTATGATAAGCATTTTGATTATGAGATCTATTATTTTGATTTGGATGTTTAGACACAAAAGCATGTTTAGAAGATCTAAGAGTACCAAATTACAACAACTTAGCTTCCTCTTGACGTAAAAGATTTTGAAATATGCCATAAGTTAACTGAGGAGCTAAAGTAGGAATAGCAAGTTGCGAATGAATGTTAGTAATAAATTGTTGAAACTCTTTAGGAAGACACTTCTTGAGAATAATAGTAATTAGTATAATATCACTTAAAGTAACATTCACACCATTTAATTGAGTCTTAATAACATCAAATTTAAGAAAAAAACATCCATGTTTTTAAAGTCAATATACCTGAGGTCTTCCAAGTTGTCTTGGAGCTGAATCTTACGTGATTTAGTGGAGCTATCATAGGTTTGTTGCAAAATGGTCTACACTTGATGGGCTTTGGTGCAATGTCCAATCAATACATATAAGTTAGGAATAACTGAAAGAACAATTAGACCAAGAGCTTCTTCATTTTGAACTTTCCATGCATCTTTGACAGTTTGAGTAGAAGTGGCAGCTGGTTCAGTAGTGGCATATATAGCAACTTGAAGTAAATGTTTAAAATGAAATATAAATGAGATGTGTGTTTTCCATTGATGATAGTTAGAGCTATTTAACTTGATTTTCAAAATTAGGGTAGACATGATTAAATGAACTTGAACAAAGTGAGATACAATTAATATCTAATGATAAAGAACAAGAAAAAGACTTACTCAAGGTGAAATATGCTTTTGTTTAAAACAAATTGAATTCTTTAAAAAAATTTTTTTTTTATTAAATGTTTTAAAATAAAGGAGATAAATTGATTAAAATTAGAATTAAGAGTGTAATCGTGAATTAAAAAGTATAATGAACAATGTAATAATGTTAATTTAACTTTGTGTATACAATTTGATAAAAATAATTTTTTTAAAAATCAATTGCTATTGTTAAATAGAGTGGATTTGACAAATTGAATTGAAAGTTAACAATCTGAATTTAAATTAGTATCAATATAATAAATTAATTTAAAACCAAGCTATCATTTAAATATAAAATTAATTTAACTTTCAGATTTGAACAAATTAATTTAAAAAATAGTCAAATAAATTTGAATATAAAGCTAATAATAGCAAAAAAGACTGATTCTATGCCGAGGAATCAGAATAAACAGAGACCATAGATCATATAGGCTGGCATGTGGAAGCAAGATGCTGAGAGAGGGTAGAGAAAATACATACGTTTATTTTAATTGGATAAAAAAAACTAGTCATATTGTGCGGGTCATAATGTTTTAATGCACCATTGGATCAAGCTAATTTTTGTATATGTTTGAGATAACCTAATTATCTAGAATTTGACCGAAGTGATCTTCCAAATATGTTCGGTTTCAAAAGATATAAGTGTCAAAGTGAGGTACTTTCAAAACAAAAATTAGATTTAAGAGAAGATTTTAAAATATTAGAAATGTGAAGGGAATATTGTTGAAGTTGATGAAAAACAACCCATAGCTCCCAAGAACACCTGTACGCAAAAACCTGTCATAGAAAGAGAGAAAGAACAAGTGAAAGCAAATGGGTCCCGATAACAAAGGCTTGATCAGGTACCCAAGTACAAAAGAGAGTCTCTACAAAGTGGAGAAATAGAGAAAACTACATGGGAACAACTCTACTCCAAAAATAGACAAAGACTAGTCTGAAGGACTGAAGAAGCCTCCAAAACTAGGAATGTTCCAGAAAATAGGAACAAGGATGAACATGTACAACATCATTGGAGCAAGAAACTGCAAACTCTATCAAGAAGAAAGTAATGATCTGAAGATCCTCCACTGAAATATGACCAGGTAGAGAAGACTTTAATCTGTATGAGTGCCCTCAAATAACACTACTTGAATCAAGAGGCAAACAAAGGCAAACACCTGAACTTGAAGATACAGATGGCATAAACACCAAAATCCTGAAGAGCTGATCAATCAAAGCTGGAAGAGTGCATCCAAAAATAAGAGAGAAAAGAGTGTCCATATGGTAAATGATCCATCTCACCGAAATGCATAGGTACCCAGCCACTGCAACCGCCTAGTACATAGGATCAAATATTGAATACATAGCTCACACAATCAAACCAAGGAGGCAGTAGAACCAATAGTAGAAACCCCCCCATACTACTAACAAGGGAGTAATGACAAGTGCACTGAAAAGATCATCCAATATGAACTACATGATGAAGATGAATCTGAAACATCGAATGTGCATAGAGAGTACAAACACAAATAAAGATACTTGAGGCTAATGTCATTGGAGGAATGCTCACATGGCAAAAGAAGATGGAAAACAAAGGCAAACATCAAACCCCCCTAGCACTTTATAATGAAGTGTGACTACATAAAGTACAAACATGTGCAAGATCCCATACATGCAATAGAATGACACTTTATCTCAGTGCATGTGCATAAAATAATGTTACAAAAGTGAAGTATACACTACTCAAAGAAGATCAAAGGCTTCTTAAATAAAAGAACAGCCTAAGACGAGCCATCCCTCAAAGGGAAGAGATCCCAGGACCTGTAACAACCAAGATATCCACCATACTGCAAAAAAATAAGAATTTGAATAAAATGAACCTAGAGTATAATTTGGAAAAATAACTCATAGCACTGAAAAGCTCTCTAAACAAGCTTTCCAATGATATATCATTTTTCGAAAATGGAGTCCGAATGTGCAAGATAGAGCTCCCAGGGTGCAGAACAAAAGATCTAGATTTGATAGAGAAAAACACCATCATAAAAATAAAAATAGAAAAATAACCTCTAGATATGGAAAGATCTCAGAATTATCTTTTCGACGATATCTCGTTTGCCAAATTCTGACACCGTATGCTCAAGATATGAGCAAAAAACCAACAGCTGCGCTGGAGGGCCCAAAGGTGTCTGCAAGGATCTGAGGATGGTTGATGTCAGAAAAAGGACAAAAACAAACATTAAACCATCAGATCTGATAAAATATCAAAAAGATCTTTCTGACAATATCTCATTTTCCAAAAATGGAGCCCAGATGCAAGAGAAACGGATCTCGGAAGGCAGGAGGTTTGCAACGCCAAGATCGCAGAGAACATCTAATTTTGATAGAAAAAAGAGCATCAAAATGAAAAAATCACAAAGCCATACCAAAAAATTTAGATCAGGCTTAGAAATAGCTTTTTGATGGTATATCACTTGAAGAAAACGAAGCTCGGATGAGAAAGATAGAAGCTGATAACCAACAGGCAGTGCCGGAGGGAAGGCAAAACATAAGCCATGACTTTGAAAGAATGGTGCAAAAATTATAGGAAAAAAATCCAAAATATGAAATTTGAGAAAGATGCTCCTTTGAACTAGCTTTCCAATGGTATCTTGTTTGCCAAAAAATGAGACCGTATGCCTGGGATACGCCCAAAACAGCGCAGGAGGGCTGGGATGCAAGAGCACTGAAAAACCTCTGCCTTTGACTGAAATAAATGGAGCATTAATGGAGAAAGCAGGAAACCAAATTAGAAAATTATTTTCCATCTTGGAATTACCTTTCTGAAAATATCTTGTTTGCCCAATTCTGATCCCGGATGCCCGAGATATGCCCAAAACACCGTCTGCCTGCTAGAAACTGAAGTCTGAACATGCAACTAGGCCAAAAAATGTTAATTGCCACATTAACTATGAGGTTAACTGCTAGTTGACCATGACCACTAGCGGTCAAAATTGATAGTCATGGTGGGTCACCACTGATGGTGACCACTACCGATCACCGCAGCGGTTCTCACATGCAGGGCTGTCAGCGGGGCTGCTAGCGGTGCCACTAGCGAAGCTGCTCGGGTGGCTGCGCGGTGGCGCTTAGGTGGCCAACTGACAGTGCTGTCGAATAGATTTTTTTTAATTTTTTTTTTTGAAAATCATACCCGCCTCTAGATGTGTGCTAGGTCGTATGGCTTGGTAGGCAAAATTTTTTTGTCTCATAAGCGAACTTGTCCAAAATTGACAAGTTTTATATGAATTTTGACTATCTTGGGCCTTCCGAACACAATTGTGAGGTCCATTTGGGCTAGAAGTGCTCCCAAAAATAGTGATTGCCTCAGGATCCATGTTGGGGCCGATTACAAATTTTTTTCTCACAGATTCCAACTTTGTCCAAATTGAAAAAATTTTATATGGATCTCGGGGTTCTTGGATGCTTTGAACACAACTGTGAGGTCTGTTTGAAGCCAAGATAGCCAAGAAAATAGGCCCCCAAGATTTGACATGAAACCCTCTAAAAATGTAGATCTGATGAACATGACCGAATCTCTCAGAAAGAGGACATGGGCAAGTAGATCTGAAGCTCTGATACCATGTTGAAGTTGATGAAAAATAACCCACAGCTCCCAAGAACACCTGCACGCAAACACCTGTCACAGAAAGAGAGAGAAGCAAACAGTTATGGAGGCTTGAATGCATTGATCCATGAGAGAGGAGAAATCCTTGATGTGCAAAAACAAAAGTTGTAATCAATAATGAAATGTCAGAAAAGGTTACAAAGTGTTATGAGATCCATCCTTATAAAAGGAGATCAGAAAACTTAAAAAGGCAAAACCCTAGGTTGCATAATAATAATTAATAAAGCAATTAATTATTATATGCCTAAAGTTTAGCTTAAGTAGAAAGAGGTAATAAGTGACTGAATAATTAAATCAATATAATTCAATTAATCAGTAAACACTTTATTACTCTAACAAATATTTTATCCAACAAATATAATGTTAAAATAGAATAGAATGGATTATTATTTAAACAAAAAAAAAAGTTATAACAAAGATTTATATGCTGAGAGATATATACTGTCAACCAAAGGATATTGAATGAATTTATTTTAACCAGCAAAGAGAAAGAAATGATTTGAATAGAAGATTAAAATGTATATGACAGTAAATGAAATATAAACTGAGAATGAAATAACAAAGATAAATATTCTAAAATTGACAACAAAGTTAGATTTAACCCGAGCTAATGCAAATACAAATGAGAAATGCCAGCAAAAGGAGTAAAATATCCTACATGCAAGGGATTAGAAATCTAAAAAAATGGAGTTAGGCCTACAACAAAATGAAATAGCATGCATGAACAAGATTTTTAGAAAACTGAAAATGAATTGTTAGATGAAACCTGCAAGAAATATTAGATTAGTGCTTGAAAAAAACCACTTGAAATGAAGAGAGATAAGTTGGGTTTGGCGGTGAACCAACCAAACCCCTAAAAAAACTAAAATCTAGGTTGCTCTCTGGCGGCAAGCCTTCCAAAGAGGGTTAGAGGGAAATTTTTTTATGAAATAAACAAGTTAGAGCTGTAAAAAGATATTAGATTTATAAAAAAATTGAAAAAAAATTGCTCCTTTGAATATCTCCTTCCTACAAAACACTTAAACAAGGATTAGTAGCTAGCTCTGATACCATGTTAGAAGAAATAAAGGAATGAAAACAAGATCAAAAAATAATCCAAGAAGTGAAGTACAAGAAGAGTTTTACCATAAACCAAGAGAGAGAGAGAGAGATGCAAGATCAACCACCAAAAGCAAGATAAGACTCCAAGAATCCAACAAGAGCCAAGAGATTTTTGTAAGGGGAAAACAAGAAAAACCCCTTTGTGTATTATGAATGAGGCATTAAAATCTTAAAGAGAGAGAGAAAAAATATGATCAAGAAGCTCAATACAATATGATAGAACTACTATGCAAGAGGAGAGAAATTGTGTGAAAGAAATAACAAGGAATTAGTGTCAAGTGTGTGGAGAAATATCTCTTTAAGTAGAGATGAGTGAAGGAGTTTTCATGTAACTCCCTATGTGTATGAGTGCCAAATTCATACTTAGTGTGTGCCAAGTGTGAGCATCCTCATAAGGAGGAATAACCTATTTTCCTTATTAAAAGAATTACAAAATATGAGTTGTCCTTCCACTTGGACTAGAGGAAAAAAATTCATGTAGAAATTCGTTTAGGAATATCCTAAGATAAATAAAAGATGATACCTTGGTTTATCCTCAAATTAAATACAACAACCAAGGAAAGATTAATAATTCTAACACTAATCTATGGTTAAATAGTTTAAATTTGAAAATTGGTTAAAGTTATTGAGATTAGGACACAACTGGTTCACCCCCCTAGTTGTGTAGTGTTTCTATATTTCTATCAATATGATGAAGTTGTGGCTAAGGTTTTGAGATCCTTACCTCCTTACAAGCACAAGGTTGTAGCTATATAAAAACTCAAAGTCCTATGAATGAGGATAGAGATTTGGCAAGGCATGTTGAGGAAAGGAGTTAATGAGTTATTGACAATGGTTTTTCACATCATATGACTAGAGATAAAAGAAAAATTGAGGCACTACAAAGGTATGATGGTAGTGTAGTAATATTTGGTGATGAAACTCATTATCTGATCCGTGGGTGAGTGGTGTAGGAGCACCTAGGCTAACCTCTACTAGTTAGTCAATTTTTTGCTTGTATTTGACTCTAGCCAAGTCAAGAAGTTAGTATAGTTTGGTTGAGGACCTTAGAAGGTCTTGTTTTATGTTGGCTAGGTGAATTAGTCACTAAGACTAAGGTCACACAAATAGCCTTTGTTAGTTGTTATTTAAATTCTTAATGCTAGGAGTTAGGGAGATTGAGTCATTAATATGTCTTAGGCCTAAGAATGGTTAATGGTTGTTAAATCAATATGATGATCATTAATGATATTGGATCCTTGAAATATGTGAGGATAAGAAGCCTAGAATATAGGATTAAGGCATCTATCAAAGTTGCCAAGTGTTGTAAGAATGTTGTCATAACAACATTTACACTAATTGAAAATATTGCATGCAACATGGCTAGCCTCAAATTCCTTTGATTGTGGGAGGTTATGCTTGACCAAATAGGCCCTATAATAGTGGAGGAGACACCTAATGGAGTTAGGGCTCAAATCTCCAAGCATTGGATGCATATTGTAAAAGTTTGAGTTAATGGAAGTATCTCTACAACTCTATTTTTGAAGTGATATTTCAGTTTTTGAAGAAAAATTCATACTTGTAGCTGGAAATTCATTGATAAAATTGTTGATTCATGTTATATAGTCATTTTTAAGACTTTTTAATTTTATGTGTTAAGGTTTTATAGTAGATTTATCATGGTTTTCAAGTTGTTTTAGTTCAGGACTTTCTTTTGGTCACACTGTGATAGATTTTGTAAAAATGGCTCCCACGTGAGATTCAACCATGGAAACACAAAATAAGTGGTTGAATATTCAATTGGGGCCTCTATAAATATTTTATCTAAAGGTAGGAAGTATCATGAGCAAGGGAGCTAGCTTTATGATAAGGCCCTAGGCGAGTTAGACATACCCGGTTAGAGGCTTGACAAGGAGAAATCAAGTCATTTCATGTGGGGAATGGGAGGTACAGCACATACCCAAGAATTTTTATGGTATTTTTTCATGTTATTTATCCATCCTAAGCATTGGGAAGTCATACCAATCCATTAGGATAGGTTTTGAGTAT
Organism: Chamaecyparis obtusa; assembly: GCA_027943335.1. Taxonomy (NCBI): domain Eukaryota; kingdom Viridiplantae; phylum Streptophyta; class Pinopsida; order Cupressales; family Cupressaceae; genus Chamaecyparis; species Chamaecyparis obtusa. The sequence goes on along the minus strand of BSBK01004303.1, from coordinate 178,293 downwards.
TTTTCATGAATCCTAGACAGGCTGTCCTAAAAACTAGGCCTTTTAGCCCTGTTTCTCCTTGATATTAGGAAGGAGGTGTACGGTCATTTTCAGACCCAAAACCATTAATGAAAGTTTTAAAAATTACAAAAGGGTATCCAAATAAAGTTTTATTTTTCTGAGTTTTTTGGAAAAATTTTACTAAAAAGGGGAAAAACAGGCTGGTGAAGGCTACAAGGAAATATGCCTATTTTAAGGTCTCTACATGATGAATTGATGAAGCTGATAGGAAGATGATTTAAGATCCTTCCAAAATGATTCAAATGAGAAATATTATGATTCTTTACATGATGGAGAACATCCCTGCAATGTTGAAGCAATTTTATGGAGATTTGGCACTTAGAGCCTTCTAAGTGATAGTGGGAAAGTGAATCAAAATCAAGGTGTGGATCATTCAAGGTGAAGTTTTCAAGGTGACTCTTGTAAAAGAGTTTGAATAGGTCTTAGTTAATGATCTAAGCCTATTAAGAGATCTTATAGAAGGATAGGATACTAAGAGGCAATATAAGTCTCTTGGAGGGGGTTGAAATCTAAGTCTTGAAGTTTATCATACACCATATTGGTATTAGAGCTTGGTTGATCAATCTTGTGGTTAATGCATCAATCTTCTGAATCAGTAGGAGAAAATACACCAGCTAGAGCCATGGTGACTAATGCTGAACTAGCAAAGAAGGTTGAGGAGCAAGAAGAGGATAACAAATTGTTAAGGCAAAGACTAGCTCAAATGGAGCAGCTCATGGGTGAAGTCCAAGACAAAGTTGATAGGGTCAAAGAGAAGATTGAACTTAAAGAAGAAGCTAAAGCAAAGGAGAAAGAATTGGATTTGGAGGAAGAAGCACCATCTCCTGACCTTGTTCTTCCTAAAGAGCCATTATTGAAAGCATTGAAGGCATTGAGTGGCAAGGCTTTAGAAGGTGTTCCACTTTTTAGTGGACAAATGGATCCAGATTCAGTTTTGGATTGGATAGATAGCATTGAGAACCATTTTGAATGTGATGGTATCTCTAAAGCACAAAAGGTAATGGTGGCCAAGTCTAGACTAAGAGGTTCAACTCTTACTTGGTGGAAGTTTGTGCAAATCGAGAGGGAAAATGATGGTAAAGGTCCTATTGTGACATGGAAGGGTATGGTATCCAAAGTCAAGCAAACATATCTTCCTGATGACTATGAAGTCCAAATGCATAGAAGGAGACACAATCTTAGGAAAAAATATTTGGATGTCCAAGCATATACCGAGGAGTTTCAAAAATTGTGTTGGAGGTCCAAGGTAGTTGAAGATGAGAGCATCAAGCTAGCAAGGTATTTGAATGGCTTCAAATGGTCTATTCAAGAAGAGATGAGCCTAGTGAACTTCAAATCCATTAGGAAATGCTATCAAATGGCCTTGAAGATAGAGGAGAAGAGCAAGAGAAAGCAAGAGAGCTCCAAAGGCAAAGGTAAAGGCAAGGATACTAAAGGTCAAAGAGGTGGCTATGGTGGAAGAAGTTCTAATTCAAGAGCTCAAGGTGAGGTAAAATTTAGTGAGCAACAAGAAAGAAGCTCAAGTAGAGGTGGTAGAGGAAGAAATTCTAACTCTAGCTTTAGAGGAAGAAGTGGTGGTTCATGACAAGAGGAAGAGGCAATTATTTTGCCAATATGAAATGCTACCATTGTAATCAAATGGGGCACCCTGCCTATAGATGCCCTGAGAAAGGTGGCTCATCACAAGGAGGTGATAAGAGAGCTAACCTTGTTCATGAAGACACAAATGCAATAGATAAACATTATGAGATTCTATTAAATTCAGAGGAAGGAGAGAACCTCATGATGAGGAGGACTCTAATCAAGGAACCAGTGAAGGAGGAGCCAAGCCAAAGAAGATCTTTGTTTAGGATCAAATGCAAGATTATGGGGAAAGTATGTAGGGTCATTATTGATTCAGGCTCTACTGATAATATATTATTAGAAGAAGTAGTCAACAAGCTCAAATTGAAAAGGATAACCCATACCAATCCTTACAAGGTTACTTGGCTCAATAAGGGTCAACATGTGTTAGTGAATGAGCAAGCATGGGTGGAGTTCTCCATTGGAAGGTACAAAGACAAAGTTTTATGTGATGTGTTGCCTATGGATGCATGTCATTTGCTCCTAGGTAGACCTTGGCAATTTGACCGCCAAGCTATGCATGATGGAGGAAAGAATTCCTATTCTTTCAAGAAGGATAATACAACCTTCAAAATTCAGTCATTGTTGGAGGATGTTGAAGTAAAGACAGCCGGTCCAAATGTTCTTATGGTAGGTGAAAAAGAGTTCCTAAAAACCATGGAAGAGAGTGAAGGCATAGGGTATGCATTGGTGTTGAAACCAAGAGAAGGAGGTGAAGACAAGGTGACTAAGAAGACTGAATTACCAAAGGAGATTCAAGGTACTTACCAAGGCATTGTAAGTGATGGTCAACCTTCAGCCTTACCCCCTCAAAGAGCCATAAGTCATAGGATAGACCTTATCACCGGAGCTACCCTACCTAACAAAGAAGCCTATAAGATGACCCCTCAACAAAATGAGGAAATAACAAGCCTATACAAGAATGCTTAGACCAAGACCTAATTAGAAAGAGTATTAGTCCATGTGTTGTACCCACCGTACTTGCACCTAAGAAGAGAGCAACTTGGAGGCTATGTACTGACTCAAGGGCTATCAATAGGATAACCATAAGATATAGGTTCCCTATCCCTAGGATTGAAGACTTAATGGACTATTTAGGTGAATCAAGGTACTATAGCAAGATAGACTTGAAGAGTGGCTATCACCAAATAAGAATCCATGAAGGAGATGAGTGGAAGACAGCCTTCAAGACCAATGAAGGGCTGTATGAATGGCTTGTCATGCCATTTGGATTGTCAAATGCTCCCTCTACATTCATGAGGCTCATGAATGAAGTACTCAAGGACTACATAGGAAAGTTTGTAGTTATATATCTAGATGATATACTGATTTTTAGCAAGACAAAGAGTGAGAATTTGGAGCACCTTAACATTGTCTTCAAGAAGCTATATGAAGAGAGGTTGATGATCAATTTGGAGAAGTGTGAGTTCATCAAATTAGAATTGGTGTATCTTGGGTTTGTTTTATCTCATGGCAATCTAAAAATGGATAAGAGCAAGGTAGTGGCTATCATGAATTATCCTACTCCAAGGTCAGCAACTGAGGTAAGGAGTTTTCATGGTCTTGCACAATACTATAGGAAGTTTATAAGACAATTTAGTGCAATTTGTGCTCCTATGTTAGACACTATCAAAGGAGGAATGAAAACTAAGTTTGTGTGGAATGAAAATGCTAATAAGAGCTTTGAGTTGTTGAAGGAAAGAATAGTTACCCAACCTATTTTGGTGCTTCCAAGCTTTGAGAAGCTATTCACCATTGAATGTGATGCTAGCAATATAGCAATTGGGGCTTTTCTAAGCCAAGAGGGTAGACCGGTGGCTTTCCATTCTGAGAAGTTAAGTGAGGCTAAGAGGAAGTACTCCTCATATGACTTAGAGATGTATGCATTGGTCCAAGCTCTAAGAAAATGGAGGCACTACTTGCTTCCCAAGGATTTCATTGTGTATTTAGATAATCAAGCACTTAGCTTCTTGAATTCACAAGAGAAGTGAGTCACAAGCACATGAAGTGGGTTGAGTACCTACAAGCCTACATCTTCAATATCAAGCACAAGAAGGGTGTACTAAACAAGGTGGCTGATGCATTGTCAAGAAGAGCCCTCACACTCCAAGAAATTCAGTTGAAAAGCATGGGGATAGATCATTTCAAGGATCTATATGCAGATGATGAAGACTTTTCTGACATCTACAAGGTATGTGCTGAATACAAGAATCATTTTCATAGTAAATATGCTGATTATACTTTTCAAAGTGATCTCTTGTTCAAAGGGAATCAATTGTGTGTTCCTAGGGGCTCCATTAGAGAGAATTTGATTCAAGAAAAACATAATAGTGCTTTGAGTGGTCACTTTGGGATCACTAAGACTCAAGACCTTGTTTAAAGGTTTTACTTTTGGCCTAGAATGAATCTTGATGTTAGGAGGTATGTGGAGAGTTGTGTAGTATGTCAAAAGGCCAAGGGAACTTCTAAAAATGCTGGTTTTTATCACTCACTACCAATTCCTACTAGGCCATGGGAATGATTAAGCATGGATCTTGTAGTTGGGCTACCCAAGACAAGACAAGGGATAGATAGTGTTTATGTTGTTTTTGATAGGTTTAGTAAGATGGCTCACTTTGTGCCATGCAAGACTACATAGGATGCAAGTCAAATAGCATCTCTATTCTTCAAAGAGATAGTGAGAATACATGGACTACCAATCAAAATTGTTTCAAACAGAGACAAAAAATTTATGAGTCATTTTTGGAAGACTCTTTGGCAAAGATTGGTTACTAACTTATCCTTTGGGTCAGCCTACCATCTCCAAACTGATGGTCAAAAAGAGGTTGTTAATAGGAGTTTTGGAAACCTTCTAAGATACCTAACTAAGGAGTATGGTCAGCAATGGGATCAGTTGATTGGGCAAGCTGAATATGCCTATAATGATACTATCAATAGATCAACCGGGAAGAGTCCATTTGAAATTGTATATGGCCTACATCCTAGAGGAGTCTATGAGTTGAGAGATTTAAAAGATGGAGTCAAGGAAAGTGCTTATGCTGAAGACTTTGCATTTTCTATGCAAGAATTTCATGAAATAGTGAGGAAGACATTGGTAGACAACACCACCAAGCACAAAGCCAAGGTAGATGAAAGTAGAAGGTTAGTAGAGTTCAAAGTTGGTGATCTTGTTATGATACACTTGAACAAACCCAGTTTGACAAAAGGAGTCCCTCATAAGCTACAAATGAGGAGGATAGGACCATGTCCTATATTGGAAAAGTATGGTGACAATGCCTTCAAGATAGACCTGTCGGAGGATAGTGGATTATCCAATATATTTAATGTTTTAAACCTTGTCCATTACAAGGGACCACAACAAAATAGTGACCAGAACATCAATGAGGTGATCAAGGATGTGGAAGATCTTCAACTTCCTACTGCTGCAGGTACAGGGGCAGACAGTGTACTAGACACAAGGACCTCATTTAGAGGTATGGGCAGAATGCTGCTAATGCTATTTGGGTCAAAGAAAAAGAGTTCAAAAGGTAGGGAATTGATCCTAGCCTCATCAATCCAAGGGTGGATTGAACTTCTTATTTTGGGGAGGATGGTGCAGGAGCACCTAGGCTAACCTCTACTAGATAGTCAATTTTTGGCTTGTACTTGACTCTAGCCAAGTCAAGAAGTTAGTATAGTTTGGTTGAGGACCTTAGAAGGTCTTGTTTTATGTTTGATAGGTGAATTAGTCACTAAGACTAAGGTCACACAAATAGCCTTTGTTAGTTGTTATTTAAATTCTTAATGCTAGGAGTTAGGGAGATTGAGTCATTAATATGTCTTAGGCCTAAGAATGGTTAATGGTTGTTAAATAAATATGATGATCATGAATGATCTTGGATACTCAAAATATATTAGGATAAGAAGCCTAGAATATAGGATTAAGGCATCTATCAAAGTTTCCAAGTGTTGTAAGAATGTTGTCATAACAACATTTACACTAATTGCAAATATTGCATGCAACATGGCTAGCCTCGGATTCCTTTGATTGTGGGAGGTTATGCTCAACAAAATATGCCCTAGAATAGTGGAGGAGACACATAATGGAGTTAGGGCTCAAATATCCAAGCATTGGATGCATATTGTAAAAGTTTGAGTTAATGGAAGTAGCTCTGCAACTCTATTTTTGAAGTGATATTTCAGTTTTTGAAGGAAAAATCATACTTGTAGCTGGAAATGGATTGATACAGTGGTTTATTTGTGTTCTATAGTCATTTTGAAGACTTTTTCATTTTATGTGTTAAGGGTTTAGAGTAGATTTATCATATTTTTCAAGTTGTTTTAGTTCAGGACTTTCTTTTGGTCACACTGTAATAGATTTTGTAAAAATGGCTCCCACGTGAGATTCAACCATGGAAACACAAAATAAGTGGTTGAATATTCAATTGGGGAATCTTTAAATATTTTATCTAAAGGTAGGAATCATCATGAGCAAGGGAGCTAGCTTTATGATTAGGCCCTAGGCGAGTTAGACATACCTGGTTAGAGGCTTGACAAGGAGAAATCAAGTCATTTCATGTGGGGAATGGGAGGTACAGCATGTCCCCAGGAATTTTTATGGTATTTTTTCATGTTATTTATCCATCCTAAGTATTGGGAAGTCATACCAATCCATTAGGATAGGTTTTGAGTATTTTTCATCAATCCTAGACAGAGTGTCCTAAAAACTAGGCCTTTTAGCCCTGTTTCTCCTTGATATTAGGAAGGAGGTGTACGGTCACTTTCAGAACCAGAACCCTTAATGAAAGTTTTAAAAATTCCAAAAGGGTATCCAAATCAAGTTTTATTTTTCTAAGTTGTTTGGGAAAATTTTACTAAAAAGGGGAAAAACGGACTGGTGAAGGCTACAAGGAAATATGCCTATTTTAAGGTCTCTACATGATGAATTGATGAAGCTGATAGGAAGATGATTTAAGATCCTTCCAAAATGGTTCAAATGGGAAATATTATGATTCTTTACATGATGGAGAACATCCCTACAATGTTGAAGCAAGTTTATGGAGATTTGGCACTTAGAGCCTTCTAAGTGATAGTGGGAAAGTGAATCAAAATCAAGGTGTGGATCATTCAAGGTGTGACTCTTTTAAAAGAGTTTGAATAGGTCTTAGTTAATGATCTAAGCCTATTAGGAGATCCTATAGAAGGATAGGATACTAAGAGGCAAGATAAGTCTCTTGGAGGGAGTTGAAATCTAAGCCTTGAAGTTTATCATACACCAGTGAGGATCTATTACTATTGATGATAAGACTAATTAAGCCGATAGGCTTTATGTGGGAGCTTTGCTCCCTGAAAAATAATTTTTATGTCAGAAAATTGTCAGTCTCTTTACCTGTATTGTTTTTCTGACCAGATATTTTATTTTCATAATAGAATGTAACTTTGTGTTATACAATGAAAATGGAAAGTTTCTTTTAATATAACTGAGAAAGTTATAATTTTGATGATAAAACTCATAATGTGAATTTTTGTTTTATATAATTTTAATTTCATAATAGAATGTGATTTTTTGTTTTTATAAAATTTTAAGAAAGCAAGTTTCTCTTAATTCATTCTATAATATAATTAGAAAGTGCTAATATTTCATTACAATGTATTTTTATTTTATAAAATTTTAAAAGGGTGAGTTTCTCTTAATTCATTCTATAAAATAATTAGAATGTGATAGTATTTCTTTTACAATGTGATTTTTGTTTTATAAAATTTTAAGAAGATAGGTTTCTCTTATTTCTTTCTATAAAATAAGTTGAAAGTAACAATATTCTATTTACAATATTTTTATTTTAAATGGAATGAATGGTTCTTTTATCCCATTTAATAGTTGTGAAGTAAAATAATAAATTCATCTTCATATTATGATATAAATTCATTCCTTGTTCCAATTATTTTATCAAATCTAAAATTAAAATTTGAATATTATGTCATTGTATAGCCAAGCATTGCTAATTGTTGCATTAGACTATATATATATAAAATTTTAAGAAAATTTAAAATTTGTCTTCTTTATCTATAAAGGTGTCATTTCATAATTTTTAATATTTTGGTAGTTTCCTTTGATTTAATTATAAATTTATAGATGAAAAGATAGAACAAATTGCACTAATGACTACTAAAGATATCTTGCATAATAACCTAATCTTCTTTCAGCCACAATGATCTCACATTACTACTTCAATCAAATAACTTAAAATCCATCAAATATTTTGCATTAGCATTAACATTTGGCTTTTATAAAATAATAAGAGATGAAGGAATTGAAGAGTGAAAGGAAGAACACATTATTTATTTATATTATTATTGTGTAATGTATGACAAGTAAAGAATCATAATGAATAATAATAAAGCCAACATAATATGTAAGAGAAGTATAATCCTAAACAATATCATTTTTAATAAAAGAACGTAAATTGCATAAATCATTATCACCACACTCCTCACAAGATGAATCATCTAAGGACCATTGAATATGGTTTAATATAAAAATATGCATGAGTTGAAATCAAAATCATCAGGCAAGAAGTCTTCACAAATATGAACTATATCATCATGTAATACATGACACGATGAATAATAAATAGAAAAAAATATAAGAATTTATTTACTATCATCATATCATGTTATCAATACTCGCTATGGCTATGCATAAACATAAACTAATTTATGTGTATCCATAGTCATGGCGACTATAAAATATAATATATGGTAGTATGCAGATTTTTTTGAGCTATAAGAGTGTTTTAAAATAACAAAACTTTGTGTGTATCGTATCCTAACATGTAATCGATGAGATTGTTTGGAAGCTTATGGGATGCAAACAAATGGGCTACCAGAGGCCACCTGATGAAGATCAACTGGACCAAAGATTCATTCATTTCAATAATTTTACTATGGATGCATGTGTCCCCACTTCCCCTTCTGCTAAATTTTGTGCTACCAAGTCATGGTGGAGTGAAGTGCGTAGCACATAGATGAAACAACTTAGTTGGATGAGCAAGAATTATATTATTTATAATTTTTTGTTTTAGATTTCTTATGTATAACATTATTGATCTACTTTGTTCTTCTACAAACTAATTTTACTCCCTGAAAAATTAAATCTCCTATCGGCTTACTGTTGCATGCACAAAAGCATGCGACTGCTAGTACTAATGATGTTTTATATGTTGAAGGACTAAAGAATAATATTTTGAGTGTTGGTGAGCTTGTTGATAAGGGATATTGTTTACAATTCAAGAACGATGAATATAAAATCTTGGGAAGTTTGGGAGATGATATTGCATCAAGTTCAAAATCAAAAGGTTCAAAATCTTTGATTTGAAGAGTACCGAAAGACAATGTTTGATTGATCACATTGATGATAGTTAGTTATGTCATAAGAGGTTGTGTCATGTTAATTTTGATAAAATTATAAAGATTAATTATTACTAATGTTATAAGAGATCTAACAAAGTTGATAAATCTTGATAATGCAATGTGTAAGGGATGCTTGATGGGTAAGCATACTAGATCTACTTTCAAGAGAAAATATTTTACTTCAAAAGGACTATTAGGTATTGTGCATCTAGATTTGTGTGGACCATGTAGAACTAGAAGTTATCATGGAGATAAATATTTCATACTATTTACTGATGATTACTCAAGGATGATGTGGGTAACTTTCTTGAAAGAAAAATCTAAAGCTTTAACAAGTTTAAGATATTGAAGGCTATGGATGAGAATGAAACACATGTAAAGATCAAATGTTTGAGATCAGATAGAGGTGGTGAATTCACATCTGGTGATTCTATTCTTTTTATGAAGAAAATGGAATAACGAGACATTCATATGCTCTGAGGAATCTACAATAGAATGGGAGTACAAAAAGGACTAGATCAATCTTAGATACTTCTAGGATCATGATAATTGAAGGAAGTGTTTCACATATCTATTGGAGAGAATTCATTTTGACAACAATGTATACATTGAATAGAGTGCAAATCAAAGATAGAACCGATAATATCGCTTATGACCTTTGGTATGGTAACACTCCTACTATGAAATATTTTAGAATTTTTGAAAGAAAATGTTACATCAAGTGAGATGAAGACTTAGGGAAGTTTATTCCTAGAAGTGATGAAGGTAGTTTTCTTGGTTATTCTACCAAGAGTAAGGCATACAAGTTCTATAACAAGAGTTTGAGGAAGATAGTTGAAAGTTATAATGTGAGAGTTGATGAATACAGTCCAAAATAATCTAGATATTATGGTTATGATTTAGATGATGAAAATGTCAGTGGAAATTAGGGAACACAAACTCAATCATAAAATCCACTTTAGATTGCTCCTAGAGTTCATGATGACTAAGAAGAGCTAGTTAATGTTGAAGAAGATAATCAAGAATTAGATATTCATCCAAATCTAAAGACTCTAAGGTATGTATGGTTATATCATTCTAAAGATTAGATCATAGGTGATAAAGATAAAGGTGTTTAACTAGAAGAAGGTTAGCAGAGGTCAAAAATGAGATTTGTTTGATTTCTAAAGTTGAACCTAAGGATGTACATAAGGCATGCAAAGATGAAGGTTGGATAAAAGCTATAGAATAAAAACTAGATAAAATTCATAAGAACAACACATGGATCTAAGTTCCTAGGCCTAAATATAAGAATGTGATTGCTAGTAAATGGGTTTTAAGAAATAAATTGAATGAGGATGGTGAAGTTGTGAGGAATAACGATAGACTTGTTTGCAGAGGATGTTCTCAAATGGAAGGTATTTATTATGATGAAAATTTTTCCCAAGTTTCTAGAATTGAATCCGTAAGATTATTTCTTGTTTATGCTACTTATAATAATTTCAAGGTATATTCGATGGCCGGATGTTGAATATGAATTTTTGAATGGTGATTTGGAAGAAGTGTATGTAGAGAAACTAGATGGTTTTACTTTGACAGATCAAGACAATATGGTGTGCAATTTGAAGAAAGATTTGAATGGTTTGATATATCAATACTTCAATTTTGGCTTTAGATGCTTATAGTTCATTTCGAAATTAATTTAATTTGTCATTTGTTGAGTACAAAAAAAACTTAGATCTACTAATGACTCAAATTTAGATAAGCCCAATTATTTCTTGATTTGAGATATGTTTCCTTCAAGTCTCTTAGGTTGGTAAGTACTTCATATTTTCCTCCAATAAACTGCCCAAGGCTCAAATTTGTAATGAAACTGCTCAAGGCTCAAATTTGTAATGAAACTATGGGTGTTGTTGTAGGAGTAAATTCTCCACCCTATATGTGATTGAATTTTTTCTAAGTTTCAAACTAAAATCTAAAACTAAATTAAGTTTCCTTGAAGTCCATGCCAAATTTGAATTTTATCTAATCTTTGGAAAGTCATTGAATTTGATCTCTTATTTTAATGGCATCATCATTCAATTCATACTTCTAATTTGCAATTTGTTGTTGTAAATGGCTAACTAGTGCTCAAGAAATAATCACTCCCAATCAAGCTCAATCCACTCTATATATAGATTAATTAGAATGATGTGTATTGAGGGAATTTATCCTTTCATTTATGGGCTCTAACTAACCATAAGACTGTAAGTCTCTTTTCTTGGCTGACACAGCTCTCCTTAGTAAATTCATGCTCTTTAATTTCAAAGTTTGAAAATAAGCCTCCACCATTAGATAAAAATCCCTTTAGACGCATAGGTGGATGCAACCATTCATTAAATTTGAGCCTCTCATGGTTACATTTGAGGCTATTTTATCACATTTTAAGGCTTTTTAATTTAAGTTCATGAGACCTTGTATTAAATTTGTGAGGCCTTTGAATTAAATTTAGGGATCCTATATTGAGCTTAGACCACCCACACCACTGATTTAAGGTCTTCCTTAGGGAAAATGTGTTTGATTCTAGAAGGTTTGTGATTGGTATAAGACCTTATACATTAAATTTCAAGCCCCAATTCCATTGATTTAAGTTCACACACTATGTTATTAAGCCTCCATAATCAGGTTTAGGAGTACACATTTCATTGAGGGGTAGATTAAGGTTTGTCCATTTTTTAATTTGTAGATATAAGCATTAAAATTATGTACATGGATGTTATGCTTAGGCCTACACACTATGTGGTGAGGCCAGATATAGAACTTAAAGGACTCACATTTGGGATATAAGGCCTATTTTCATGGATTTTAGGCTTGGTTATAAACTCTAGGCCACATGTCTTGAATTTATGGCCCATGTATTCTAATTTATAGTCATACATTTACTATTAGGGCCTATGTTTCATTAAATTTATGCCTAGATTTGGAACCACATTGCTTAATAAGGTCTGCCCTATATTGATAAGGCCACACATTTTAAGTTTGGGGCCTATGCTTTGAACTTTGAGCCCATACGTTTGGGCTAATTAATTTCATCTCATAAAATTTAGGCTTGATTAGGCCCATATGTTACATGCTTGGGGCTTGATCCTAAATAAATGGGCTGCATGTTTTATGTTATGGCTCTATTTAGGCCCTTAGGACCACATGTTACATATTTGGATCTAATTTAGGTCATGTCCTATTTGAATTAAGGCCTAATTTAACCACACTAGGCGGGCACACATTTGATGTTGTTTCTCATTGGAGATCATATGTTTGTTGTTGGAGGCCAAATTTAGGGCCTTATCATCAAATTTCATGCCTAGACTTGGGCCTTACCTCATGGGACCAAGGCCCACGTGTTTGAATTTAGGGCCCAAGCTTACAGGTTTGACATTAAGGGCTAGATTTGTATTGAACTTCACACCTTATTTGATCTAATTAGGCTCACACATTTCATCAACACTTGATTTGGGGCCTAACCTATATCATTGAGTCCATATGTTAGCCTTTTGAGATCCGCATTTTTCATTTAGGCCATATTTAGCCCCCTTCTCCATCAAATTAAGGCTTGATCTGATTAGATTAGGCCCACACATTTCTAATGGGGCTGACTTGGATGGATTTTGGGCTCTATTATTAAACTTTGAGCCACATGTTACAACTTAGGGCTAGATTTAGGCCTTATTTGGATAAATCATAGACCTAAATTTTACACATTAGGCCCACACATTTTGAATTTGGACCTTGTTGATTGGCTGAGGCTTCATATTTTTGAGGGTAGGGCCTATGATTATCCATTTGGAGTAAGGCCATTTAGAATTGATAAAGGGGGCCTTGTGATTGGTTGGAAGCTTCTTACTTCCCCCCTTTGCATTGTTATTCTCTCTCTTAATCAAATTCAACAATTTGAATTGCCTTCCTTTTTCCAATGAACATTATTTCATCCAATTTCCACATAAGGAAGTGCACTCCACCTTTTTATTTTTTAATTTTCCACTTAAGGAAGTGGATTCTACCTTTTTATCTATCAAGTTTCCACTTAAGGAAGTGGATTCTACCTTTTTATTTGTCAAGTTTCCACTTAAGAAAGTGGATTTTGTACACACTAAAATGGTGCACTTCTATGAACCATTACATGCAAGGTTTCTCAAGAATGAGGCCTCACAAAGAGGCTCATAGCTCTCTATGCATGGAGTTGCAAGGGACTATGAAGTATTTGCTCTCAGCTAGAGCTACAAGCTTGTGACCTTGCTAGTCAACCACACAACGAGAGATTCAAGTGAGGACAAGGGAAAGAGTGCCAATATCCTCAAGAATCACTATGAAAATGCAATGCAATGCAACTAAAATGAGGATGCAAATATGCAAAGTGTTACAAATCCTTCCTATTTAGACTATGTGAGATTAATCTATTGCATAAAAGGAAATCTACACTAAGAATGCCATTATCATGCAACTATGGAAGCAAATATGAAACTAAATGAAATGCAACAACAAAAATCTTGGATGCAAGAGTGTCTTCAAAGAAAGCTCCAAATGACCTAGAAAACCTGCAGCATAACATTAGCATAAAACAAGTGACCTAGAATGAGGGAGGGAGCTCTCCTTTTATAAGAAATGAGGTGAAATGGACCATTGAGATTAAGAGGCAAAAGTCTTAATCAGTGGTGGAGCTTGAAAGAGGAGCAATCCATGTGCACAAGTATCCTCCAATAGAATAATAGGAGTTGACTTTATGTCCATATGAGACAAAAAGTGTTTTCTTCTTTTTATAAAATAGGAATAGTGCTTTATTTGTGCAACTTAGGATAAGATGAAAAAGGGGGCTTTTTATTTAATCAAAAGGGGAGGAAATATTCCTTTTAATCAAATAAAGACTTAGGATAAATGATTAGCCCATAGGATAAAAATCCAATATATGATCGAAATTAAGACTTGATCAAGAGATTGATATTGTTGAAAATATTGATTATTGATAAAATTGATTCAGGATTGATAAATTGAATAAATGGGGCCCAAAGTCTAGGCGACCATTTTTGGGTGCATACAGATTCCACCTTTTTATTTTTTAAGTTTCCACTTAAAGAAGTGGATTCCACCTTTTTATTTATCAAGTTTCCACTTAAGGAAGAGGATTCCACCTTTTTATTCATCAATTCGTGATGCAACCCCTGTCAGAAAAGATTTTTTTTTGTGGTAGAGAATTACAAAGGATCTGCAATGGAAATAGAAATCATGAACTCATTGAGACATGAGGCACATAGAAACATAGGGATATTGGACATGTTAAAGATTCCCACCAGACTACACAAGGTTGACATATGAAATCTGAAACATGCAAACATAGAACCTATAAGTTTTACACTCAATCCAATCTTCTAAACTCTACACTGAAAATAGACACCAAATCAAGCTTCTCAATGTCAAATAATTATTTCATTTATAAAAGTGTTTGACATCAATGAAAACATATAATAACAACTAAACATATATTTCCAACATAAGATAAGTTGGAGGTTCATCCTCCATTTTAGAAGTTTCAGAGCTACCAGATCTCTCATCAACTTCTTGTCTATCTAGGGGTCTTGATTCAACTTTCTCAGACATATAAAGTATTTAAATCACATCTTCCCTTTTGGTTTGTTCTAGCTACAATATAATAGAAGGAGGGTTATTTTATCTAAAAATAACACTTATAGTGTGTATCACCTTTTGTGAAACATGGTCCTAAAGATTGTATTATTTTACACCATAACTGTATTTGAGGAAGACACATTTCATAGCATTGTTCTCCACCTTTTTTTATTTCTCCTTTGGCATGTGTACATATTCCTCGTAGCCAAAAACTCTAAGACATAAAAATGAAGGCTTGTGACCCTACCATGCCTCGATAGGTATTTTACCAACAAGAGATGGTGTAGAAGACTTGGAAACCAAGTAGCAATAGTGGTGACAACTTGAACCTGAAACTTTTATTCTAGACCATTACCCCTCAACATAGTCCTAACATTCTCCATCAACATTCTATTCATCCTTTTGGCAACTCCATTCTGCTACATGGAGAATATGGAGTTGTATTATGTCTATGAATGCCACAATCTTTAAAGAATCTATTGAAATCATTAGAGAAAAACTCACTACCATTATCAATTCTCAAACATTTTATTTTCATTCTAGTCTATAGCTCAACCATTGCTTTAAATTCTTTAAATCAACTAAAAATTTAGACACCTAAAAATGTCCTCATGTAATTAAATAATTATTCTATATTCATCTAAAAATAAAATAGATATATATTATTTATTTAATCAATTCATTAGTCTTTTCTATCCTATGATTAAATAAATTTCCATTTGTTTAACTATCCATTTCAACCTCCTTTTCTACTAATTATCAAATAAATACCTTTATTTATTTTATAATTTTTTTATCCTCTTCTTTCTAATTCCCACCAATCATTTCTACACACATGGATCAAATCCATAATTTATAGGCTTGTGACAAAGGACACTTGTATTCATTTGCCTTTCAGGTCTCCAACATGCCTAGATTCAATGCATCTTGTGATGTATTATGAAAAGTCAATATCCCCTACCTACCACTCAATCTCATCCCTCCATTTCCTTTAACTTCTTAATCTCCTTTATCCTTATGTTACCTCACATTATACTTAACTAATCTTTCATCCTAGCCACTCCTTCTACCTCCTCATAATCTTAGCTCTTGATTTTCAAGAGGACTTCTATAAAAGAACAGTTTCTCCACTCTTTTGAATCCTAATGAGCATTTGTGATCTTGCATACTTGAACTTTTGGAGAACTTTATGATTTTTCATACCTTTTGATCTTTGAGAGCCATAGATTTCATCATTATCATATTCATACTTTCATTATATTACATTAGTCAACCATATATCCATTCCTTTATAGCCTCTTGTGCATGTGCTAACAAAAATATAAGAGCAACTCATTACAATACAAGATCTTAAAGGATAGGAGGACAATGGAATTAAACATTTTAGGAAGGCATATGGGTATATTTGTGTTTAATTTCATTGTTGTATTTTCATGAAGAAGTGTTCCATTCATATGATATTGGTTAGTTTTATGAATTTAGGGCTTTTGGTTGGACTCAATTAGGTTTACAAATAGGTAGTACATTTCCATCATCATTAGAAGACATTGGTTTTACTTTTAATAAAATATACCCATGTTCTTCTTCTATAGTCATCAATAAATGAAGCAGAATATATGGATTTTCCAATGTAAGAAAAATCAACAAGAACAAACATATCAAAATGAATAAGTTCCTGGGACATCATAGATTCAACACACCACAAGGTTTATGAGAACTTGAGTAAAACTAAATAAAGTTTTATTTTCCTTAAATGCAATCCTCACAAAAATCAAAATTAATATTATAATCATTTATTCTCAACCCTTTATTTTCTACCTCTCATTCAATCTTAACTCTCCATTCCACTTGACATCTTGATCCTCCATTATTGCATTCAAAATCTATAAATTAGATTATTCTCCCTTCATATCAGTCATTCACTGAAGCTAAATTCACGCTACTAAAATCATCCATCTTTCATGCATAATATGGTTATTTTTCTATATTGAGAGAAATCCTCAAAACAATAGAATCATAGAGAAAATCAAGTAGACATGGGTGCATCTACTTCAACTCTACATCATGAGGTGAGAAGATAAAAGAGTCAAGGTAATTATTTTTCATTTATATTCCCTTTCTTTATATCTATTTTATATTTCATTACCTTTAGATATTACTTGTAAGAAAGTAAGGTATGCGAAACAATTTCCTATGCCAATCTTGAAGGATGCACCAAGATGAACATTGTTATCTCTATTGAGCATTAAAGGTTGTCATTAGTATCAAAGGTTTTCTTACATATCGGTCGGTTACTTATATTGAGATAATCAGTAACTAGAAGTAAAATAGACTAGTCGGTTAAGCTTGTACACTGAGCATCAAACAATTTACCGAGCATCAACATACACCAACATCGAGCGTCAGTAAACATCGAGCACCAATATATACCGAGCAGTCTACACAGTGTTTACCGATGATCACAAGAAATGACATAGTAATCAGGAATGGAACATTCTTCTATGCAAATGGCTACAACATATCTGAAAACATTTTACAAAGATCGAGGAATATTTATTGTTATGATATTCATTAAATGCAATGTATATCTTTTGTAATAGTTTGATCTAGGTCATTTTTGTACACCATAGATCTTAGGTTTTTGTCTAAGATTTGTAACCTAATTTTGTTTAAGTGGCAAAAGAAGTTTTATATATAAATGTATGTTTACATAATTTGTGATGTGGACTGATATATAAATTAAGGAGCACTTGAAGCACTTGCCTAACTTCAAGACTATCGATTGACAGAACAGAGTACAAAGGAGATCAGATTAAGAAGAATCAGAATAGGCTAACCGAGTAGTTTAGAGCAGAGATTCATAACAGTTGAGGTGATATTTTATCAGTACTTATTGATCTGTATCAGAAAATTAAGTTGTCAATTAGCAGATAATTGCCTATTGCTTTCTAAAAATTGTAATAGAGTTTTTGGATAAATATCTTGATAGAGTAGACTTGATAGTCTTATGTAAATCTCTTAACCGTGCACACTTCATTAGTGTTGTTGAAATCCTATAACTAGGTAGATCTAGCTGATCTAATATGTTACTCCTAATAGGGTAAGATCACCAGAAGTGATCAAAACTTGTAGCCCTAACATGCAAACCTTTTCTATCTGTAGTAGTGAAGAATTTGTGGGTGTCATCCCCACCGTAGTTTTTACCTTCTAACAAGGGTTTTTGCGTTACCAAAATACTTGTGTTGTGTGATTGATATATTATTGATTTCATGTTGTTTACTTTCATAAGTTAATAGATGAATGATACATACAATTAGATACAAGTTATTTTGCAAGGTTATTACCGTCTACTGTCATAGATCTAAAAGGTTTTCAAGTAAAAGTTTTTGTGGGAACTGATTCACCCCTCCCTTCTCAGTACCCTATCTTAAGTCCAACAATTGGTATCAGAGTACAACTCTCTTATTGAATAGTCTAACCAATGAAGGGTAAAGATCTAAGTCATGGAGAGATACAAGCTAGATAAGACTATTGAGAATCAGAAGATACATATGCAGATGTTTGTCAAACAGTTTAAGCAAGCTAAGGAAGGACTGAAGAAATTACTGGTTGAAAGGAAGAACCTAGCTATTCTACAAAATGAGATTAGTTATCATGAAGAACCTATTGATGATATGTTTGAGCATATTGGATCTAGTTCTAGAAGCATTTCTGATGGATCTGAAAGTATAATCTCTGATTTGTCTAAAAAGAATCAACATCTATCTGAACAAGTGAAAGCACTTCAAATCGGTCAAGAATCTTAGATGGTGAGAATGGTGGAAATAATGAACAATGCTGGATAGGTTGAACAAGATAGGAATCTGGCTATTGAAGACCGAAGACAAATGACTGAACAACTTCAAGCTAAAGAAAGTGAAATACAAAGACTCAATGATCGTCACTTCCAAGTATCTAATTAGATGATGACTGTGAATCAAGAGGTAAACCGAGTGAATGGAGAATTGTCAAGAAGACTAGAAGATGTTGCAAGACTCAGAGAGGAGAATGAGAAGCTAAGAAATGAAGTGAAAACTCAACATCAACACAATGAAATGATGAAATTGGCTGAGGACAGTTCTAAGAAGATTGATGACTTTCTGACTAATCAAAGAAGATTTGGGAGTAAAGCTAGTCTAGGCTACACCGGTGAAGGAGAATCATCACAACAAGCTGAATAGGTCAACAAAAATCAAAATCAAAGACCTAAAGTGTTGACATGTTATCACTATGGCAAACCAGGTCACACCTCCAATGTTTGTAGAAGCAGAGCACAAGGTAAACCTCCTGCTATTCCTAAATTTAATGGATATTGTTACTATTGTGGAAAGTATGGTCATCAAGCTTATGAATGTAGAGCTAAGATGAATAACAATAATGATAACAATACTACTATGGAGAAGTTATTCTATACCTGTAATAAGCATGGACATACTGCACAGGAATGTAAGGCAAAAATGAAGCAAGTATGGACTCCTCAGTAGAAAACACAGTGCAAGCCTTATCAACCAAAGAAACAAGGTAATTCTTATGTTTGGGATTATAAAACATGGGCTAACTATGTTGCATGTGGTAGATATGGTCACATTGCAGCAAATTTTAATAGGAAAAGATGGGCTGGAAAATCAAGAAGTTGGACAAGCACTGGAATGGCATGTATGCACTGTCATAAAGTCAATCATTTAAGCAAGGACTACAGAGACCGAGCACATGTATTTAAGAGTGGACACACTATTGTAGATATCATGAAGATAAGGAACACTATGTGGAGAAAGGCATCTAATGAGAATGCTGAGTCAAGTAATTTTGTTGGTGAAACCTCGTCCACTGGATTGTGTGACATCGGTTCCTCCACCTAAGGTGAAAAAGGTATGTATGGGATTGACATTTCAAAATGATCACATTTTACATACAGTTCCCTATATATGATGAGCACATACCAAATCTACATGAATAAGATGCATTATGGTTTATATGTTAAGAGCTAGCAAAGTTATATAATCCGTAAAAGCAAGATCGAGAGTTGGTTACCCGTCAGTAATCACTATTCAAGGTTAACCGAGGACACGTATCAACCGATGAAGGAATTGTGTGTTAACTAAGATATTGACATCCTATAGTATTTACTGAGCTGATAGTTGTTATGTATCAAAAGTTAGGTCAAGCATTTATTGCATGAAAGTTTGAGCAGGAATATCAAAAAGTCTTTAAATACACAGGAAACAGAGTTCATTTTTACATTGCAATTTTGAAGAGCGAAGATTTCACAGAAAAGAGTTCAAGCTAAAAGATTTTCAGAAGGATTCAAGGCTACTGTAGATCGAACATCAGTCTTCAATGACTCCAAGTAAGTACATTTGCTAGCAAACACTTTATTAACCTACTACTTACTGAAACTCTAGAATCGATTTATGGCATCTACATCATCTGCAAGCAAATTACAAAGTGTCGAGGAAGAAGTAAATTTGATTGTTAGAGAGAATTTTGATGAACCTAAGTACAAACCACACCCTAAAATTGCATCACAAATGGATATAATGGGTGCTTTTTCAAGCATACCAGATAGGGTTTTGTTAATAGAAGATGTACGATCGTTTATTCATTGCAAGATTGGGGAAGTAGGAGATTTTGAGACTGTTGTAGCATATCAATAGGTATGTGGCACTAATGGAAAATTGAAACCAAAATATAACCAGATTGAGGAATCAAGGTTATTATGTGCCATACACTTTCCACAATCATTCAAAACTGACTGGATAAGGATTGTATTGAGTCGGTATCATGATGGAAAATTTTGGCTGGATAAACCAATAGAGGTCACAAAGAAAATGATCAATAGGGTTACTGGCTATCTTATAACTGACAAGACAAAATCTTTCCAAAGCTCATCCCGGGCTGATGTTGAGAATAACATTGGAGCTGCATGGGACGGTCGAGCACTTAAGATTTTAACAATTAATGACCCAGCGGTAAAATTTTTAGCACATGTAATCAGGTACAAGATATTTCAGTCAAGTAGACTAAACAACATACCCTGTAGCACAGTCGACATGACACACAAAATTGTGAAGAAAGATCACCAGATTGATCTTGCAAAGCTATTGCTAAACCAAATTCAATAAAACATGAAGACCATAAGGACAAAGAAGTCTAACACATGTAAGTTTGGTTCACTACTTGTTTGTTTATTCTTCTATCTACAAAAGTATATCCCTGCTGTCGGTAAAGTAAATTGGACAATAGATAAACCGATAACTATACAGATTACTGAGATGATGAACAAGTTAGGAGATGACTTGAATATAGAGTTTGATAAGTACTTCAAAGAATTTAAGACCAAGATGAATCAAAGAAGCATAATTCCATGGGAATTAGTTGATAAATTTGAGACAGATATATGTTTTCTGGTAGACACAGATCATACAATGATAAGAGCAGTTGAACCTATAATCAAATGGCTAGCACCTATGGGCTATGAAATGAACCATGATTTTGCTTTGAAATCTATTAATGCACTGCTAGCACTACCAAAAGACCCCAAGGCCACTAGGTTTGGAACCTATGAAGAAGCTAAGTCTAGAATCATGACAGGTCAGGCGATTAACAAAATGACTAGGAAGGCAAAGAAGATGAAGCAAGATCTTACTGCTAGATTTGGAGATGTCTCTGACTCACCTGAGGAGTCACCTGTTAAAGAAACAACCAAAGGTCAGTTACTATTGACTGACAAACCTTATGATAGTGAGGAAACCAAGTTTGAAGAAGAGAAAGATCCCACACCGGTTCCTCCCACCAAAATTCAAAAGAAAAAGTAGTTGCCAGTATAAGTACATACAAGGACAAGATCATCAACTGTAGCCTCGCCCCCACCAAAGAAAGGATTAGTGAAAATTACAAGACCACAGGCAACTACACCAACAAAGACATATGCCAAGAGAAATACCAAGGTTGTAGCTGAGGCACTGAAGAAGAGGAGAAAGCTGATAGGAGGTAATAAATATTTCACAAGATGCACCGAATCTGGTAGAGATCCAACTGAAGAAGAAAACTGATGATGATGTACTCATTAAGGACATCACAAATGGTGATCTTGATGACAAGGATGATGAGGATGTAAATATTGCACCCCTAAACACTCAAGATGAGGTGCAAGTAACTAAATGTGCATTTACATCATTACTGAGAAAGCTCCCTATACTTGCAGAAGCAGTAGAAATTCTTTCACAGGAGCAACCCGACGGCTCAGACCTTGAGCAACACAAAGATACAAAAGGGGAACAAGACGCCAAAACACTAGCAGAGACAAATAAGCCTGAAGGAATAGAGGTAGCTACTATAGGTACACAGGCACAAGATGAGCCTAAGCCAACCTAGGTGACCCCACCTGACACCACATCTGAGGCTCCCACTCACTCAACTGACACATAGGCTACTGAGGAGCAAAAGAAAGAAGAGAGTGTGTCAATCGGGAAGGATACTCCAAAGAAGTCACCTCTTGCACCATAGAAGAAGAAAAAGAAAGGAAAAGGGCCGGTCACTCTAGATGAAGTTATAGTAATACTAGAGTGTGACCTGAGGACCCTTAGCCCTGAGGAATTGAGTAAATATGGGGAACTATGTTTGAGAAAGGCAGCACAAGAGAAGTTGAAGCAAGAAAACAAATGCAAAGAGATATTAACAAATGTTAGGGATATATTACAACAGGTAGTACCTGAAGTGAGCATTGATGAAGATACTCCTATCATAGATCAACTTGCTACACTTTCTAAGAAGATAAATGCCCCGGACACTGATGCAGACAAGGGAATTGAAGAAAGGGCAGAATCCAAAATTCAAGACAAACTGGTAGAAATAATTAGCCAAGAAGTGGCAATAAACAAGGTCAAATTATCTGAGGTAATAACTGAGATAAAATCTATAACCCAGTTAATTTGGCAATTCTTACTGAAGCTTTGCATTGTGGAAACCTTCACTGCTGAGATTAGTGAAAAGATCAAAGGTTTGAAAGAAGAAATCAAATCCAGTGCAAATGCAGCTATAACCAAGCCACAAGCTTTTTCAAAGCATATTCATCGAGTTTAGGAACTTTGGTGGTTAATAGCAGATCTCAAGAAACAAGATGAGCAGATCACATATTAGGTCATAGAGTTACAAACAGAACTCCTTCCATACCTGAAGATTTTTGAGAAACACATAGTCAAAGCGGAACAACTTGTTGCAACACCATAAATTTTTGTGTGGGATAACATCTTTGACATGCATGCACAAGTCAGTCTTGAGCACATTGCTCTCACCAACTTGAAAGAGGAATGGGAAAACCTCTTGGAGTTTGTGAAGAAAACCCATCCTCATATTTTTGACAAGATGTGAGTATACTGTTTACTTTTTTGTATTTGGCATTACTATCAAAAAGGGGGAAAGCAATGTATATGTCAATATGCCAAATATGTGCATAGATGCTACGTATACTACATATTACTGGGAGCATGCACCGAGGGGGAGTAAATAGAAAATTTTGATAAGTATATGTATATGGCAGAGATATAAGTCATATATAGAAAATTTTGTCTATATACATTCAAAGTTTTGATACTAATGCCAAAGGGGGAGATTGTTATCTCTATTGAGCATTAAAGGTTGTCATTAGTATCAAAGGTTATCTTACATATTGGTCGGTTACTTATATTGAGCTAATTGGTAACTAGAAGAAAAATAGATTAGTCGGTTAAGCTTGTACACTGAGCATCAAACAATTTACCGAGCATCAGCAGACACCAACACTGAGCGTCAGTAAACACCGAGTAGTCTACACAGTGTTTACCGATGATCACAGGAAATGGCATAGTAATCAGGAATGACATTCTTCTATGCAAATGGTTACAACAGATCTAAATTTTTTTTACAAAGATCGAGGAATATTTATTGTTATGATATTCATTAAATGCAATGTATATCTTTGTAATAGTTTGATCTAGGTCATTTTTGTACACCATAGATCTTAGGTTTTTGTCTAAGATTTGTAACCTAATTTTATTTAAGCAGCAAAAGAAGTTTTCTATATAAATGTATGTTTACATCATTTGTGATGTGGACTGATATATGAATTAAGGAGCACTTGAAGCACTTGCCTAACTTCAAGACTAGCAGTTGACAGAACAGAGTACATAGGAGATCAGATTAAGCAAAATCAGAACAGGCTAACCGAGCAGTTCAGAGAAGAGATTCATCATAGTTGAGGTGATATTTTATCAGTACTTATTGATCTATATCAGACAATTAAGTTGTCAATTAGCAGATAATTTCCTATTGCTTTCTAACAATTGTAATAGAGTTTTTGGATAAATCTCTTGACAGAGTAGACTTGACAGTCTTATGTAAATCTCTTAATCGAGTGCACACTTCATTAGTGTTGTTAAAATCCTATAACTAGGTAGATCTAGCTGATCTAATATGTTACTCCTAATAAGGTAAGATCACAAAAAGTGATCAAAACTTGTAGCCCTAACAGACAAACTTTTTCTATCTGTAGTAGTGAAGAATTTGTGGGTGTCATCCCCACCGCAATTTTTACCTTCTAACAAGGGTTTCTGCATTACCAAAATACTTGTGTTGTGTGATTGATATATTATTGATTTCATGTTGTTTACTTTCACAAGTTAATGGATGAATGATACATACAATTAGATATAAGTTATTTTCCAAGGTTATTACTGTTTACTGTCATAGATCTGAAAGGTTTTCAAGTAAAAGTTTTTGTGGGCACTGATTCACCCTTCCCCTCTCAGTACCCTATCTCTCTTAAGTCCAACATAACAAAAAAATTAAAATTCAATCCAAACTTCATATAAAAAGTATAGAAATATATAATTCTAAACAAATAAATAACTATAGCATATTAGTGAGATATGCAAAAGAGAAAACCCCCACTATCCAAAGCTTGCATAATATGTTATTAAATATAAAGAGTGTTGCATTACACTTGCAATGCAACTCTTTAGAGGAATATTTAACCAATAATAAAATTGAAGAATTTCAACAACATTCTAACAACGCTTGAATAGTTGCAAATTCTCCTATAACACCACTTCCTTAACTACCAATTCATAGACAAAATGAACAAGCTAGAAACTATAAATAGTCTTCAAAGTCATTTTACAAAACCCCCAAAAGGTGGCACCCAACTTAGGCATAATTTTTAATCCCACTCATCAAGATTCCTTATCACCTATTAAAATTGTAAATCAATAAATCATCTATAGCTCTTAGTTTGACCCACACCATTGTTGTGAAAACTGGATCATCCTATAGAGATAATATATACTCGTTTGATATTGTAGAATACAATTGCCTTCGTTATTGATTGATTCTACAATAACAATAGGGTATATGTATATATCGAATAGTCATGTAATGAATAGACATGACCGTATATACTTATGGTCATGTCACTTCATTACATAACTATTAGTTACATATCTTAACCAATAGTTTATTCATACTTTGTATTACACACACACACACACACACACACATGCATATTAATATACACTTACTTTTCAATTATATTATATAGTATATATATATATAAATATATCTATATTTATATGCATATCATGATTGTCTCATCGTTTATTAAACACAAATGAACAATACTTTAACACTCCCTCTTGAGAGAGAGTTTAATAGAATTTGTAGAATATTTTCATATCATGATATTCGGCACATCCGGGACAGACCCTTTCGAGAGTTGATCATGATAGGCGTCAAGATATCCAGCACATCTGGGACAGACCCTTTCAGGAGTCGATCTTGACAAGTTATTACACATCTAGTAATAACATAAGCTACAAGATATCCGGCACATCTGGGACAGTCCCTTTCGGGAGTCAATCTTGAAGCCTGGTTAACTATTTTCAAGATCGTCACCTTGAAATAGTAACCCAACACACATGAAAGATCGTCACCTTTCATAATATAACATGAAATGAATGGGCCCATAAAGTCTACCATGACTTCCGACACTTCGGGATACACAATTTAATGTAGTCTCATCATGAAAATAGACTTGAATAGCATGATCTCCGCACAGTCAGGACACACAATTAAGTAGTCTATCATGATATGGTTTTGTTATTACACATCCAATAATAACAAGAGTCAAGATCTCTGCACAGTCGGGACACACAATTAAGTAGTCTATCTTGACACTTTGGTTCACTATTATCAAGTGAGGAAGGCTTCCACCTTAAACTTGTCTATCAAAGACAAGAATCATCTAAGATACAAAATGATAGATCACTAAGGCTGAAAATCTCTTTTCAGCTAAGACTTTATTCCTCAACATTAGGAATACTTCCTCTAAATTAATATGACCATGATCCCGGGTTGCCATCTTAATTTGATCTTCTAGCTTCTCCCACTGACATGAAAGCATAGCCTACTCACATGGCAATTCATCATAATTCTTTGCTACAGTTTCTTGATCACTAGGTAACCAACAAAACATGGTCTACTCCCTCTGAATCAAGATCTTTGAATGTCCACTGATGCAGATCCTTTCGCTTCCTCTTCTGTCACGGAGGCATACCCTATTTATATGCTCATCTCAGTGTTACTGTAGGATGTGACTCCATACCTTTCTTCCTGAGAGAATCGATGTCTCATACATGAATAATCTGAATAGATATAAGGTTGTCAACTCACATTGACTAGCATAGGATGCATTTTGATCTTTTTCAAGGCCACAACACTAACACTCCCTCTTGGACTTGAGGGAAGATAATAAAGACCTCTGGTATGATGTTCATCTTAATAAACTGTAGTCTCAAGATGTATGGAATGCCTCAATCAGAGATTCTATCCATGTGCATCTCATCGGCAATTCTATCCTCGAAATTGTTTCACCTTCATCAGTGATCTCCCACTCAATCAATATGATTGAGATTTTGTCACAAGTTGACTGAATCATCTGCTCCCTCTGAAGCTCAAGTTCATCAATTCTTAAACTTTCCGAAGATGTCAGGACTCCCTCTTAATCTGAATTTCACATTCTTTCATCCTTTTATATTCCTTTTCATAAGGTGAGCCCAAAAAATATTTTGAAGAATCCATCTTGCTATAGTCCAAAGGTTGTACACAAATCCATGAGTACTTCTTATGAAATTTCACTGTCATGGTGTAATCAAAATCTGGAGTAGTGTAGTTGTAGAAGCTTGTCAGTGCCACATGTGCAACGGACCCTACACTCAGTAGTCCATAGGTACTTGTGATCAAAGAATCACCCTGCACTTATTATAGTACAGAACAACCTTGCATAATGCCTTGATTGCATCATTCTTCTTTTTCTACAAGAACATTCTTGGAGACAAATGAAAAGATCAAGGCAAATAGCTCTTATAGTAAAAACATGAATACATATAAGAAAATGACTACAAAATTATAAAAATTTAACTCAAGGATGAATACTTATCTTAAGTTTCACATATTTCTTTCTTTAAAGTGAGCCCATAGTCACTTGATATCCTTGATTTTCTAATAAGGTGATCATGCATCTATAACAAGGTGTCACTGAAATTTGCTATAAGATTCCTTATATAAGTCTTTAGTTTTCTTAATATTTTAGCTTTGAGAGTTTCATACTAATCCTTGTCTTCTCATAACATGCCATCATGACGTAGTCTTCATTCTAGATGATTTTTAACTCTTCATATTTTTAAGTAGTGTTGATACGTTCCTTTTAAGCCAATACACTCTGTATTGTCGCCCCTTAGTTTTACAAGTCTAAGTATCAATTAAGAATTAGGATAATGTGATATGTCAATTTAATTGTGTGAATGTATAGGTATCGCTAACAGCAATATGTTGCTATTTCAGATTGACAATTGAGTGCCCGCAACTTAAAAATATAGTTTTCTTTATGATATACAACTTCAATATCTACAAATGCTTGGTGCCATCACTAATCTGCACTATTGTTGCTTGCCACTAATAGTGCCACAAGACACTTTCTCTTACAGAACAGATCCAAGTGGAATTAAAAAAAAAAAAAGAGGTAAAATCCCATCATCAATGGAAGTTGATATAATCATTCTAAATTTATTATCATACATTCCAATAATATCCCATTATTGGTTACAATACTTCTCAACCTGAAATTATCGGATGCTATCATGTATGAATCTATCATTGTCTTTGATCATTGTTTATCTTATCGATGCAGTGGCTTCCTTGAAATCTTATCATGGGGCTAGCTTTCATCATGATTAGATCCTCAATATTATTGTCGTTTACCTCAGCATATCCATAATGTTCCCTTGCAGCGTTACTTGGTGGTCGCATATAATTCTTTATTGACAATCCCATCGTCACTAATATGTCATTCCATTACTTAATTCTATGAATGATAGAAATAATAAAAATTTCCTGTAAGGTGTGATGTAATAAGAGAAATAGAAGATGTTCCATGATTCGACGCAGTAGTCTTCTCCCCATGGTCGACTAATATGCCTTAGTCAGTTATAAGTATTAACATTTCCCTCCTAATATATGGACAATTCTCTCTCACTGTTATGGAACTGAGCGATCTCCTCATCGAGTATATCCCTTGTGATCCTTCCTATCATGTTCTTCGATGCCTCTCTGAATGCTCCTCCAGTTTGCCAGACGTCTACATATATCCCTCAAGGGATTGCTGGTAAGATCTCCCTTGTTTTATCCATGACTGCACTTACTGGTTCGCTGAGTTAACTTTCTTGCTTGTTTATGATATGCGTATCTTCTCCCATTACCGTAGAAGAATACGTTTGCTGCTTATGATCTTGATCGATGGATTTTCTTATTGTTCCATTGATGATCATTGTTCTTCTCCTGAAGATGATAGTTTGAAAGTCTTGATGTATCTTGCAATTGAAATGATTGGTTGTGTTCTAAAAACATGTCTAATGTCTCTTTATCATTGCCACCTCTTAATACTAATCATATCGCTTTCACGACTATTGTTTATTATCGATTAGGCTTCACAATTACTTTTATTTTAATCACACCATTCCATGACTATTGATTAGTCTTTAGCTTATAATAATGGATTGTTGCTTATGTGCCTCTTGGATATCAATTTCTTAATTGCCATTAACTAATCTCAATGACCCGGGTGGTGTTATCTCTTATATACAATGGATCGTATGAAAATAGTTAGGCTGTCTAGCATCGACTATATCAGGTATGTCAATATCAACTGGCTTTGAACACTGAAAATGTCTCTAATATGACTTTATATAAGTATGTCCCGTTTATGATGTCATCTTTGTTATGGTCGACAGGCACTTGCACTGATGGTTGCTAGAGACAACACAATGATCTAAACAGGAAGACCCGCGACTGCATATATCAGTCAATATAATAGCAATGGTATCTCGAAGTGTAAAGATATTGAGCGCAATAGTAAATGGATATCATATGCGTTGTGTAGGAACAATCTTCCTTATTCTACTTACTGATCTGTATATATATATATTCTCTATAGGTTAGGCTCTGATACCATGTTGTGAAAACTGGATCGTTCTATAGAGATAATATATATTCGTTTGATATTGTAGAATACAATTGCCTTCGTTATTGATTGATTCTACAATAACAATAGGGTATATGTATATATCAAATAGTCATGTAATGAATAGACATGACCATATATACTTATGGTCATGTCACTTCATTACATAACTATTAGTTAACATATCTTAACCAATAGTTTATTCATACTTTGTATTATACACACACACACACACATATGCATATTAATATACACTTACTTTTCAATTATATTATATAGTATATATATATAAATATATCTATATTTAATGCATATCATGATTGTCTCGTCGTTTATTAAACACGAACGAACAATACTTTAACAACCATGGACACCAAACTTTTCATCATTCCCTATCTCAAAATATGCACAATATGATAAGTAATAAAGTCTATCAAAGATGATGATGATCCTAAAGTAACTTCCCCTATTCTTGGCTCTTACACATCACAAGCTATCATCATAACTTGTCATATAATCTCATAGAAGAGGCACATCCTAAATTCTCCATATTTATCCACCTTACAACAACATCAAATGATAAAACAAAATATTGCAATGTATCTCATGAGATGTCTAACACAAATTCTAATGCACCATTCAAGATGAAACACAAATATAAAATATATTATATAATTATAAAAAAATATCAAATAATAAATAAATTAATTTAGATACTTGTAAAGATTGAGACACATTAATTCCTAAAAAATCATGTTAGAGTAAAGTATTAATTATGTTAATTAATATTTACTCACTTCTTAAGATGTCAACTCTTTTGTTTTAGTTGTTTATATTTAAACACACATGCACGAGTTGTTTTAAACTCATGCACTAGTTGTTTTAAATATAAACTTGCATGCATTAGTCATGTAATAGTTAAACTAATTATTACATGCACTAGGGTTTGCCTTTCAAGGCTTTTGATCTCCTTTATAAGGATGATCCATTGTACATTTAATTCATTCATTATTTGAGGATATTTTCTTCTTCATATTTTTGAGTCAAACCCTTGCCCTCTTCTTGTCTCTACTTCCTTGTAAAAGGTTTTTGTATGCAGGTGATCTTCGGGTTTTGTGAATTTGTATTGCTCAAATCCTACATGGTATTAGAGCCTAATCTGCTACAGCTTGTTTGCGTTTGAAGGATTCAGATTAGGGCCCTTTTTTTGTTTTATATTGAAATTAGGGGGTCTCTAAATTTTGGTGCACTTTGAGCTCAAACGGATCTCACTGTTGAGCTCGCAGCACCCAAAAACCTCTATTTCGATATAAGGTACGTCCAATTTGGACAACTTTTCATTTTGGGGCTTTTTTTAGGTACCATAAGTTTGACACGCTTCACGAGGTAGAAATTGTACAGATCTGCATGCTTCTCGAGGCAACATTTGTACAAATTGACACACAAAATGAGACAAAATTTAACTGTCTGGCACACAAATCAAGATTTTTAAAATAAAAAAAAATTAAAAAATTAGCATGTAAATCGAGGCAAAAATCTGAAAGCTTGACACGAATCCCAAGGCACGCATGCAATTTTGCAAAAAAAATTTCTTTTTTTTTCTTTTTGGGTGGCAATAGCCATTTGGCTATCAAATTTAAGCCTGTCATTTGATGATGTCAGCATGCATCATCCTCATTTACACCATTTTTGGGCTCTCTAGCGCACCAGTTGGTATTTTGCTCATAACTTGAGCATACGATGTCGAAATCATGAAAACAAGATATCGTCAGAAAGCTGGTTCTGAGCCTGACACTCTCATGGTGGTTAATCTAGTGTTTTTTTAAAATCTAGCTTGCATTTTTTTCTGTCAAAGTCAGATTCTCTTTCTTACATTTCGGGAGAGCTAATTTGCTCAAATTAGCTCCGTTTTTCGATCTGGAAGAATCACCAGAAAGATCTTCTCAAGCACCATCAAATTTCTACCTATTTTCATTAGAACTTTTTCAAGGTAAACAAGATTCAGATCTGAAGCTTTTTTGCTCTTCTCTTGATAAAGCATATCATTCTAGGCTTAGGGGTTCGATATTTGAATTGTGGGGGGGTGTTATTTTTTTGTTTCTATCAGTTA
Organism: Chamaecyparis obtusa; assembly: GCA_027943335.1. Lineage (NCBI taxonomy): Eukaryota > Viridiplantae > Streptophyta > Pinopsida > Cupressales > Cupressaceae > Chamaecyparis > Chamaecyparis obtusa. Next base: position 146,890 of record BSBK01004303.1, on the reverse strand, counting down.
AAGTAGATATTTATCAAAACAAAAACCCCTTCTAAAAAATATGGGGGAGACCTCTTCTTGTCTAGAACTTTTGACCCCACATAATTATCACACATGGAAAACCCTAATGACATGGCTTCTCTGTTCAAAAGGGCTTTGGTCTTGTCTAGATGCAATGCAGCCAGTATTATAGAGGCCCTTTGAGATCATGCAGCATCGAAACAAGATGGATGAGGCTATGGGGTTGATTTCTTTATAGGTATCAGACAGCTTGCAATTTCATCTTGATGGGTGCACTACCCCTCTACAGATGTGGGCTAAATTTGAGACATTATTTGGTACCATCAATGAGTTTAGAGAACTTTAGATTGAGGTAGACCTTACCTCTCTTGTACTTGATTCTTTTCCCTCTATTGAGGACTTTCTGATGAAGTTCAAATAGCAGAGATCTTTGTTACACAGATGTGGAAAGTGAAAGACTAATAAATAATATATTTATTTGATTCTGTCTAAGCTTCACGGAAACTTTCAAATCTTCTCTTCTACCTTTCATTCTACCATGGACGCTTTGGGACCTACATTCACCATGCCCACTTTTGATGTGTGATGTGATCATTTGACTAGAGAGTAGGCCAAGCTTACTCAGTTGGAATCTCTAATAGGATCAAAGAACCAAGCATTGGTTACCCAACCATCCAAAGAAAAGCAGAAGTAGAAGCTGAAGCAGATATCAGATTCCTCTTCTCAGCACTCTACTGGGCCACCATCTTCTTCTGAGAAGGAGAAACAAAAGATTGAGAGACCTACATGTTCCTATTGTCAGAAGGGACCTCATGATGAGTCACATTGTTTTTAGAAGAGATTTGATGGCTATGAGAAACAAATTACAGATTTGCAAGCTCTTCTTCAGAAGAGCACAGTTTCCTCTCCATCCTCTTCTACCTCACAGGGGTCTGCTTTTCAGTCTTCTTCCACATCTTCGACATCTGGATAGGATTTTGGATAGGGTCATGCATTACGGGCATCCATTACATCCCCTTCACAGGTCCCTTGGATAATGGATTCAGGTGCTTCTCACCATATGGCATCTTCTCAAGGGGTCTTCTCTACTATTGAGGCTTCTCCCATTCCTCATATTCTCATGGAGAATAACACTATCCTGACAGTCTGCGGGAAAGGTTCAGTAGGCATTCAGGATGGCACATTCAATGATGTATTGTATGTTCCATCTCTTTCTGTAAACCTTCTCTCAATTTATCAGATTACACACAGTGGATCAAGGAAGACAGTTGAGTTCACTGCAAATTTAGTCTTCATTCGGGATAGTGCGACAGGAGGTATTATTGCTATAGGGATGGTTGATCATTCCACCCATCTCTACACCTTCTCACACTTTGGTCCACCATCTCCATTATCAGAGCACAACTCTCCTCTTTCATGAGAGCCTCATGTGGTGCAGTCAGGTCACTTGCACTTCTGTATTATTCCTGAGATCATTGCTATGATTGCCACACCACATCCTGTTGAGGTCTTTTCTCTTCAGCAAGATTCTTCTTCAGCACTTCCTGACCCTCCAACTCCATTCATCGAGCCACTAGGTGCACTTGTTGAGGATTCTACAAAGGACGTTCATCTCCTCTTTCATGACAGTGTCAGCACACCTGTCACACCACCTACATTGGGGATTCCCTTTCAGGATCCTCATGTTTTCTCCTTTGAGCATCAGTTAGACCTTCTAGTTTCACCTCTCATTCAAGGGTTTCCTTGTTCTGTTCCTTTATTTTTTTCGCATTGGAGTTGCATTGGTTCAATCATTTCCACAGCAGTTCCATCATGCTGGGGGGTTTGATGTTTGCCTTTGTTTGCCATCTTCTTTTGTCATGTGAGCGTTCCTCCAATGACATTAGCCTCAGGTATCTTTATTTGTGTTTGTACTCTCTCTGCACATTCGATGTTTTAGATTCATCTTCATCATGCAGTTCATATTGGATGGTCTTTTCAATGGACCTGTCATTACTCCCTTGTCAGCAGTATGGGGGGGTTTCTACTGTTGGTTCTACTACTTCCTTGGTTTGATGGTGTGAGCTATGTATTCAGTAGTTGGTCCTATGTACTATGTGGTTGCAATGGTTGGGTACCTATGCATTTCGGTGAGATGGATCATTTACCATATGGACACTCTTTTCTTTCCTATTTTTTTGATGCACTCTTTCAGCTTTGATTGATCAGCTCTTCAGGCTTTTGGTGTTTATGCCATCTGTATCTTTGAGTTCAGGTGTTTTCCTTTGTTTGCCTCCTGATTCGAGTAGTGTTATTTGAGAGCACTCATGCAGATTATAGTCTTCTCTACCTGGTCATATTTCTGTGGAGGGTCTTCAGATCATCAGTTTCTTCTTGACAGAGTTTGCAGTTTCATGCTTCAGTGATGTTGTACATATTCATCCTTGTTCCTATTTTCTGGAACATTCCTAGTTTTGGGGGCTTATTTAGTTCTTCAAACTAGTCTTTGTCTCTTTTTGGAGTAGAGTTTTTCCCATGTGGTTTTCTCTATATCTCCGCTTTATAGAGACTCTCCTTTGTACATGGGTACCTCATCAGGCCATGTTGTCGGGACCCATTTTTGTGCTTTCAGCACTATAATTTTTTTTGCTTTCTTCTTGCATTGTTTGTAGCTGCATTGTTGCTCATCTTAAGGGGGGGGGGTGTTAGAGTAAAGTATTAACTATGTTAATTAATATTTAATCCCTTCTTAAAGATGTCAACTCTTTTGCTTTAGTTGTTTATATCTAAACACACATGCACGAGTTGTTTTAAACTCATGCACTAGCTGTTTTAAATATAAACTTGCATGCATTAGTCATGCAATAGTTAAACTAATTATTACATGCACTAGGGTTTGCCTTTCAAGGCTTTTGATCTCCTTTATAAGGATGATCAATTGCACATTTAATTCATTCATTATTTGAGGATATTTTCTTCTTCATATTTTTGAGTCAAACCCTTGCCCTCTTCTTGTCTCTACTTCCTTGTAACAGGTTTTTGTATGCAGGCGATCTTCGGGTTTTGTAGATTTGTATTTCTCAAATCCTACAAATCCTTATATTTAAAGTGTAATAAATACTTATACCACATTAAAAAATAAATAACATATTATAATTAATGAGATTATTTTATGATTAATATTTATTCAATTATTACATTTTAAAGTAATTTATTTTTATATATTTTAAATATATTAAAATTAAGACAATCTTAAATTTTTTGGACAAAATTATTCAATCATTATAAACTTTTTTGTTTCATTTTATAATTAACTCTTATGTGTTGTCACTAAGCATAATTTTTTCTTATATATTATCATTAAGTATGACAATTAATTATAGTTAGAAATTTAAAAAAAAAAAATTAAATAAATAAAATTCTAGACTAGCAAGAAAGATGAGTATTAGATAAATAGTTGCATGATTGAAAAGAGTAGGGTTAGAGATAGTTTAACTCCTTCAATAAGTGTTCATGTGTTGTGCTATAAAATATCTTTTGTCACATTTTTAAAATTGGATTCAATCCACACACTACATATAAATAAATGTCTTGGAGTCTAGCAAATTAGTAACACCAAAGCACTCTTAGAATCCTACTTTCCAAAAGCTTTTATCTTATCCTAAATTTGTGACTATTTGAAAATTATAATCCTGTACAAATTTGTCAAATGCCTTTAAATTCACTCCTTTTCTTTACTGTATAAAAGTGGTATTTACAAACACATGAGAGCTTTTTGTGTTAGGCTATAAAGTGCTTCAATTTATTTGACCTTTGTTAAAATAAAGCTGAGATATATCATTTTAAAATAAAAATCTTCATATGTCTTATATGCAAGAAGGAAAAGAAAGGATATTATTAAAACTATTCTTAAGATCACTTCAAATATTGATAGTGATGAATGCCATGACAAACATTTCTTCTTCTTCTTCAGAATTTACCAATAGGTTAGTATGTTTTTTTGATAGTTTTTTAAAGTGTGAATTTTATTGAAAATTTCTTAAAATTAGAAAGGATCTTAGTAACCCTTTATAGGCTAAAACTTAATAGCTTGCTCTTCTGAATAAATTTATGTTTCATACGAGCCTTAAAAATTCTATCTAACTAGAAAGGAAAACAACATCTGCAAAACAAATGAAAGCACCATAATAAAATTGAAGAATATTTATGCAAAACAATGCTAAACATAGACAAAATTTTAGTGAAGAGAAAAAAAATGTGTACCCATGAAACAATATTTTCCAAATCGAGCTAAAAATGAAGGCTTTAACATGTTATACTCTGACATTTTAACATACTTCTCAATATTTTTCTACATCTAACTCAAAAAAATTAAGAATTTTTTTAATACAAATTAAAGAATGCCATTGAGTTGTCCAAAAAGGAAAAAGAAAATGTAGAAAAATTATAGACAAAAATGAGGCTGTTAGAAATCAGAATTTTGGAAACTACTTTGTTCATTACAACTCTGAAGTACAAAACCTCTTTTTCAGCACTAAGATTTGATGTTAAAGAAAACTATGCAAACTCGATATCCTAAATAGACAATTTGAATAAACATCAAATTGTGATGTTGTCAAAAGTTTTAAGATCATTACAATATAAATTCAAAACTTAATTTCTGCATGACAGCTCTGAAATATGAAACCTCTTTTCAGCACCAATCCCTAGATTTACCTTCATAACAAACATATGATTGTTTCAAAACAACTGAATATCAAGGAAAAAAACTTGTTATCTTTTTATAACTAATGGCCATTGGAGAAATTCTAAAATATTTATATTACACCATCGTGGTTGTTAAACTTTTTTAACTTTAAAAATCAAGTCAGACAAACATAGGCTACAACATTTTGGATTTAATTACCACTGAAGTAGCCCAAAAGGATTATCTTGGATTGTCTCAAGACTCTTGTCTCTAGAAATCTTCACCTGCAACTCTGAGTCAGGAAAACAGAAAATTCAATTGCAACACTTGGGAAAATGTAACGTCTTTCTTCCACCATTGGTGATTCACATGAAATTCAAACTATAATATTAGAATACCTATGATATATGTAAAAGAAGCCTTTTGGATTCGATTCAGTTCTGATCTCTCGGCTGTAAGGTATAAGCAAGCAAACAAGCAATCCCTTTTTAACATTTCAGCCAATTTGGGGTATGAATTAGGTGAATAAGAGAATAAGAGTACTTAGTGTTTTGTTGACTTTAGAAAATGAAATTGGGCCTTTGTGGTTGAAGCCATTGTTAAAGACAACTTTCTTTATTCCTTGCAAAATTCATGGTTGGAAGTCATTGTTTAGACAAGTTTCTTCAAAAAATTTGCAAGGAATGAAGAAAGATGTCTCCAACAATGGCTTAACCATGGAGGCCCAATTTCATTTTCTGAAGTCAACATCCTTCGTACAGGTTGCACATACCCAAGTCTAAGTATAACCCAAATTTTATTACCCACATCAAGTGTGGACGAATTTTTATCAGCAAGAACAGAATTCCACCTTAAATGCATATCACACAAAAGAAAAACAGACCAATATAATGCTGCCAATGCTAACACATATAAGCATCCACACTATCTAGAATCTCTGTCTCCTGCTCTAACAGCAAATGATGAAAACGAAATCAATAACAAACCAAGAGTACAACCCACTCACCATTTTAAGGCAAACATGAATCTCAATACAGTGCCATGAGAACTGATCGTTTAAATTTACAGAGGAGTTGCAAAAGACAAACTGACATACAGACCATGAGTTCTTGGTTTCTTCTAGTTTTGGAAAGAAAAACTTTTGCGTGACTCTTTTTAGACAGACTTTTCGCTTTGGGTGTGTGGAATTTGTCAGGTAGACCTGTTCTAATGGTGACAGAGCCAGTTTTCTTTCTGTAAAAAGATTCATGTGGAAAGGGTGGGTTATAAAGCCTAGTAAAGGAAAAAACTAGTGGTAAAGATTTTTATTTATTTTGCAATTGAAACCAAGGGTTTAGTGTGAACAGTGAAATCCATCTTATCTATCAATTCTACAAGCGTCAACATGTAACTGTTAGGGGAAGTGACCCAATAACTGTTAGGGGTCTAATGACTATGATCTTTTTGTCATGTTTACCTCCAATTACTAATATAGCTGATCACACATGTACTAATAGTCGAATTTTTTGACTTTTTTGGTTGGTTATTGGCCCATTCGTGCACCACTATTGAGACATTTCATAAAACTTACTGAGACATTTGGTCACAAGTACTGGCATTTTTGCAATTGAAAAGCCCAATAAAGAAAAAAAACTAGTGGTAAAGATTCTTATTTGTTTTGTGATTGAAACCAAGGATCTAGTGTGAACAATGAAACCCACTATTACCCATCAATTCTACAAGCACCAACATATAACTGCTACCTACTCTAACAACTTTCTCAACCATAGTCACACATGCTTGCTCACCAAGCTTTATGTTGTTCTCATTTCTTTAACTCAAAGGAAAACACAACAGCCTTGCACTCATTTTTAGAGTTATAAAATAAAATTCACATATTTTGAATGGATGGACATAAGAATGTACATATACTAAAATAACTCAATTTCTTGTTCATTCTAATCCTATATTATTCATTATGATAAGGGAAGAATACATATGCTAAAATAACTCAATGTCTTGTTCATTCTAATCTTATATTATTCATTATGGTGAGGGAAAATTTTGGTAGTAAAATACGATTTATTGTGATTACAAAGATGAAAAATAGTTAATAGAATAATAAACGATTTAACTAATTAAAAGGGCTTAGAATATGATAATAATTAATTAAATATTAAATTAATTTAATTATAGAAAATTGAAATATTAAATTAATTATAGAAATTTAAATTTTGAGATTTCTATATATGAAAAATAATTGTACAATTATTACGATGGGATTCATAATGCTACTATAATAAATACTCAAAAATGATATTTGATTCTAAGTGTAATGAAGATTAGTTGTGACATATGCCTCTAATTTTTTTGCTAATCTATTAGTTCTATGTAAATTTACACACACACACACACATTTAATTTATTTGCTTGCCTATTCGTTCTACGGATTTTTTTTAATTCTTTTTAATCAAATTGCTACCATGGGGATAATGCCATTTCCATTAAACAAAGAAAAAGATTACATAGCATATGGAAGATGATGATGTTATTGTGGTGGTATGGTGTAAGACTATTATAGATGTAAACATATGATAATACACTCAATCAAGCAAGTGTGAGCAATGATACAAACAAAGATGTTGGCCCTAGTCGTGTTGAAATCTAATTGATTAATTGATGATGATATTCCTTTTGATTATTTGAAAACAATGTGAGGATTGAGAATGATCTATCCTAATGATACATTTATTGATGATGAGATTGTTGGTAGTATGTGTTGTTGTCGATGTCAACCTGATGTTTGAAAACATATGTTGTCTTTAAGCAAGGTGAATACAACAGTGGTTATTCTTGATTTAGTTTGATAATTCATATCAGAGTACATCTATGTCAATTCAGTTGAGATTCATATAGACAATTGAGATGTATTTGAGAGCGATTGTGCCATATCACTCTGATCATATTTAAAGAGAAGAGGGTTTGCATGCTCATTAGATGGAAGGTTATCTATTCAGAGTTCTAGTATTTATATCTATTTACTTGAATATTTTCTTGGTTACATGGTGTGATCATTTTGATTGTTGTCTACTTGGTTGAAGTATTACATGGATGATGTTTGAGCTCAAGCTCGTATTTATGTGGCTAAAGAAATTGTCTAAGTGTTAAACTAATGCATCCTCTTAGAATTGTAAGATAGTATTTTGCTTTGCATTTCACTGCATTGCCTTATTTGGTTGTGTGGTTTAGGATCTTGAATAATGTAAGTGTTAGGTACCTACTATCAAGTTCTCAAGTCATGATGTCTTCCACAAAAAAAATTGTAGGGTTTTAAACTTTGGATCAAAGTCTATTAGAATAAAGCATTTCAATTTGCTCACTAGAATGCTCTACATTCTACCGCGTAGTGACTAGTATGACCTAGCAGTTTTGAGAAGATGTTATGGATAGAGTAAATGGACCTATGAAATAAGTTTAAAATGTGTTGGTGATCTAGTGCATGATATTTATTGAGTTGACTTTATACAACTGGTCCAATCTTCTAAGTGCTTACCAATTTAATAATAATTCTTTTTGTATTATAATTTTAAGTTTGATCTCTTCAGGAATTGATGTACATAAAGGTTGTTGGTGGTCTCCAACATCTTTTCTTTGGTTCCATGATGTTAAGTCTTCCCCCAATAGGAAAAAGGTTAACAATTAGCAATATTTATAGTGGCATTGAAATTGGGTTGACTGAGTGTATTCCTTCATTTTTTGTTGATCTTGACCTATTCCATTGACTTTGAAGAATGTGTTATAATGTGTTTAAGGTTTAGTTCAATGCTGGCTTGATCTGCAACCTAATTTTGTTTTTGATGAATTTTCTTGGAGCCAACCCATCTTATGTCACATGCTTCAATTGTTAAGTTTTATTTGCACTAAGCTAATTAATATTTCTGTATTGTGAAGCATATATAAGGAAGATTGAATTTTTTGTGGCGTTTGAGTGAGATGAAATTGATTATAGTGTTGAATTCCTTAGGATTTAGACGATGAAGTGTGCAAAGTCAGTATAATTAAAGAATAAGGATACAAAAGAGGATTGCACTATCATCATTATTCAGATGCCTTTTCTACAATAGTTCATGCTTTATATATTTCAGTATAATATACTTAAATATCTTTCTTTGGAGAAATTATCTTTAATTGGAAAGTCTATTTTATCTAGCTCTAAGATAATTTACCCTAGACGCAAGTTTGGCAGTGAGCCTCTTGCAACATTTATTTTATATATTGTAAAATAATACTCATTATGGTTTTTCTCTCCTTGGGTTTTCCACATAAAAATAATGATACTTCTATGTGGTAGATGTTGTGTTTAATGTGTACTTCTACTTATCCAATTCAATGAGCTTAGAAGTAAATGCATTGTTAAAAGTTGGTTTATGCTAGTTCACCCCTTCTCAACATTTGTATGTATGCAATAATTGGTATTAGAGAAAAAATTCCAAAGGAAACAATTTAACAACTTCAAAGGTAGATACTTCCTTTGAAAAAATAAGGTTTGAATTTAAGATCAACTAAAAAATATTTCTAAAATAGAATCTTGAAGCCATGAAACCATAATGATGGGATATCAATCCTGATGGCGATGAAGTAGATCTTGGAAGATAAATTAAGCTTGTTATTAGGGACATGGCCCAAGAACTCCAAAATAAGATATGAATCTACTAGGTAAACTTGATTAGTTCAATCTGGAACCCCATAGAATCGTAGGGATAGTTCAAGGTCAACAACTAAATCAACCAGTAATGGATGCTTCCAAGGGAAAATGCATAGAATATAATAACAAGCTTAGCAAGGAAAAAAAGAAAATAATCAAATTGAAAGCCAAATTAGAACAAAAAAAGAGCATGAAGTTGATATCAAAAAGTAGAAGATAAGATAATCAATTAAAAAGTGCTCGTTGAAGAAGGCAAAATAATTGTTGACTATCTAAACTCAAAGTTCTAAATGCATCGAACTTGAGAACGATATTGTTGCTATAAGAAAGGATTCAAAGTTGGAAAAGAGAAAATTGAAAAGGCTTTATAACTCAAAGGTGATAGTTATTTACTTGATGAAATGCTCATTCTTTAGAAACCATTGAAGAAAAAATGTGGTCTTGGGTTTGATAAGGAAGAATAATGTAAGATAAAAATAAAAAATGATAAAGAAACGATTCAGGATAAATCTATGAGGATAGAGGGAGATAATAAATAATTCACTCGTGTTAGAAAAAGAGGAAGACCTTCAAAACAACCTCTCCAATTGAAGTGGCTCAGAATATGTACTCTCAAGTTTTTAATGGGAATTATTTTTCTTGCTATATCATCCTAAATTGTAAGCACCTAATTTGTGTATAGTTTAAGGATTATTTTGTGTCCACTTTAGTGTATTTTCTATGGTAGGACCTCATATGGCACTTAATGGGTACCAAAATTCAAATATGGGTCCTCCATTCCTTTTAATCTTGCTCAAAATCAAGGTTGGCCCTTATTTCTAAGTGTGTTTCTCTCTTTTTCATCCAAATCCACAATTCATTTCATCACTCAGGCCCTATGTCTCTATTTGTGGCCCTTGTGACTTGTTCTAATCTCAAAATGAGTTGTACTCAAAATATTGCATCTACCCTATTTTCCTAACACCCTATTCAAACCTTGACCCATTCTCCTAGGTATAGAACACCATTGGTGTTCTGTCCTTGAGGATTTTGGCCCAAGCTTATCCCGGAGGTCTATGTCATGGTCTTGGTGGGAGATATGATCTTGTGGTCGATCTTCTTGAGTTTTAGTCCTCAAAATGATGTACAATGTCCCTAATAAATAGAAAGTGAATTAATCAAATTAATTAATTAAATGTACCCAATGGGTAATGTACCAACAAGTAATGTACCCAATGAAAAATTTCCTACCACTATAATGTACTTGATGGTAATGTACCGATGGTAAATAATATACTTGATGTTAGATGATGTACTTGATGGTAATTTACCCAATAATGTGTACTACCAAGTGACTATACTTGAATAAAGAAGCTATAATAAGAAATGTTTAAATGTGACAAGGAAAACCAAAAAAAACTACTTTTAACTGTTGTTGAAATTCAAATATATGAATATTGTTAATACTGTTAATTTGTTGAGTACTATTAATTTGTTAAATATGAAATTCAAATATATGAATAGTGTTAATTTGTTTTATAATCATCAAAAGGAGAAAATGTTGGATGATATATACATTTGCAACTCCAAACAGCGCACTTAGTTGGACACTCCTTAAACTAGTGAAAACAATTTACATCTTTTGTATCGATAAGTAACACAAAAAATTCATTTAGAGTATTCTTTTTCAACAATTATCCGAATTCCATTTTCAGCTGTGCTTTAGAAAAAATAATAATTTGTGTAGGTACCCATTCAATACAAATTTCTTTTCCTTAGCAAAAAATTTCTTCCCAACTGCGCTTTCTTTTACCAAGCACTTCCAAAAAAATGGACCAAGCCAATCTCTTATCTTATCAATTGTATATCTCACAAAGACTTAGGAAAAGTAAAATGAGTAGTCAATTTACTACATTTTACCTTCCATGTCAATTTACAAAAACAACATTTATTGTTAGATAAACAAAGTATATTGTCATGTGATTTGTGGGATTTCATATGAGTCTTGCATTTTGTTGTTTAGTTTTTATATAATCATCTTCTCTGTCATAGAACATCTAAAATTACTCTTCTACATAATATTATATCAGAAAAGGAATATAACAATTTTCAAGTTCATTGTTTACATATTTAATTTATTTTTATATTGATTGAGGAATTGTATATTTTTATTTTAGAATATTCTATGTTATAGTTAAAAATGTGTCTTTTTATTTGTTCCACACTTAAAACTTATTGTTAAGAAAATTTAAAGTTTAAATTAAGATAAGATGATTTTTATGTACAAACATGAATTTTTATAACAGTATATATTTTTATCTCTATTATATGTTTATCAAATAAATCCTGCCAAGCAACTTATACTTTTTAAAGTAAATTTCATTTACATAAAACTTTTGAGTCAAACTAGAACTAGTAAGAATACTCAAAACTCTCCATCAATGTCATATTTATTCATTCTCATTGTACATTATGTTAATGTGTACATGTGGTTTTAACTTTTGCTGCATGATTCTATTATTCTTAAGCTTCACTAAGCTTCATTGAGCCATATTTTGCATCATTATATTTTCTTGACATTTTTGTATTCCACTTCATTGGTTTTTCATTCTCATTGTTTATTATGTTAATGTGTATGTGGATTTTTCTTATGCCACATAATTCTATTATTCTTACAAAATCTATTGAGCTTCACTAAGCTTCACTGAGCCATATTTTGCATCATTATATTTTCTTGACATCTTGGTATTCCACTTCATTGGTTTTTCATAAGAACATTAAGCCCTTTGTATGGACTAAAAAGGACCAAACTTTATGATTTAGAAGATAGATCCACACTTTCTTGGAGAACTTATGAACAAAATAAGTATAATACGATTTTTTTCTAATTGAGTGTATGTTAACAAATAAAATAGTATTGTTGATGCATGTATTCAACACCTCAACTTGCATGGAATTTCCAACAAACATACATCTTCCTCAAAATAAAAAATATATTTTAAATAGAGTTTCACAAATATTTGCCTTCATTTATTAAGCACTAGCATCTAGTAATAAGGGTTCAATTTAAAAGAAACAAGATACATTTGTTCAAAATAAATATAATTGTTCCATGGTCTAAAAGATGGTTAAATATAATCATATCCATTTATTTTGTATACTTAATCTTATATTTTGGTAATGATTTAAAAAAAATCTTGATAGAAAGAGAAAGGGTTAGGAAGAAGTAGGTATAATTAATCCTAAATTTTAAAGTTCGTTAGAATCATTGGATGAATAAGTAGATAAATATCCAATTTAAAACTATTATTTATTTAGATAGAAGTTATAATAACTGTATGTTAGGAAAAAGGGGTTAGTCCATAATTAAAATAACTAACATACCATAAAATATTAATTCATTAAACTATGCAAAATTAGCGCAAATAAGTAAATCTATCTAATTCAATGAGAGAGTCTCATTTTCTCTATCTCTAAGGATCTCATTTTGCCCATTTTGATGGCTCTCAAATGGCACTTGAGATCAAAACATGGATGACAACCTAAAGAACAAGTAACACATATCTAAAATGCATAATATAAGCTAAAAATAAGAGTGGATGCAAAGCTAAACTAGGATGAACATGATAATGTAAATGACATGATTCTAATGCTATGAAAATGAGCCTAAATTAAAGATGCACAAACCCTAAATGCCTATATGCCTTAAGGATGGATCCAAAGATAGCGGACCATTAGGCATGGATACAAAAATTAAGGATAATGGATGCAATAGCCATGATTGTGATATGGGATTCTTTCTCTCCAAAATGACTCATAGTTTATAGTTTTTCCAATGAGAAGTGATGTGTCTTTGGTTGAACCAAGGAGTGACAAGTGGAATCTTGTGAGACAAATGAACTCACATGTATCCCAGGAGTGCATATGGAGGTGGGAAAGAGAAGGCATGCATCCTTGGTGGTTGAGGAGGGCATATGGAGGTTGGGAAGAGAGGGCATGTGTCCTTGGTGGTTGAGGAGGAACCTCTACACATTTGAGGAAAAATAACCATTTAATTAATTAATAGAATTGATTATCATGTGACAAGAGATGAGGCGGCAAGTGGTGAGGTGGATGGGGTGAGATTAATTAGAGGGTGAGATTAAATGAATTTATGTGAGGTGTAGGAATAATTAGGGATGATGAACTATATAGTTCAAAAGTATATAATAGAGGAATGTTTGTTAATAAAAGGGTATTTTATGGCACTGATTTAGCATGCCCAATTTTACATCTATACATTTTGCCCCTCTTTGAATAGATGTACAATCGAGAACGTTGATTCAAAGAAAATCATTGATTTGCCCCTTTCTGATTTGAATGATGTGCATTGCTTTCTTTGTGATGATAAAACATCAATATGATGCTTTAATTTGGATTTCTAATTGATTTTAATGGCCTTGTTGCGGTTTTGAATTTGCAACATTCAATGTCCCCAATTTTTTTTAAAAATGTCCTGATTTCAATGATTGTGTCATGATGCATGTTATGGGATAAATTATGATGTCTACCCCCTCTAGAAATGAATCGGGCAAAAATTTAGTTGATAGGTCAAAAGGGTAAAAATGGGGTTTTAAATACATAAAAAGGCTCTTTTTACCCTCATTTTTAGTATTCACTTTTAGAAATTCCTTCTCCTATGTCCATCTTTTAAGCCCGAAAATATCGATTCTAATGTCAACCCATCATTTTGAGCGTGTTTGATGGTTCCAACATCCTATTGAGTATGGCCCCTTGGTACATATCTTGTCAGTTGTCCTTTTGCACATGTTTTTAGCAAGTTTTTGAAATTTTAGATCTTTTAGCGCATGCCAATAAATGCTTAGCACCTGTGTTTTGTCTCTTAGTGCCTCCATACAATCATTTAGGGCCCATTTGGTGCATGGAAGTAATTTATCCAGAATAGGCCTATTCTAGAATAAGGACCTATTCTCAGATTAATTAATCCTGAAAACAAAAGCTGGAATAATCTATTAGTTGGGACACTCAAGCCAAAGTGTATAGGGATTTAAAGTCAGAAATTCCCCTATTTCTAAGGCCTGAAGCCAAAGATCCTTGAACTTACTATTATAATTAGTTAAGGATTGCCCCCTCTGAATCAGGTAGCAAGATCATCTATCCAATGAGAAATGAAGCATTTAATGCATATGAACAGATGATAGATTTTGAATTGCCTGAGGCTAGAAATGCCATTCAGTGGTGCTGGAACAGTTTATCTAGGGAGATGAGAAACAAAGAACCACATTCACCTTTCAATTTTGCTATGGCAACCCAATGCACACCTTGGTATATTTCCTTGGGAAGAGAGAGAAAGTTTCTGAATTCCACTAACCTTTTAGCCTCCATTATTGATGTCTCCTCTACTTGCAAACTTAGAAAATTTGGACAGTTTTGATATACAGAGGGAAAAGGATAGATGGAAGAAACACAGAGAAACAAAGGGATTCTATTGGAGTCTTGTAGAGGGAGGTACTGGACAGAGAACAATTGCTAATTATAGATTGACAGTCAGGTTGAAGAATTTATTTGCTGCGGGGCCAACAATTAGCTAAGTTGGGGGGAATGATGAGTCAAGTTTATGGGATGTTTTGTTTATGATTTTCTAAGTTCAAACTTAACTATCTTATGGTTTTTCATAAAAATTATACAACCTTTTATGTTTCTAAGCTTTAGCCATATGTATATTTGATACTTTTGAAACTAAAGAACAAGATCGAATATATATATAGATTAATGAATGTTATGATAAAATCTGGTATTTTTCTTCTCTAGCTTTAATGGGTAGACCTCCTGCAGCTGTGTGACAAGGCTATGTTAAAATAGGAAAGCTTATTATAATCTCTGCCTTGGATTCGTGTTGTGGATTCTGTTATGTTAACCTTTTGCAAGAGAAGAATAAGTCAGCAAGGAGTGCGGACTCAAGGATGAATGGGTCTTTTAAGTTGAATAACTATTTTAGATTTCATCATAGCTCCACTCCTTCCATAACTTTGCGGTTGCTGATTCAGACCAAGTCAATCTAGTTACCAAGTGTTCCTATATTCTCGAAGCACTAAATATGGCTTATCTTCTTGCATAAATGATGTTGTCATTCTTGTAACTGAAGTTGTTATGCTATGTAATGAAGGACCTAGTTTATAGGTGTTCTATTTTTCTTAGTTACTTTTAAATAAGATAGAACTTATGATTCTAGGCTAGTTAGATGTTTTGAGGAATTCATACTGTAATCTAGCAAAAAAGTGAAATACTTAGATATCCTATATTGTATCTATGTTTTGTTAAATGAATATATGATAGTTCCAGATTTCAATCTCTGAGTTATAATTCATTCATACTTCTGTGGGGGCCCACATGGGAGGTGAATTATTTGTTCATGTTTAAGTAGGATTCAGTTAAGTTTCTTTGAAGTTGTTAAGCATTGTTGCTCCTGCAGCCACTAGTAGCAGAACCATTGACTATTTCTAGTAGCATAGGTTTACTTCTAAAGCATTATCTATTTACTGTTAAGTTTTTCCTTCAAGATGAGAGTTAATCTATAGTTTCAATTTCTAGTATAAATCTCCTATAGCAATAGCTTTTACTTTAGTAAGTGATGACTCTTGAGGAGAACTAAAGCATAAACTTTGCAGCCATCATCTCAAGTTCACATTCCCGGATTGATACATTTAATGAAGTCTAGCATGATGTTCTAAGTAGATACATGATGATTTTAAGAATGAATCACTGGTAAAGGATGTCCAATCCTTGAGTTACTAGGATATTATTTTGACCAATCATTTTTGGTGCCTCTGTCGAGGATGGTGTCAATTTAGTTCAACCCAGAAGTCATTAAGTTAGTTTTCATTCTGCATAATTTTGCATGCATAGATGTAGGGATCATCTTGGGTGATTCCTACCTAACCTTAATCAAGAAGAACCATTTGCAGTTTTCAATCCAACATTTGAGGAACCCCAATTAGAGAACCCACAAGAAGAAGAACCATTTGAGAACATGTTTGTTGATGCCTATGATCAATTACCTTCACTGCCATCATCTGAAGAGTCTTACCATTTAAATGCCCTCTTTACTAACCCAAAATATATAGATAACGTAATGGTTCATCCTACCTTCCCTTTTTCTATTCCTACTCAGCAAGGTAACCAAAATCTGAAGAACATTCTTGCAGCTGCACTTCCTAAATTCTATGGACTCATCACAAAGGATCCAAAGACTTTCCTCTTTGAGTTTGATGTCCTCTACCAAAGCTATGACTACACCACTGATGACCATAAGCTCAAACTATTTCCTTCCACTTTAAAAGAGGCTGCTCTACGGTGGTTTATGAGTTTGGGTGCTGATGTTGTAGCAGATTGGAATGCAATGTGCACCATGTTTCTTGATAAGTATAAAGATTATTGCAGAGGAGGGGACTTAAAAGGAGATGCCATATTTAAAATGTCACAAAAGGAAGATGAAACCTTGGAAGACTATGTTTCCAGGTTCATGTTTAGCCTGCAGCGTAACACACAACATGAGCTGAATGAAGAATCTCGAAAGCATTTGTTTTTGAGAGGTGTGAATGATGGGAGCATAGATGCCCTTAACCTTATGGCAGGGGGGGGACATTACTTAGAAGACATGGGATGACATAAAGAGCATATGTCTGAACTATTCTAGAGCTACTATCAAGAAAGGAAGAGGCTTGAGAGCCTTGCCTCACAAGTCCAACAACGTAGGGGTGTCCAAAATGGAGCTATCCAATCTATTGTTAGATTTCAAGAAAGACATCATTAATGATGTTGCTACTCAGTTGAACATAATGCAGGCAAGGAGAAAGAAAGATGAAGCTGATGCAATGCTAGCAGAGTACTGTCCACACTGTAGGGAGAAGAAAAATAATTGTTAGTGTAAGTTTGTTGCAAGCTTGGAGTCCCAACCTATGCCTACTGAGTTCAAAGCCATTGATGAGAATGGAGAGGTGCTCTACGTTGCCCAGTGAAGGCCATGGGCTCAGAGACCAAGTATTCTCCAAGATCCTCTTCAAAATTTTAATAATAATAATACATGGAAAAATCAACAGCATAGTGGATTTAGTGGGTATAATAGTTGGCAGCAACCTCAACAAGGTTGGCAACAACCTCAGCAAGGCTGGCAGCAGCATCAACCAAGTTGGCAGTAGACTCAACAAGGTTGGCAACAAACTCAACAAGGCTGGCAGCAACATTAGCTAGGATGGCAACAATCTCAACAGGGTTGGTCACAACCTCAGCAACCTTGGCAACAGCCCTAGTAGGGGTGGCAAAAACCACACAATTGGATGAACCAATCAAACCAGCAAGCTTTGATGCCACCACCTCAGCAGCAGGCTTTGATGCCTCCTCCTGTAGCCAACATTACTTCCCCTAAATAGACTCAATTGCCTGCTCAGCCTACTCCTAATCCCAACAATGCTAAACCAACAACACAGCAATAGAGCTATGCAATTTCCCTGAATAATATCCATTTAAGATCTGACACAACCCTTCCTCCTCCACAACAGCCTATCATTACCAAAGTTGAGGATACCTCAGCATAACCAATTGAGGTACCAGTCAAACATGCTACTCCTACTGCTCCTGCAGCACAAGAACCTCCATTTCCTCATAGGTTGGAGGAACAAGTTAAGCCAGTGGAAAATCAAGCAGTGTTGGATTTGCCTGCCCAACTAAAAAAAATGATAGTAAAAATTCCCCTGTTAGATTCCATAAAGGAAGTACATCATGTATATACTAAAGCCATCAAGGAAGCTTGTATCAAGCAGCCTGGGAGGAAGAAAAAGGATCCTAAAACCATATATGTCCTAGGCCAGTTATCTGATCTAATGTTGGAGAAATTGATAGTTCCAAAGTATTTTGATCCTGGTAGCCCTGTGGTTACAGTCACTATTCAAGGAATGCAAGTCCAAAATGCTCTAGTTGACTTAGGTGCATCCATAAATGTCATGACCAAGGAAGTAATGTCTCAGTTGCATATCATGGGTCTTAGAGAAACCCCAACCATCCTTTAGCTTGCTGATAGTTCCACCATTACACCTAATGGGATGGTAGAGGATGTAATAGTCACCTTGAATTCTTGGGAATATCTAGTTGACTTTGTTGTCCTTTCTCCAAAGGCTAACATGGGGGGGTATCCAATAATTCTAGGCAGGCCTTGGCTGGCTACTGCAGATGCCTATATATCTTGTCGGTCAGGAAAAATGACTATATCCAATGGAGTCAACACTAAAACTCTGACTTTATATTCCCCAGCTCAACCTCTATTGCAAGATGACCTAATAATTTGGCCAGACTTGGATGATACTGAACCTAAGGTCAATTCCATTTGCCAGTTAATGATGATATGTAGGGAACCTTTTGTAGCTTCTAGGGGAGAAGATGAAATCATTTCCTCCATTATTATGAATGAGTATGGAGTGCAATCCGAAGTGTGTTCCCAAGAGGATTGTATTCTTGAAACTTTGTTACCACCTAACGATGCTCTACAGTATTCAGAAACTTCCAAATTTCTTCATACATTATTGCCTTATGAAATGGAGTCTTCCCCAATTACTCAGTTGTCCATGGTAGAAAAATCACTAAGCTAGAGGTCAGCGCAGGACGAGAGTTAAATTTAAACAGTGCTTTGACTCTCTTTTAGCAGACAGATGTCCTACAGCTTCTAAAAGAACATCAACCAACCTTTGCTTGGGATTATACTGATATGAAAGGCCTGGACCCTAAGCTCTACACTCATAAAATTTATATCAGTCCTAAATTCAGACCTGTTCGCCAACCTCAGCGAAGGGTTAACCCAGCTCTAAGGGATATAGTTAAGAATGAGTTGCAGAAGTTGTTAAATGATGGCTTCATCTATCCCATTTATGATAGTCAGTGGGTCTCCCCTCTTGTTATAGTACCTAAGAAAGGAGGGAAGTAGAGAGTTTGTGTTGGCTATAGGGAGCTTAACACAACCATTAAGAAGGACCACTTTTCATTACCGTTCATAGATCAAGTACTTGATAACCTAGCTGGAAAGAAATACTTCTATTTTCTAAATGGATTCAGTGGTTATAATCAGATACAAATAGCCCCTAAAGACCAGGAGAAGAGACCATTCACTTGCCCATGGGGCACATTTGTCTATTCAATGTTGCCTTTTGGGTTGTGTAATGCCCCTGCTACTTTCTAGTGAGCTATGATCAGTATATTCTCAGATATCTCTACTGATTGCATGGAGGTTTACATAGATGACTTTACCACCTATGGGCATACTTTTGATGAGGCCAAGGCAAATTTGGAGAAAGTTCTTCAGAGATGTCATGATTATAACCTCTCTCAATAGTGAAAAGTGCTTCATGATGATGGAAGAAGGGGTTGTCTTAGGACATTTCATATCTTCAAAAGGTATTGAAGTGGACCCTGCCAAGATTGAAGTGATTAGCACATTACCTACTCCAGCAAAATAAAAAGATGTGCACAATTTTCTTGGACATGTCAGATATTATAGAAGGTTTATAAAGGATTTCAGTCAGCTTGCAGCACCACTGTATAACTTGCTCAAGAAGGACGCTGAATTTTCTTGGGATTCTGAGTGTGGAACGTCTTTCCTGTAGCTTAAAGAAGTTCTCACTATAGCACCAGTTTTGAGAGGACCTAATTGGGGCTTGCCTTTTCATATTCATACTAATGCCTCAGATTATGCTATTGGAGCTATTCTTGGTCAGAAGGAGGACTCAGTTGAGCATGCAATTTACTTTATCAGTAAAAATTTGTAGGGCACTGAGTTTAATTACATTGTCACTGAAAAAGAACTTCTTGCAGTCATCTATGCCCTGAATAAATTCAAACATTACATTGCTAGATATGAGATCTATGTGCATACCGACCATTCTTCTATTAAGTATCTCATGAACAAGCCTACAATCTTTGGAAGATTGGCTCGCTGGTTACTACTTATGCAGGAGTTTGACATTACCATAATAGATAAAC
The DNA here is from genome assembly GCA_027943335.1 of Chamaecyparis obtusa. NCBI lineage: Eukaryota > Viridiplantae > Streptophyta > Pinopsida > Cupressales > Cupressaceae > Chamaecyparis > Chamaecyparis obtusa. Next base: position 126,536 of record BSBK01004303.1, on the reverse strand, counting down.
CTGGTAAAACCAATGTGGTAGCTGATTTTCTTTCTAGGTTACCTATACCTGATGATCCTGTAGCCATTGATGACAATTTTCCTAATGAACATCTTTTCTTGCTGACTTCACATAATCCTTGGTATGTTGATATTGCCAATTATCTCACAACTGGTAAGACACCAACTCATTTCTCTGCTAAAGAAAGAAGACTATTAACTGAAAAGAGCTTTAATTATTCATGGATTTCTAGATTCATGTTTTATACTGGTCCTGATCAGTAACTAGAAGATGCATAAGAGAGGATGAAACCTATGATATCCTCAAGGCATGTCATGAAGAATCTTGTGGTGGACACTTTTCTACCAAAAGAACAGCATTGAAAATTTTGACTACAAGTTACTATTGGCTCAGTCTACACAAAGATGCTGCTCAGTACACCAAAAAGTGTGACAAATGTCAACACATGGGATAGCCTACAAAGATAGATGAAATGCCCCTACGGCCACAAGTACTTGTTGCACCCTTTGACAAATGGGGGATTGACTTTGTTGGTCCTATTGAGCCCTCTTCCCAAGGTAAATCCTATATCCTTGTTTGCACTAACTGTGTTACAAAATGGGCTGAGGCTAAACCTATGAAGCACCCTAGGGATAAAAATGTTGCAAAGTTCCTTTATGAATTCATCTTCACCAGATTTGGAGTACTAAGGGAAATTCAATCTGATCAAGGTCCTCTATTTACTTCCAATTTGATTGCTGCTCTAATGGAGGAATATAACATTAGGCATGGTAAATCTTCACCCTATCACCCCCAGGATAATGGGCAGGTGGAAGTTACCAATCGGGAGTTGGAATCTATTTTCACTAAATCAATAGCCATCCATAAGAAAGATTGGGCTATCTGACTTCCTGAAGCACTTTGGGCATACCGAACTACATGGAAGTCTACAACCAGTTTCACACCATTTGAGCTTGTCTATGGTCGCTCTGCAGTCATGCTTATCGAATTTGAACATAAGACACTTAGGAAAGCTCTTGATCTTGGGATGGATCTTACTGTAGCACAACAAGACAAGATTCTGATTTTGAATGGCCTTGATGAGTGGTGAAAATTTGCCTTGCATAACACAGAATTGATCCAACATCAGTGCAAGCAATGGCATGACAAGTTTGTCAAGGACAAAATGTTTTCAGTTGGAAATTGGGCGCTCCTCTATGACTCTCGGTATTAGCATAACCAAGGGAAATTCCAAACCAGATGACTTGGACCATATGAGATAATTTCAATCTTTCCAAATGGCACAGTTCAGCTCTCCACAGTTGATCCAGTGTGTTTCAAACTGTTGGCCAATGGTCATAGATTGAAGTTATATCACAAACCCTAGGGTAAGGATGAGTTCCTGCATCAATTCTCTTCTATCGTTGGTGACACACTTCCTGCAACAACTCGTAATGAGCTTTTTGCTCATTTGCCTTCCTCACTCTAAAAAGATCTTGTCACTTTCATAATAAACACTTTCTTAATGAAAGTCACTTCTCCATAATAAAATTTTGCTTCATTTATTGTCTATCACCCATCCACCTCATATTTTATTTCATTTCTGGATAGAAACAACTGCCACCTCAACAACACTTCAGGTTAGCACACATTTCAAGGTATGCAATTTTAATTTATTTTCCCCTTATTTTTATCGTATGCCTTGTCACCACTGCAAGTGTGGGACCACTTGCAATATTTTAGCTGGGGGGGAAGTTATATCAAAAAAAATTTTGTCATTATGTTTATGCAATCTTTATATTTATTCCTTTCTCCTATTGTACTTGTATTTTTCTACCATGATTAGACACTTTTGAAAATCATTATGCTACATTGTTATTTTTCACACATATAAAGTAAGGTGGCAAGTTATGTTGAGTATGAGTTCTGCGGAGAGTACTTATGAGTAATTATGAAATGTTAATATGATAATTTGCATTTATGTTACTCATAAGCTCATTTCTCAAGCTGCATTGCTAGAAATTTCCAAATTTGAAATCATTCTGCAACCTGCCTTTTCAAGATTTCTTGTTCAAAATTTTGGTTGTCTGTTTTTATCTCCTGCAACTCCATTTTGGGTATCTCAGAAACTAGATGATGGGAGGTGACCTCATTTCAAGGGAGCCAATAATGTTTTTCTAGAAGACCAGAATTGCAGGCCGTATTTTCAGGCAAGGGGTTGGATAGATTATATCCAAAAGCTAACTAGCTGGAATGACGAAGTTGCACTTCAATTTCTTAACTCCTTAAAAGATGGAGTGGCTACAGTTAAAGGACTGAAGGTACCATTTTCTCAGTCAATTTTGGTAGAGGTTATGGGGTTATCGCAGGAAGGTGAGGAATTTGCAGAGAATCTTGACCCAACTACTTCCAAAGCTCAGTTCACTCTACATGCAGACCCAGTGCTTGAAGTTGACCAGAAACAAGGTACATTTAGACTATCTCTTCCAGAGCCGTTGAGGCAATGTGCGGTTCATATCATTAGATATTTTACCTACGAAGGGCGGCACTCATTCCTGCATTCTATTCACTTTAAATTTTTGAGTTGTTTAAGACATGACAATAGGCCTATCAATGTCCCTAGTTTTGTGTTTGGCATCTTGTCAAAGCAGACCATTCTAGTTCAAGAGGGTAAACAAAATTATGTCTCTCACCACTATTTAATCAAATTAATAGTGGAAAAAGCCTTAAGGGAGCAATCAAAAATTTCTTGGCAGGAATTTCTGCTGCACGGGTTTAAGGAGCCAACCCCATAACCAATTGGGTGTAGAGTGGGATAGAGGATTAAAACTGCTAAAGGGGTTAGGAAAATTTTTATTGAAATTAGACAATGTTCTTTGTCCAAAAATAAATCTAGGGTTAGGACCCCTAATTCCCCTAATTCCCCTAATTCCTCTACTTCAAGATCAACTCATGAAGAGGAATTGAAGACTCCTACAGAAAAGGCTAAAGTTGCTCCTGCAGTGGAAATGATTTCCCCAAAGGATAAGAAAAATAAAATTAACCCTAGTACTAGTCGGCAGGCTAAGACATCTCTTGCAGCCATAAGCACTTCTAGAAAAAGGAAAGCTCTAGAAAAGGAGAAAACTCTGTTAAGGAGAAGTGCTAGGAGGAGGTCAAAAACAACTGTAGAGATTCCAGTTGACGAGCCAAATGTAGAACAAGATTCTGGGCAGAAGGAAGAAGAGGATGAAAACATTCAGCAAGAGGCTGAATTACAGCCTGAAACTTGTCAGTAGGAAGAACAATGGACTGAGATTATGGAGCAGGAAACATTTGAGGGATTTCCTAATGTTAAAATAGAGCAGGTTCCTGGTAAGCCATTAAATGCAGAAGTCATTATAATAGGAGATGACTCCATCTCGGAAGAGCAAGCTTATGTGTTTCAAAGGAGAGGATCAACCTCTAGGAATCCTCAGGAAGATGATTCAGAAAGTGATGACTTTGATAGTTACACCAAGGAAGTAGATGACACAGTGTTCTCTCCTACAACAAGATCTCCTGTAGCAAAAAGGGATCCCTATGAAGAAAATCCAGATATTGATGTAGACCTTGTAAATAAGGTAGTAGAGAAAATTTTGGATGAAGGATTAGATACATTAGCTTCAGTGGCTCAACAATTCTCTAACACCGAGAGGGATATGATCATCTGGACAGATCCTTTGAAGAGGGAACGTGCTAACAATGGAAAGTCATATGTTCCTTAAGCAGTAGACAATTCTTTCCTTAATTCAATAATATATCAATCTAGTTCAACATCTTTGTTATCTGTTATCTTCCAATTGTCTAAGTAATTAAATTTTGAGAGAGAGCAGTGAAAACAACAACAGAAAGAACTAAATAGGGTAGTAGACTATCATTATCAGGAAACACTTGTTTAGGAGGAAAAGATAGAGCAACTAAGTGTGAAACTTGACAAAATTACATCTCTAATTCCTGACATGATGGGTTGTAGATCCCCATCACCTGTCTATGCCTTGTTTCTTAAAGAACAATTGTTAAACTATCAGATGACCTGTATTATGCAGAACAAATCTTCCTCATTACAAGAGCCTACTCAATTTTCTCAAGCCTTCCATAACTCTCCTACAACCATTCAAAATCTATTATGTGAATTCTATCTCCACAACCTAGCAGTCCTTAATGACCGAGTTTGGAATCCCTTGCTTTATGTTGGGGATATTCAACTTAGAGCCCTCATGTCTTGGGTATAGAATGAAATTAGTTGGGACACTCAAGCCAAAGTGTATAGGGATTTAAAGTCAGAAATTCCCCTGTTTCTAAGGCCTGAAGCCAAAGATCCTTGAACTTACTATTATAATTAGTTAAGGATTGCTCCCTCTGAATCAGGTAGCAAGATCATCTATCCAATGAGAAATGAAGCATTTAATGCATATGAACAGATGATAGATTCTGAATTGCCCGAGGCTAGAAATGTCATTCAGTGGCGCTAGAACAATTTATCTAGGGAGATGAGAAACAGAGAACCACATCCACCTCTCAATTTTGTTGTGGCAACCCAGCATGCACCTTGGCATATTTCCTTGGGAAGAGAGAGAAAGAAAGTTTTTGAATTCCACTAACCTTTTAGCCTCCATTACTGATGTCTCCTCTACTTGCAAACTCAAAAAATTTGGACAGTTTTGATATGCAGAGGGAAAAGGACAGATGGAAGAAACACAGAGAAACAATGGGATTCTATTGGAGTCTTGTAGAGGGAGGTACTGGACAGAGAACAACTACTGATTATAGATTGACAACCAGGTTGAAGAATTTATTTACTGCAGGGCCAACAAATAGCTAAGCTGGGGGGAATGATGAGTCAAGTTTATGGGATGTTTTGTTTATGATTTTCTAAGTTCAAACTTAAATATCTTATGGTTTTTCATAAACATCATACAACCTTTTATGTTTCTAAGCTTTAGCCATATGTATATTTGATACTTTTGAAACTAAAGGACAAGACCGAATATATATATAGATTAATGAATGTTATGATAAAATTTGGTATTTTTCTTCTCTAGCTTTAATGGGTAGACCTCCTACAACCATGTGACAAGGCTACGTTAAAATAGAAAAGCTTATTATAATCTCTGCCTTAGATTCGTGTTGTGGATTCTGTTATGTTAACCTTTTACAAGAGAAGAATAAGTCAGCAAGGAGCGTGGACTCAAGGATGAGTGGGTCTTTTAAGGTGAATAACTGTTTCAGATTTCATCATAGCTCCACTCCTTCCATAACTTTGCGGTTGTTGATTCAGATCAAGGTAATCTAGTTACCAAGTGTTTCTATATTCTTGAAGCACTAAATATGGCTTATCTTCTTGCATAAATGATGTTGTCATTCCTGTAACTGAAGTTGTTATGCTATGTAATGAAGGACCTAGTTTGTAGGTGTTCTATTTTTCTTAGTTGCTTTTAAATAAGCTGGAACTTATGATTCTAGGCTAGTTAGATGTTTTGAGGAATTCATACTGTAATCTAGCAACAAAGTGAAATACTTTGATATCCTATATTGTATCTATGTTTTGTTAAATGAATATATGACAGTTCCAGATTTCAATCTCTGAGTTATAATTCATTCATACTTCCATGGGGGCCCACATGGGAGGTGAATTCCCTGTTCATGTTTAAGTAGGATTCAGTTAAGTTTCTTTGAAGTTGTTAAGCACTGTTGCTCCTACAGCCATTGGTAGCAGAACCATTGACTGTTTCCTGCAGCATAGGTTTACTTCTAAAACATTATCTATTTACTGTTAAGGTTTTCCTTCAAGATGAGAGTTAATCTATAGTTTCAGTTTCTAGTATAAATCTCCTGTAGCAATAGCTTTTACTTTAGTAAGTGATGACTCTTGAGGAGAACTAAAGCATAAACTTTGCAGCCATCATCTCAAGTTCATGTTCTCGGATTGATACATTTAATGAAGTCTAGCATGATGTTCTAAGTAGATACGTGATGATTTTAAGAAATGAATCACTGATAAAGGATGTCCAATCCTTGAGTTACTAGGATATTATTCCGACTAGTCAGTGATGGTGGCGGTGGCGGTGATGGTTATGGTGTTGGTGGTGTGGGTAGGGTGAGGGGTAGAGGAGGGGTTGCGATAGCTATAAAAATAGGTGGGGATGGAGGTCATGGTAGATATATTTGTCCTATTTTGAGGGGAGGAGAGGTTCCACTAGTGAGGGCAGGCCATAGTCAAATAGATCCCAGAGGTTGAGGCACACAAGGGTCTCTATAGGGTAGGGGTGCACTAGTTCCTATGGCACCACTACAACAAGTTGTTCCTCAGGTCAAAGTGGTTGGTTCGCAGCCTGCACCACCATTTCTACATGTATAGATTGGTGAATTATAGGCATAGATAGCCACATTACAAGAATAGGTGATGCAACAATAGACACATTTGACATAGGCACAGGCTCACTTGCCACGAGTACCGAGTAAGATTGGACAGTTGAGATCCCGAGTGTCCACACTGACAAGACATCGAGATGAGGCACGGGTGGCCCGTGATGAGGCCATTATTTGTGGAGATGAGGCTATTGAAGCCCGAGGCCATGCAGAGGAGGTATGCCACACATTAGAGTAGACTACAACCTAGAGACTTACTAGAGATACCATGAGGGACCTCATGGAGCAGACTCCCAGGGCAGAGTACCATAGGACTAAGTACTATTGAGATGTATTGGTAGAGAGATGAGAAACTTCATTCGCACAAAATTCTTAGGGGGTGGATCACCACGAGGTCAATTAGGGGGACACTTTGTGATAGGTCCAACACCTATACCACCACAAGATCTATATGTAAGTGTAGGTACAAGTGGTGTGGGACCTTCTATTAGTAGTGGTATGATGACAAGACCCACAACCTCTGGTGGCAACCAAGCTTAGTTCTCTGATGATTATGACTCTGTTTTGTAACTTCTCCATATTATCAACTACCAACCCTAAAATTTTGAAAAGGGAAAGGAAATAGACAGAGATATTTTAGAGGTAATCTTTTAGCAGTTGAATCTTTCTCGCTTGGCTTAACAATTTCCCTTTCCACCTGATAATTTCTTCTAATACATCAATAAGCCTATTCCACTACGCTGAAGGAGGGAACTTAGTAGATAGCGGGAGTCCCGAGTAGAAATCAGGTAGAGAAGTAGCATTACATCCCATAAATTTCTTATTTTTTAATTGAAGAGCCCCATCCACATTACAAAAATAAAGCTTACTCTTTTGATAGTTTATTTGTTGCCCTAAAAGCATCACATCTAGCATACTAGTAGGGTCTGAAAAGACAACATTAGCCTTACTTTGGGAGTTATCAAAAGAATCCACCGCAATATGGGTTATTTCTTATATTGTTTATACTAGTTATCTTTTGAAATTTCTTTATATAAACCACTTTAATGAAAGTTGATGCATAATAAAGGAGAGTACGATATAGCAATATCATTATATAATAGAAATTTGAAGTTTCCACTAATTTGAAGAAATAATAAAATTGATGTATTTTAATGTCCTTTAACTTTAATGTAGCATTGCATTTTTTAAAATAAATTCAATATAAAACTTTGATCTATGGGACTTGTTTCTATCTAGTTTATTTGTATGTGTAGTTTTAAACTTCTTTTATTCACTCTTTTAATTTTTTTATTTGTATCTATTTAGTTTTTATATTATAATAATTTATTTGTTTTATCTTTAATTAATTAATATTAATATCAATTATTCATATGTTTTAATAATTTTAAAAGATTTGATAAAGATTATAAGGTTTTAATAAGATAAATAAAGGTGTTTAAATTATGTAATACTTTGTTAATAAGCAATTTTATTTACATTTTATATATTTAGTTGAGCTTTATTATGTTCTTCAAACAAGCATTTATGTATTTTTCATCTAACTATTGGAGCTTTTTGAACTTCCCAACCAGTTTGAATGTCATCATATATTTTCATAATAGAAAAATATATATCTGATTGGGAGCTATAACTTTTTCTAATTTCACCATTGCTTAAATACAAATAATTTTTTTTCTAAAAAATTATTGTTAAAAAATAATCCACACCATCATAACTATAATCTATCCATGTTAAATTTGGTCTCTATTGAAACATCTAAACAGCAAACCATATAAGCTCATGTCAAATTCATGAATGCATAAATGAAGTAGTGACAATGCATGAGCTCAAAAAAGTTTGTGTGGTTACAGACACACAAAATAGCCACTGGAGTCCATAAATCTGACCAAATCTCCCCAAAAAAGCACGAAATATTGTTTACAGAGATGCTAAATCTGCAAAAATCTCTGAAAAAACATGAGAGACTGTTTAGAAACACACCAACTAAAGCAAATTCTCCAATCAATGCGTTTTAATACAGAGAGATTAAAAAGGCAAAAAAAAAATTGTCTTCACAGGCTCTCCTGCAAGAACGAACATTAATTGGTAATGCAGTTTTAATTGTGTAGTTAATGTGGGGGGAACGAATTAATGGGTAATGCTGGATAAGTTTGCTGTCCAATTGTTGTGGCTTTTAATGGCGAAGATGCTTCGTTATTATAGACACCAAGGCATAGATTTTACAGACAGAGACGTATCTATGGAAGAAACTCTGCACACTGCCCTCCTCCTCTTGCATTGGTCAACAAATCTGATCAAATCTTCAAAAGAATATGGCAGATTGTTTATAAAAATAGTCGGCCAAATGACCGTTGTCAAGGAAACAATTAAAAACCCCCCAATTCATCTGCAAATCAGTTTATTCAGTTCTTTCACAGAGACATAGAGGGTACTGTGCAATTATTCAGTTTTTTCACTTAGACATAAGAGGGTATTGTGGAATTATTTAGTTTTTTCACAGAGACATAAGAGGGTATTGTGCAAATCAATTCCTTCACTTCTTTCAGAGAGAAAAAAGGCAACAAAATGAGCTGCACAGGGAAAAAGGGTGTTCCGTCTCCGAACAGGATCATTCGGTCTCCCACCACCATTAAATCGTTGAGGAAAAAGCAAAACCATGAAGATGATATCAGCAAGTTTTCTTTTTCTGGTTATGCAGAAAACTGTAACCCCAATGCTGAAGCTGCTACTGTAAAATCTCCAAATGGGTGTCGAAAATCTTCTCAAAAGTTGCCCAATGTGCAGGAAAAGATGTCTGATGGGCTTCAGAAATCAGCCAGTAAACCATCTAAGAGCTGCGATAAAAACTCAAAATCTGGCTCTGCTCAAACATTCAGGGCTTCACCAGAGGATAATTTTTCCAAAGAGGAAAAACCTTCTGGCAAGTCTGCGAAGTGGGCGAGTCCTCTGAACACACAATTTCAGTTTGAAGAGGTAATTTTTTTTTTATCAGTAAAGGCCGAAGCCAAGTTTTTGTATTATGCAGAAAGAAAGTATACAGAATCTAACATCTAGTAATCAAAATAATGTTCAAATATGGAGAATATATAATGTGGAGCATAAGCTCTTTCCATGAAATACCAGTATGAACCATGAAGAAAGAAAGCTGAAAGCTACTTATCCTTGCCAGTAATAGACGGTTTCAAGCGGTCAACATTCAAACTGGGATCAACTTTATATCAGCATCGTCAGATCTTCATTCTTCTCTCAGGCATCGGCAAGATTAACCGCAACAAGAACCTCAGTTACATTTGTGCTTGGTCGCATGATCGCAAAGCACCATACTAACCTCTGCAATCATGCGACCGCAACCTCTTAACCGCACAATGCCGATCACATCCCCTCTCAAAAGTCTTCGGCCACATCACCAGTCAGCAACCAATTAGAAATAAGCACGTGAGCAGCGCCGGCACCGGACCCACCTCACAACTCCGCAACGGCGACGCCTCCACAGCTGTCGCATGGTCGCATAGGCCGAGAAAATTTCATGCGATCACGCGACAGCCGTTGGATCTAGAATCTTTCCCTTCTGAGATAGTAGGCCCACTTGCCAATCTGCCACCCTGTTTCTCAGACCAACCGGAGACCGCCACAACACCACCTTCCCTGACAGCAGGACCACTGCATCTATCCACCAACGAGCCCCATGCGACAGATGTCAACCGGTCGCATGATCACATGTCAAAAATTTCTGACATGCGATCGTGCAACAACCAATAAAATCACACGCCTTCGCTTCCTTTCTGATGCCCGCCTGCCAATCTGCCACCCTGTTTCTCAAACCAACCGGAGACCGCCACAACACCACCTTCCCTGACAACAGGACCACTGCATCTATCCACCAATGGGCCCCAAGCGACAAATGTCAACCGGTCGCATGATCGCATGTCAGAAATTTCTGACATGCGATCATGCGACAACCAATAAAATCACGTGCCTTCGCTTCCTTTGTGACACTAGGACCACCCCAAAACCTTGCACAGTCGGCACTAACACCCCTCCACCATGCACTGACACGACCAACGAGAGGACACCAGGGTGGTGTGACATGTCATCGGTCCCTCTAATCACTATCCCAATCGATAGCAAAGTGTACCATACTTTTCACTTACCACAACTACCTCGGGCCTTCCCTTCTGCCTTGTTGCATGATCGCAAGGCAGTTTTTCCACTCTTGCGATCATGCAACCAGACCACATTTCTACCGCAACTACCCAGCTGCAGCATCTAATGAAGTTTTATTTTATTTTATTCCTTTCTCTCTGACATTTCAACAAATCAAATTTTTTCTGGGCATTTCTAGAAGTTTCTCAGAGGTTGTATGTTTTTGAAAAAAGGCAAAAAGCTCTACAATGGTTTCCATCAATGACCGTACCACCGTCGGAACTGAAGTGGGGATGATAGCTATCAAAAGTACTTGCTCTCTGATCACTATCCCAATCGATAGCCGAGTTTACCATTCTTTTCACTTACCACAACTACCCCGAGCCTTCCCTTCTGCCTTGTCACATGATCGCAAGGTAGTTTTTCCACTCTTGCGATCATGCGGCCAGATCACATTTCTACCGCAACTACCCAGCTGCAGCATTTAATGTCAAAATAGGGAGAGATCTTCTCTAGGGAGATCGGCTAGAGGATATGTACTTGTCCTTTTGATCGATCAACCTTTATGTACTTGTCCTTTTGATCGATCAACCTTTTTTTAATCCAACAAAAGCTTCGCCTTCCAACTTTGAAAGTGACTGAAAAGATGGATAAAAATACCTTGCAATACATTTTTCACTTGCTAGATTTGGAAGGAATCGAAATGATGAAGAAACCGTCTCCACATATAGCCTTGAGAGCCAATCCCTCTCTGACATGTTTAACTCAAGAAGGTGACGGGACGTTTCTGAGAATGAGGATTGGTTTTTGAACATTTAACTTGTTCAAGTTGACAAACTCATATGTGCGATGTGATCAATTTTGAAGTTGTACTCTGCACAATACCCTTATCTGATTTGACTAATCAGAAGGGGATGAAGAATCATTTTCAAAAGTGTGAGAGTGCTCGTCATCCACCTCCCCTGCATCCTGAACCTCTTCATCTTCGTCATTGTCCTCATTATCATCATCCTCGTCGTCCTCCATATCCTCCTGGCCCTCATCAGCTTGCTCTGATTTTTCTTCATCTTCCTCGGTATCCTCTTCTTCATCGTCCTCCTCTGAACCCTGGGGATCATCAGAATTTTCTTCCTCATTCTCGGAAGAGTCTGGGCTGCCTAATCCCTCCATTCGTGCATCATACTTGAATTTGAAAATCTAGTCAATGTTCTCATCAAAGTCATCACCAAGTGGAGAGGGAAGACCATCCTGTATCTATGCCTTGTTAGAAGAAAATTTGACCGCGAACAGGACCACCCTGTGATGCATGCTGCACTGATGGAGTTGGGCAAGCAAATTGCTCGATTTGATAAGCTGGTTCAAGTGATATGACCCTTTTTGAAAGAAGTGTCCATCCTTTCACCTTGCCGAGTTCTGACTGAGATGCCAGTCATTCGAAATGGATCTGACTTGTACTCCACTTGCTGCCATATTAGCCAACTCATCGGCTTTACCGTTACCTTCACGGTAGATATGGTTAGCCGTTATTGATTCAAATTTGGAGATAATATTCAAAATCACCTCTAAAAAAGATCGAAGTTTCCAATTTGTAATGGCTCCTGATCTGATTGCATTTATGATTATCATAGAATCCCCTTCAATTTCCACTTTATTAAATCCTAAATCCCTGACAAGGATTAGACCGTGATAAATGGCTTTAATCTCTGTAGCATTGTTAGTATCTGGTTCTAGAGGAATGGCTAATTGAGCAATAATTTGACCATGTGAAGAGTGAATGATGCACCCAGCACCCGAAGGCCCAGGATTACCTCTTGATGCGCCATCAAAATTTAATTTTACCCATCCTGAGGATGGAGAATTCCAAACACATGATTGTCTTAGAAGCCCACTATTCTTGCAACCTCTTCCTAAAGAGCTAGGAGCTTTCAACCCATGCCAGCTTTTCAACATCTTATCATCCCAACTCGTGTAAAATTTATGAATTGGTGAATGTGTTTGATTTCGAGAATTCATGATCTCCACTATTGCTGTTTCAATTCTGTTCAAAAAATTTTTGATATCCATTGATTTATCCTGAAAGATTCTCCTATTTCTTTCTTTCCAAATTTTTCAAAGTACAATTGAAGGAGAGATAATCCATAGATTACCACACAAGCTGTCTTTAAAGAGAGTTGGCCAAGCAAGAAGATGTAATTGAAGGTTTTGATGAGGAGCAGATTGCCAATTCAATTTCGAGTATAGCCACTCCCAACATTCTGTGGCAAAGGGGTAGGAAAATAATAGGTGATTGTGAGATTCTTCATGTTTTAGACACATGTAACATCTTGATGGACCCAAGAAGCCCATTCGAGAAAATCTCTCTGCAGTCAAAATTTGGCCCTGAGATGCTGCCCATAGGAATACACTTGCTTTGGGAAGGCACATTTTATTCCAACAAAGATGTAGAGGAATTGTAGATGACTTTTGAATGTGCTGAGTTAAGACATTGTATCCTTCCTTTACCTTATATACTCCATCTTTTGAGCCCGTCTAGATTAATTCATCATTACCATTTTTCAAAAGAAAAGATCTATTACACACTACAGATTTTAGCAAGTTTATTTCATGAACATCAGCTCCTAAACTTAAAAAATCCTTCCACTGCCATGATCTGTCCTCTCCTGATGACTGAGAAGGGATGATGTAATCTCTAAGCAAACTACCCCATGATGATTGACAAAGTTGCATAATCTGATTAAGGCCTGGTAACGATTGGAGAGTCCCTCTTCCTCCCCAGGAATCTTCCCAAAATCTAGCAAAGTTACCACTTCTAATGTTCCAAGAAAGATTGGAGTCCACCACATATCTAGCTTTCAATATAAAGTTTCATATCCTGGAACCTCTTGGAAGGTTCTTAATTCTGAATATTTCATGGCATCTCTCTGCACCCAAGTATTTGCCTTTAATGATTCTAACCCATTTGTAATCCTTGTTTTTGATCAATTTCCAATATAATTTGGCTCCCAATGCTGTATTTTGCCACAACTGGTTCTTGATCCCTGTTCCACCCACACTAATTGGTTTACAAATATTTTCCTAGGAGATAATTTTGAATTTTTCATTCTAATCGCATCCATGCCAAAAGAAATTCCTTAACTTTTCACTATATCCATGTAATCAGTCGAGGACAAAGCCAAACAAGACAAAAGATATATGGGAATTGCTGAGAGGGTAGCTTTAATCATCACTATCCTTCCCGCACATGATAGCCATTTGGATTTCCAGCTAGCCATTCTCCGATCCATCCTTTCGTTGATTGGATTCCAAATCTCTGATGTTCTAAGTTTCTTATCAATGGGAATCCCTAAATAATTGCAAGGGAGTGATGTTGCTTTAAAGGCTAATAGGGATTCTATTCTCATTTGGATTCTTTTTTTCGTATAAAAGAAAAAGATGACTGATTTCTCTTTGTTGACTATTTGTCCTGAAGCTAAAGCATACTTGTTTAAAGTACTTCTAAGTAGAGTAGCTTCTCTGACCGAACCATACCCAAATAGAAAAGTATCATCTACAAATTGCTGGTGTGTAATAGGAGGAACTGAAGATGTGACTGATATGCCTCTGATGCTGCCCTGAGATTGAAGCCTAGAAATGTTGCGACCTAATGCCTCTGCCATGATAATGTATAAGAAGGGGGATATAGGATCCCCTTGTCTTATGCCATTAGAGCTTCCAAAAAAACCTTGAGGGGAACCATTAATCAAAATAGAGTATTTTGGAGTTGATATGCAATAAAAAATCAAGTTAGTCCAGGCTTTAGAAAATCCAAAGCTTTCCATACATTTGGATAGGAATATCTAGTTCACTTTATCATAAGCCTTCTTGATGTCTAACTTAATTAACATGCTGGGTTTTTTGGAATGTTGAATGGAGTGTATTTCTTCTTGAGTAATTATTATGCCATCAAAAATGGATCTGCCTGGGACAAACCCTGTTTGTTCTTCCCCAATGATTCTATCTAAGACTACTTTGAGTCTATTTGCAAGGGCTTTGGATAAAATCTTGTAAATCGTATTACACAATGCAATAGGTCTGAATTGATCAATAGAGTTTGCATTTTCTGATTTAGGAACAAGAGCAATAAAAGTATTATTGATTTCGGTCAGAAATCTACCTGAGAATCTTGTTGTCTCCAATGCCTCTATAAGTTCTTGACCAACAACCAGTAATGAAGAAAGAAAGAGGGAGGGAATCCATCTGGACCATGAGCTTTATCTGGAGCCATTGCTGATAATGTTTGTAAAATCTCCTCTGTTGAAAATGGCCTTATTAGATTTCGGTTATCCATCTCTGAGAGAACTTTGGGAATGTTGCAGAGAAGTTCTTGTTGACATGTAAGTGGAGAGCTATTTGAAGAATTGAGCAAATTGTTGTACAAGGCTACTATTTCCTGTTGAATCTCTTTTTGCCCATTAAGAATAGATCCATCTTGGGTTGAAATTTGTAAAATTCTATTGGTATTCCTTCGACACTTAGTGCTAGAGTGAAAGAATTTGGTGTTTTTGTCTCCAGCCACTAGCCATGACTCCCTTGACTTTTGCTTCCAAAATATTTCTTCTTTACTAAGCACATCCTCCAAATCCTTAAGCAAATCCTTCTCTTTGAAGTATAGTTCTTGATTCATTCCTTGATTCATAATCATGTTGTTTAGATCAGCCAATTTTGATTCAATTTCCATTTTTGATGAAAAAATGTTCTTGAATTGAGTCATGTTCCAGATCAGCAGGTTCTGCTTGATGAATTTGAGTTTAGCAACAAAGCAAAACAATCTTGAACCTTTCACCTTAACTTCAAACCACCAATCTTTGATTATTTTTGTGAAGTTTTCCTCCTTTAACCACATATTCTCAAATTTGAAGGAGCATTTATATGGTTTGTGCTCTTCCAACAAATCGAGACAAATTGGAAAATGATCTGAGCCTGATGAAGGATATATAGAAGCTTTCAACCCAAAAGAGAAAGAGGTCAAGTCACCCTTAAAAAGGAATCTATCCACTTTTTCCAAAATGTTGTCCATACCCATTCTTCTATTGGACCAAGTAAAGGCCCCATTATCAAATTCAATCTCCATCAAATCGTCCTTTAAAAGCCAATCATGAAAGTCTGATTGAGATTGAGATAACCTTTGAGATCCTCCTTTTTTCTCTGTTGCATCTATAATGGCATTAAAGTCACCCCCTACAATGAAATTACAATCAGGGAAGTTATGAAACCAGTTACTAATTTCCTCCCAAATCTCCACTTTCTTTTTCCTTGACATAGGACCATATATATTGATTACAAATGTGTTTAAGTCTGATTGTGTGCTGATGATTTTACCCCCCATCCAGTTTTGGGAATCTTTGTCATGAGAATAAAATGTGGTCCTGGGATTCCATATGATGGTTAGACCCCCCGAGGAACCAATTGCTTCAACCGTCGTAGCTTTCCAATCCCCTAAAGACCTTATGAAATCATTTACCTGTTCTTTGTTCATCTTGGTTTCTTGTAAGAAAATGATGTCTGCTTTAGAAGACCAAATGCAGCGTTTGACCAGATGCTGCTTGTTAGGGAAATTGAGACCCCTAACATTCCAAGAAAGGAGTCTCATTGAGACTTGGGAAGGAACTTCCCCTTCCCTACATTCAGATAAGAAGTAATCTTTGCTTGGTCTTGATCTTCACCCTTCTCTTCTCTCAAAGTGGTTGCTAACTTTCTACCTCTACCTTTCTTTTTCCCTGATCCACAGTCTATGGTTATTTTATGGTCTACTTGTAGCAATCCTAGAGGGGAATTGGAATAGTTTGAAGCTATTTTGGAGCCTGATTCCATGTTTTTTACCTCCTCCTAACCTTGTGAGTTGAATGTCATCTCTGATTCAAATATTGGGTGGTCTATATCCATAAATCTCTCTTCATCTTCTACATAGTCATCTTCCAACATTTTTTCAATGATTGAGTGAGACAAGGTGTTAGTTTTGGGTTGATCATCCGGACTGCAACCAAAAAGATCATACACTGCTTGAAGTCTAGAAGGAATAGGTTCCTCTATGCTACCAACACCTCCATTATCCCTTGAAGGCTGGATTTGATGATTCTTTCTATTCTTTAGAGGTTTGAGAGATATTAAGCCCCCTTTCATTTTATTCTTTACTAGAGCCAAGGGTAATTCTGTCAACAATTCAATATTGGGATCCTTCTTGCCTCTATTTCTGATTCTTGAGGATTTCCTACATCCCAAGTTTGGGGATCGATTGCTTTCCTTAGATCCAATAAGTTTTGTCACATCCTTAAGGTCACAAAGTCTGATTTTCAAAATGTCATCCTCCTTTTCCACATAGACTTGAGACTGAGGTGTAGAATAAGGGGTAATATTCTAGGAAACTCGAACATCCTTTCTCAAATCACAAATCTTAGTGTGCAGAATGTCATTCTCAGAAGTCTGAAGAATGGTATTATGTGAAGTCTGAAAAGCTATGTTCTGATTTTCTTTTTCTAAGGAGCCATTAAGATTCTCCTCTATTTCAAGTGAGTTATCCTCATGAAGAACTTGGTTTGCAATCTCCTCCAATAAATCTATTTGAACCTGAGAGACCCAATGTAGGATGAGGTGTTCCAACCACGGGACATACCAATTGGAGATTGACAATGGGATAGTATGAGAAGGAGTCAAAAGAGATTCCTTAGAAAATTTCCAAGATTTTCCAAATGTCTTTTTGAAAGTGTTGAGATCTAACCAATATTCCCCCTTGGATATGATCTCCTTCCCATGGCTATGTAATGTTGGGATGACCTCATGAGATGGATAAGTTAAAGAAAGAATTTGAGAACCTCCCTTGTTCCAATTGTAAGACCATAATCTCCTATATAAGAAATGTAAAAAAAGAAGCAAAACCTCCTTGTTGAGATCCACCTGAGGGTCCTTGCAATTAAGGTGTCTAGAATCAGTTTCATAGGAAATTGCAAGCTCGGATGAAGATGAATATGTTATCTCCAAAATGATTGACAGTTCAGAGGCATAGGAGATCATCTGAATCCAAACTCCATATTTTGAGATGAGCTTTATGGAGTTAGGTAACTCCTTCTCAACATTCATTAGCAAACATAACCAAATTGAGGCTGAAGATTTATCTGAAATATGTGACAAGTATATCCCCACTTTGTTGCCTATAATTTGTTGAATTTCCATATTCCTATATTCAACTGGTAGATTTGATAAATTAATCCACATGGGGACAAATCTAATAATGTTTTTGACACTATTAAAGTTAGGGGACCATTGTTGCATGTGTAGCCCTTTATTCTTGTGAAACCAGCCTTTTTGCTTGAATATGGAATCTCTCTTAGACTTGTTTTCAAATAGCACCACAAAATATTCTAGCTCATTATCCAGGATTTCTATCTTGGAAACCTCCCCCCAATTGTATAATACCCATTCTTTAAAATCCTTGAATGATATATCTATCTTCCAGAATTTGCATATGATACCCTGACGAAGATAAATGAGATTTCTCTATTTTAACGTTTCTTTTGATAAGGTTATAGATAATACTTGGTTTGCTTTGGAGGGTACCCACAAATGAGAAACTTCTGCGGAAGCATTGGGCCGGTCAGGAAGCACTGGTTCAACTTCATTTGGTCGTTGCAGCTACGTTGTCCCATCTTTAACCTCATGATGCAACAATTTGATAATTGGTCTCCATACTCTCTACATTCCTTTGAACCGTCCTTTAGCATGAGGTTGAAACCTCTTTCTGTGAATCACCTCGTGGCCCAACAACTGCAGTCTTCTTCTATGAATCTCCCAGTAGGAGTCCGACCATGCTTTCTTAGGCAAAGGAGGATTAATTGGGACCCCTCTAGACGATGTGGGAAAGATGGGTATCAAATTTGGGTTTAGCACTTTGGTCCAGGATGCAGAATGGTTCATGTTCATTTTTGAAAATCTAAAATTTGACCGTTTATTAAACCCGGCGCAAAAAGGAACCTCCTTATTCTGAGATAGGGCCATTCTTCGAACTCAAAAATTTTTGTTCTTAGAGTGAAAGGGTCATTCCTGAAGTGTCTTCCTCTATTTGAATGGGTCATTGAACCATTTTGTTTCCCCTCCAACGAAAACCCCTAATCTTCGTTCCTTTTCTGCCCTTCTCTGGATTCCAACCCCAAAGCCATTTCTTCGTCCTTCCAAGAGGTGGGAAAAAAAATTGGAGGATTCTGGCCTGAAAAAGGTTGTGGAATCTGGCCTCCTAAACTGTCTAAAATCTCCTCTTAGACGCAAAGCTCCCATTCTCATATTCACTGACTTATTTGATATCAATTCTACAAATTGAATTTAATATTGCTATAAAGGCCAATTTAAATGGAATTCAATCTCACAAATCACCATTCAATCTGTCTATAAAATTGCCAGCATCCAATTTCATTCCTCCTTTTACAATGCATCTAGAAGATTGCCAGCATCCAATTCCATTCCTCATTTTCCACAGTTCATGCCCTGAAGCTCCATCATATCCATGCTTTTCTTGAAGTGGTAATTTAATTTATGTATAAAATAAAATAAACCACTCAGTTTCTGTATAGTGCTCTTCATAACTCAGACCAACTTCAACTTCTCTTTAAAATTAAATAACTGTTCTTTAGTCTGAAATCATAAACATGATAGCATATCTTATATGGTTTCTTTTTCAGAGCTCAGATGGATCACTGGATAGAAATGGAATTCAACAACTAAGGAAGGTCACTCGTGTAAAACCTTTCAAGCTTCATACAGAGGTAAAATGCAGAGAAAAGTTGTCAGTACATATATTTCTATTGCTTTTATTGATTTATCAATCTCATTTATTTTGAATAATGTGTCTCTATGATTTTAAATATTTTTATCCTCATTTATTTCCATAAACTACATATAGTCTGAGAAGAGTCTCAAAACTTGCAGGAAAGAGGCCACATGAAAGAGAAGAAATTCGTGAAGAAGGTTCAATTGATGTCTAAGGAAGGGAAAAAATGAATTTTAAAGGCACAAGGTTTGCCATGGACAACAAATGAACCAGAGGTCATATTTGAACTATACAAAATATTTTTCTTATATTTCTCTTTTGTAAAGTTATTTTGATTTTGATTTAATAACAGTATTTTGTAGATTATTTTGATTTTGATTTAATTATTTATCAAATAACAGCATTTGGTGAAGCCACCTGTAAAAGAATGCACTAAACAAATAGATGTGAAGCTTTACAGCAAAATAAGAGCAGTTGACCGTGTTAAATTCAATCTGAAAGTAAGTCATCTAAATATCATATTATATGTCTTGTGTGAATTCTTAGCTAGTTCTCCATAGATTTTGAATGAATTTTAGAACAAATTTAAGTCAGTACAAAACTTACCACATTGAAATTGTATTCAGTTGATTCACAAAAGTGTTAGTAGGGGCATTTTCCTTATTATCAATAATTATATTTTCTATTGTACTTGTAATAGATAGTAGAGAAATTAAATGCCTTGGAACAAAAAAGGTTAGAAGAGGAAAGGCTGCAAAAGGTTTGTTTATGTTATATATTTGTTTATTTGGTATTTATGTTCCTAGCTCATTCATGCTTCTGACCAAATAAATGATTTTGATAGGCAGTTGAAGAAAAAGAGATTAAGAGGTTAAGAAAAGAGATGATTCCACGTGCTCATGGAATGCCTTATTTTGATAATCCTTTCATTCCCACAAGGTATGATTTGAACCAAGTTTTTGTGTTTTATATATACTTTATGATTTTGTAACTATAAAGCTTTTCTAAAAATTGTCATGATATGTGATACAGATCTCTGAAAAGTCCAACCATTTCAAAGGAGCCCAATTTTCATATCCCTCATGAAAGGGCCAAATGCATAGCATGCCACTGAAAAGAAGCAACTCTTTTGGTTTCCACTTCTTGAAGAAAAAGAAAAAGAAAATTAACAAAATTGTTAAATGTACAACTTCTTTGTTGAATTATAAATATAATGCTCTAGTTATATATAGTATATAATATAGTGAGATTAGAATTTTATTTTAAAATCTTATGAAAATAGTTTGTCTATTAAATTAAATAATACATTGGATTGCTTTGGAATGTATGATTTTATCTTAGTGATTATCTTAATATAAACACTTAGACTCTACACATGCATTGTAACAATTGATTATTCAATAATACATTGAATTATTTTGAAATGTACAATTTTCTATTAGAAGAACTCTTCCACATAAATCACTATGCCAAAATATATTATTTTTATCTTTATTAATTTATTTTTTTAAGAAATTATGCACCCTGCTCTCAGTTGCTAAATGAATTAACTGTTTAAATAATGTGTACTACTAAGTGACTGTACTTGAATAAAGAATCTATAATCTTTTGACTTTTATTGAAATTCAAATATAAAAACTAAGATTTTATAATCATCTAAAGGAATATATATACATTTGCAACTCCAAACAGCTCACTCAATGAATATATATACATCTTGTTCTCGAACTACGTTATTAGATAAACAAAGTATATTGTCATATGATTTGGCTTTCATATGAGCCTTGCATTTTATTGTTTAGTTTTTACATAATCATCTTCTCCACCATATAAAATCTGAAAGTGTTCTTTTACAAAAGTTTACTTTAAAAAATGAATATAACAATTTCGAAGCTTATTGTTCCAAATTTTAATTTGTGTTTATATTTATTGATAAATGGTATATTTTTATTTATGTTTTAGAATATTCTATGTTATAGTTAAAAATGAATCTTTTTATTGGCTCCACGTTATTGTTAAGAAAATTTAAAATTTAGATTATGATAAGATGATTTTCATGTGGACATAGATTTTTATAGCATTATATATTTTATTTCTATTATATGTTTATCAAATAATCTTGTCGAGCAACTTATACATTTTAAATAAAATTTTATTTACATAAAACATTTGAGTCAAATTATTATGTCAAGCTGTTGTGAATCCCACTCGTGCTACTGTTAAAGGCATTCCTCGTAGGGCCTTTCCAATCATTCAACATATTTCAGTAGTGCTGGATGAGGACACTCTTTCTGAGATTGATGCGGCAGCTTCTATTTTTTCCAAGCATGGGTTGATTTGCAGATTCAAGGGTTTCTGGCTCTCTCTGCCTGATCTTCATTCTTGGATTTCCAGTCATTGGGAACCTCTAATCTCTGGTACAGTCCATATCTTTCCTATGGCTAAAGGATTTTTTGTGGCAAAATTTGATGATGCTGAGCATAGAAATATTATTTTGTGTGAAAACTTCTTTAGCTGGGAGGATCGTTTTATTCTATTGCTGAAACCATGGCATTCTGATTTTTCTCCATCTTTCGAATCTTTTGATGTGCAACCTATTTGGGTTAGACTTTCTAATCTTCCCCTCCATCTTTGGATTGACTCTATTCTGGAGACTGTGGGGGAAGCTTTAGGGGATATGTTAATGGTGGATGAGAAATCTTCTGATTTATTTTATTTTACTTACGCTCGTATCCTGGTGGATATTGATACCTCAAAAGTTGTGCCTTCAGAGATTAAACTTGAATCCCTTACAGGAAGAAGTTGGATTCAACAATTGGACTATGAAGGCATCCCCTTCAGATGTAGAAGATGCTTTAAGACTGGTCATATTGCCTCTCAATGTGATCTTCAAAGACAAAATAAGACTACTTCGTGGTGGAAGGGGGCCTCTTCTCAACATTATACTGTCGAGAAGGTTCGGAGCTTCGCGAATGTGGTAGGGAAAGTTTCTGGCCCTGACTCTTGTCCTACGGCTATTTCAGCTCCCTCTTCTTTGGTTGTAGGCAGTACTTCTGCTGGATCTGCTGGTTTACCTACCAGTATTTCGGTTGGTGGTTCTACTCTTACTGGAAGCAATTCTGCTGTTGCTGGTGACCCTCTTGTTACTCCTGGTTCTGCTGGGTGTTCTACTCCTTCGGCTGGTAGTATTGGTGTTGGATTGTTTGCTGAGGCTGCTGGGTCTGCTGGCCTCTTTCCTGCCAGTTTTGCTTCAGAAATTCCTCTTGGTGTTGGGAAGTCTAGTACTGGCTGTGAGGCCGCTATAGGTTCTGTCCAGACTTCTTTTATTGGTTCTAAGTTGGTTGGATCTTCTCCTACTTCTGATTGGCAGGAAAAAGCTTCTTTGGTGGAGGAGGGATGGACTGCTGTAATAGGTAAACATAATAAAAAGTCCCCTCTACATTTTGATATGACACTCTGTTCCCAGAAGAAGGGAGGCAAAGGAAAATCTTAGGCTAGGTGTTGTTGTAAACTATTGGCTTTACACGTTTGGTTTTAGCAGCTTGTGCATTTTTGTTTATCTTTTGTGTGGCTATTGTTGTTGTGCTGGATTTGTGATGCTGGTATTTCTACTAGTATTATGTTCTGGGGGGACGCTGTAAGGTTGTTTTGTTTTCCCCCAGCTATTTCATTTAGATCTAAGCTAATTCTTCCTATCATTCCAAGGGTGACAGTTCCCTTCAAAAATTGTATGTATGTGGTTTCGGGGCCCATTCAAAACCTGTTTTTACCTTAATCAAAAAAATTTGAGTCAAATTAATGTTAGTTTGCTCAAGTAGCTCGGACTTATCATCTCCATTCCCTAGAATTTATATTTAATTGTTTTTCTGAAGATATTTGTTAGAGTCCAGACAATTATGTAATTAATTAATTGATTCTTTTAGAAGTAAACCAATTAGTTAACTAGGTTTGTTAGAGTCTAATTAATCTTAGCCATTGATTGAGATTAAATCATGACCATTGGTTTTCAATGAGAATAGTATAAAATGGGTCAATGGGCATTTGGAGAGGACACACTTGAGAAGCATTTGCAATGTTAACAAATGGTTTGGTAGTGATAGCAAGGGCACAACGATAGTGTTGGAGACAACAACAATGGAATTTTAGTAGGAGAAATTGGGAGAAGAATTTCTGGGGGAGAATATTATCAGAGCTCTGCCAGTAAGAGGCAAGCAATTTATGTATCTCTTAATTTGCTGAAGTCTAATAAAATTCTTTATCTGTAGTACCAGTTTTCCCTTTGTGGTTTTTCCAGGGACAATTTATCCAAAATATCATGTTCATTATGTTGCATATTTTTCATCTGTATTCCTGTGATTTTATTTGTAAAGTTATAGTTGTGTTAGTTTTTAATATTTTTTGTGAAAGATAGGAAGTTAATAATTGGTAGTTAGAATAGATTTTTTAAATGGCATCAGAGCTAATCTAAGTGTAGAAAAGGTTTAACACAGGCATAGGAAGGAAAATCGAGGGTTTATAACACCTAGTTCGACCTCTTTAGAATTATTATTTTTTAATCTTTTGAGATGGCCTTAGCGGGTTTAAGAGATCGGGAAAAATTGGATGGAGCCTCAAATTTTGGTGTCTAGAAAGCCAAAATTTCCTTATTGTTGGAAGAGAATGGTATCGAGGAATGTGTGACCAACTTTGTAGCTATACCTATAGATCCAACACAACTCTTTGCATATAAGAAGGAAGATGCTAATCCTTGATAGTGTCAAGGACCATATAGTTCTATGTACCATAAAGTTAGATACAACAAAGAAGATGTGGGATGTCATTCTAAATTTGTATCAGAATGTTACCAATAACCAGAAGCTAATTCTCAGGGAAAAGTTAAGGAATAGTCGAATGAATAAGGGAGAAGATGTTACAAGTTGTATCAGAATGTTACCACTAACCAAAAGTTGATTCTCAGGGAAAAGTTAAGGAATAGTCAAATGAATAAGGGAGAAGATGTTACAAGTTACGCTAAAGGAGAGAACTTAGTAGATAGAGGGAGTCCCAAGTAGAAATCAGGTAGAGAAGTAGCATTAAACATCCCATAAATTTCTTATTTTATAATTGAAGAGCCCCATCCACATTAAAGAAATAAAGCTTATTCTTTTGATAGTTTATTTGTTGCCCTGAAAGCATCACATAGTTATCAAGGATTTCTTTCCATTTCCTAGCTTCAGACATGTAAGCTTCTCCAAATAGAATGGTATCATAAATAAATTGTTGGTGGGAGAATTGCTAAAGCTGAGAGGTAGTTTTATACCTTTCAACAAATTGGATTCCTTGTTTCTTTGAATATTACGCCCCAAAACTTCGGCAACAATAATGAACAAATAAGAGGATAAAGGCTCTCCTTGTCTTAAGCCTTTACCAGTTGAAAAGAAACCCTTAGGAGAACCATTGATTAAAATGGAGTATGTATGGTGGAGGTGACACACTCTATTATCATTTTTAGGAATCTACCATTAAATCCATATTTCTTAAGAACTTCTTAAAGGAATTTCTAGTTAACTCTATCATAAGCCTTAGAAATGTCAAGTTTAAGTATCATACCTATTTTTTTATTGGCTTCCATAGAGTGGATGATCTCATGAGTAGTTATAATCACATCCATAATATTCCTTCCTTTCACAAAACCCTTTGGTTGTGGGAGATGAGTTTGTCAAGAACAAGTTTAAGTCTATTCACCATAAATTTTGAAAAAAAATTATATAATGTGTTACAAAGGATGATAGCTCTCTAATATGTCATTGTCTTAGCTCCAACCACTTTAGGAATAAGGGTAATGAAGGTAGAATTAATCTGCTTTATGGGTCTTCCAGTCCCAAAGAAGACACATACAACATTATATATGTCCTCCCCAATAATGTTTGAAAATTCTTGGAAGAAGGTTGGAGGGAAGCCATTAGAACCAAGAGCTTTAAAAAAGCTCCAAAAGAAAAAACATCTTTAACTTCTTGAAAGGATACTTGTTTCACAATATTTTTATTATCTTCATCTGTAACCAAGCAAGGAACATCTAGCATACCGATAGGGTATAAAAAGACAACATTAGCCTTACTTTGGGAGTTACCAAAAGAATCCACCACAATATGGGCTATTTCTTATATTGTTTATTCTAGTTATCGTTTGAAATTTCTTTATATAAACTACTTTAATGAAAGTTGATGCATAATTAAGGAGAGTACGATTAGCAATATCATTATATAATAGAAATTTGAAGTTTCTCCTAATTTGAAGAAATATTAAAATTGATGTATTTTAATGTCCTTTAACTTTAGTGTAGCATTGCATTTTTTAAAATAGATTCAATATAAAACTTTGATCTATGAGACTTGTTTCTATCTAGTTTATTTGTATCTATGTAATTTTAAACTTATTTTATTGACTCTTTTAAATTTTTTTATTTGTATCTATTTAGTTTTCATATTATAATAATTTATTTGTTTTATCTTTAATTAATTAATATTAATATCAATTATTTATATGTTTTAATAGTTTTAAAAGATTTAATAAAGATTATAAGATTTTAATAAGATAAATAAAGGTGTTTAAATTATGTAATACTTTGTTAATAAGCAATTTTATATACATTTTATATATTTAGTTGACTTTTATTATATTCTTCAAACAAGCATTTATGTACTTTTCTTCTAACTATTAGAGCTTCTTGAACTTCCCAATCAATTTGAATGTCCTCATATATTTTCATAATAGAAAAAATATATCTGATTGAAAACTATGACTTCGTCTAATTTCACCATTGCTTAAATACAAATAAATTTTTTTCCAAAAAATTATTGTAAAAAAGAAAAATCCACACAATGCATAACTATAAACTAAGCATATTAGATTTACTTACAACTAATATGATTTGAAAATTCTATCCATATTAAATTTGGTCTCTATGGAAACATCTAAACAGCGAACCATATAAGCTCATGTCAAATTCATGAATGCATGAATGAAGTAGTGACAATGCATGAGCTCAAAAATGTTTGTGTGTGAATACAGACACACAAAATAGCCACTGGAGTCCATAAATCTGACCAAAATCTCCCCAAAAAAGCACGAAATATTGTTTACAGAGATGCTAAATCTGCAAAAATCTCCGAAAAAACATGAGAGACTGTTTAGAAACACACCAAGTAAAGCAAATTCTCCAATTCATGCGTTTGAATACAGAGAGATTAGGGAGGCAAAAAAATTTGTCTTCACAGGCTCTCCTGCAAGAACGAACATTAATTGGTAATGCAATTTTAATTGTGAAGTTAATGTGGTGGGAACGGATTAATGGGTAATGCTTCGTTATTATAGACACCAGGCATAGATTTTACAGACAGAGACGTATCTATGGAAGAAATTCTGCACACTGCCCTCCTCCTCTTGCATTGGTCAACAAATCTGATCAAATCTTCAAAAGAATATGGCAGATTGTTTATAAAGATAGTCGGCCAAATGACCGTTGGCGAGGAAACAATTAAAAACCCCCCAATTCATCTGCAAATCAGCATATTCAGTTCTTTCATAGAGACATAGAGGGTATTGTGCAATTATTCAGTTTTTTCACTTAGACATAAGAGGGTATTGTGGAATTATTTAGTTTTTTCACAGAGAGAGAGAGAGGGTATTGTGCAAATCAATTCCTTCAGTTCTTTCAGAGAGAAAAGAGGCAACAAAATGAGCTGCACAGGGAAAAAGGGTGTTCCGTCTCCGACCACCATTTTTACTAAATCGCTGAGGAAAAAGCAAAACCATGAAGATGATATCAGCAAGTTTTCTTTTTCTGGTTATGCAGAAAACTGTAACCCCAATGCTGAAGCTGCTACTGTAAAATCTCCGAATGGGTGTCGAAAATCTTCTCAAAAGTTTCCCAATGTGCAGGAAAAGATGTCTGATGGGCTTCAGAAATCAGCCAGTAAACCATCTAAGAGCTGCGATAAAAGCTCAAAATGTGGCTCTGCTCAAACATTCAGGGCTTCACCAGAGGATAATTTTTCCAAGGAGAAAAAACCTTCTGGCAAGCTTGTAAAGTGGGCAAGTCCTCTGCACACACAATTTCAGTTTGAAGAGGTAATTTAATTTATGTACACAATAAAGTAAACTACTCTGTTTTTGTAAAGTGCTCTTCATAACTCAGACCAACTTCAAATTATCTTTAAAATTAAATAACTGTTCTTCAGTCTGAAATCATAAACATGATAGCATATCTTATATGGTTTCTTTTTCAGAGCTCAGATGGATCGCTGGATAGAAATGGAATTCAACAACTGAGGAAGGTCACTCGTGTAAAACCTTTCAAGCTTCGTACAGAGGTAAAATGCACAGAAAAGTTGTCAAGCACATATATTTCTATTGCTTTTATTGATTTATCAATCTCATTTATTTTGAATAATGTGTCACTGTGAATTCAAATATTTTTATCCTAATAAATTACATATAGTCTGAGAAGAGTATCAAAAGTTGCAGGAAAGAGGCCATGTGAAGGAAAAGAAATTCGTGAAGAAGGTCCAATTGATGTTGTTTGATGAAGGAAGAAAACGAATTCCAAAGGCTCAAGGTTTGCCATGGACAACAGATGAATCAGAGGTCACATTTGAACTATACAAAATATTTTATTTATATTTGTCTTCTGTAAAATTATTTTGATTTTGATTTAATTATTTATTAAATAACAGTATTTTGTAAATTATTTTGATTTTGATTTAATTATTTATCAAATAACAGCATTTGGTGAAGCCACCTGCAAAAGAATGCACTAAACCAATAGATGTGAAGCTTTATAGCAAAATAAGAGCAGTTGACCGTGTTAAATTCAATCTGAAAGTAAGTCATCTAAATATCATATTATATGTCTTGTGTGAATTCTTAGCTTGTTCTCCATAGACTTTGTATGAATTTTCGAACAAATTTAAATCAGTGCAAAACTTACCACATTGAAATTGTATTCAGTTAATTCACAAAAGTGTTAGTAGGGTCTTTTCCTTATCATTAATAATTATATTTTCTATTGTACTTAAATAGATAGTAGAGAAATTAAATGTCTTGGAACAAAAAATGCTAGAAGAGGAAAGACTGCAAAAGGTTTGTTTTTGTTATATATTTGTTTATTTGGTATTTATGTTTCTAGTTCGTTCATACTTATGACAAAATAAATGATTTTGACAGGCAGTTGAAGAAGAAGAGATTAAGAGGTTAAGAAAAGAGATGATTCCACGTGCTCAAGGAATGCCTTATTTTGATAATCCTTTCATTCCCACAAGGTATGATTTCAACCAAGTTTTTGTGTTCTATATATACTTTATGATTTTGTAACTACAAAGCTTTTCTAAATATTGTTATGATATGTGATACAGATCTCCGAAAAGTCCAACCATTCCAAAGGAGCCCAATTTTCATGTCCCTCGTGAAAGGGCCAAATGCATAGCAGGCCACTGAAAAGAAGCAACTCTTTTGGTTTCCACTTCTTGAAGAAAAAGAATTTTTTTTTTAACAAAATTGTTAAATGTACTACTTCTTTGTTGAATTATAAATATAATGCTCTAGTTATATACAGTATATAATATAGTGAGATTAGAATTTTATTTTAAAATCTTATGAAAATAGTTTGTCTATTAAATTAAATAATACATTGGATTGCTTTGGAATGTATGATTTTATCTTAGTGATCATCCTAATATAAACACTTAGACTCTGCACATGCATTGTAACAATTGATTATTCAATAATACATTGAATTATTTTGAAATGTTAAAAGAACTCTTCCACATACATCACTATGCCAAAATGTACTTTTATCTTTATTAATTTATTTTGTTTAAGAAATTATGTACCCAACTGCTCGTTCAATTGGACACCCCCGTTTGGTTGAGGAAGACCCGGAAGATGACTGAGACAATCCATCTTCTGCGTTTGGTTGCCAATTTTGAAATTAGAATTAGAACTGAGAAATTTCTATTTTTGTGTTTGGTTCTACAATTTCAAATTGGAATTGGAATTAGATTATCCATTTCTGTGTTTGGTTCTACATTTCGAATTGGAATTGAAATTTGACAAAAACAAAATTAAGTTTTTTAAATTATTGAATAATGTTTAATTTAATGTTTTGTTTTTTTTTTGTCCATTTTTTAATTTATATTTCATTTTATTAATTTATATTTGTATATAGTAAATCATAAACAAGATTAATTTTTTGAAATTTAAGTTTTTTTTCACTTATATTTTGAATAGTAAACTTAACTTTTTTATAATTTTATAGATTATCATAAACAAACAAATAATAAGAAAATAATCATTGCATTGCTCAATATCACATCAAAATATAAACAAGTCTTATAGTCCACATCACACTATATATATAACTATTTATGCATAATGACCCAACAAAGTAGTGTGTATGTGTGTGACGTCCTCAAAATGCAGTGCACTCCATCACCACAGTCACACATAGGGATATTTATCATAGCCATCACCACTATATCAAACAAATTTTTGTTCATTCATACTATTGAAGCAACCAAACTTAGTATTGGAGATAAATAGCAACATTCATATAAGAACATGACTATTTTCTATCAGTACAAAATGAAAAAGTTTCATTTATGTTGATATTATGAATTTACACAATGAAACATCTATAGCATCAGATATAAGATGGGGAAGAACAATATCCATGAACTGAATGGTGGTGTGAAAACACACTGCTAAATAAGAAAACACAGGGAAATCCACACTCTACACCCTTATGCCCCACATTCAGTGAGAAATTGTCTCATATCCCGCTCATTCTTCGCATTACTATATGTATTGTTAGATGGTCAATCCTGCATATATAAACTAAACATGATAGAAAAACTAAAAGTTGTTTATTTTTAAATGGAATACACCAAAGAGTACCATCAAAAATATTGACCGTTTACAAGTTCATGAACAGTAAACAATCATCAAATAGCTCATTTTTTTATCAGCATATGTGGAGTCTCTCACGTTTGTGTACATTAGATTTTTTTATCAGATAGTTCATTGCATTCGATTGTGTACATATTTTTTCCATCAACGTTTCGAATCACACTCTGTGATCCACCATCAGGATGAAATAGAGCAAAATGATAGACTTTTCTTTCAATCCTTTTGCTCTCTTCCATCTTGATGAAGGATCACAAAGTGTGATCAGAAACGTTGATGCCAAAAATATCTACACAATCGAATCCAGAAGCTATTTCAAACATTTTTAATATCATCATATGTGTAGTCTCAGAACTATCCATTTCTATTTCTTTACCTATCAAATGGTTTTGAAAAATGAATGAATATCAAAAGAAATTCAAGATGAAATAGAGCATTGAACAAAGTAGAAGTATTCCACTTAATTTCCTAATGCAATAGTAATAAAAAATGCAACGGGTATATACATATAACATGGGACATAATCATGAACAATACAGTCATCTACCAAAACACATTTATATCACCATTTGTTCTCAAGAACTAGAAATGGACAGTTCTAAGAGTACACCTTGACAATGCATTAAATTAAGCATTCATCATGCGGTACTCCTTGGTGTATTCCACTTAAATATGTTAAAAGCAACATGACTAACAAATACAAGAAGAACAATAATCTCTATTTCTATTTCATGTATGACTAACACTCCAGATCCATAATTTATCAAATTTGATAAAATGTGGATTTGGAGTGTTGATAAGACAATGAAAAGCAATGAGAAAATAACCTTTTCACAGTGATGTCAACTAGAAGAGGTCATTGCAGGTGAAAATGTTAGTACAAAAGTTTTGGTCCTTGAAAGTTTGAATTCACTATATCCTAATGAATATTGTAAGCTTAACAAGATTTAAAATTAAAATCAGTGCTAGATATGTGCAGGCATTCCTATTAATAGACCATATGTTATGCAACATTTGAATGTACATAATAACATACAAATATATCTCTAAAAATTATAAAAAAGTGTGTGCAACACTTTCCACACAACATTTTATTTAAGAAACTGTTACCCCTCCATTGGCCCTCTAAGTTTAATGACACCTTTTAACGTAACTATGCTTGGACAGGGATGCACACACTCTACACTATGGAATTCAAATACAGTCTTCATCTATACCACGAAGGTGTCGTATACCCTCATGAAAAAATCTCAATATGACCCCATTGTGACATATATTGAAGACAAAGAGAAGTACCATTCAAATCTGTACAACAAGCCTACTCACACATATTTTAACAAGGTGCAACCTTTCCAAGAAAGATAGTAATAATAAAAGCACAATGATTCCACATCAAGGTAAAGTGGAGACAAGTATTGGTTAAGTATGGTGGAGAAATAAGATAGTTAGGAGAGGATAATAATAGGGTAAGGAAATCAATCATATTAGTTACTTACAATAACCATCCAACATTATATGGAGCAGAATCATGCACATTATGTGGACAACAGTTGTAAAACTCATGGTTGCAGCATAATAAAATAATTTCTATGCCAAATATTACTGGAAATAAACATGACACAGAAAAACTCTAAATTTATGAGCCGAATGCATGTATTGTAGGCTACTTTTAAAACATGAGAGAACTTCAAGATGACATGTTATTAACAGAGACTTGTGCCATAAAAGAATTTCCAGAACTTTTTTTTGAAAGCAAATAAGGGTTTCCAAAACAAAATAATTATTTTTACATATTTGAAACTTACAAATGTAACTAAAGGTTTATTTTTTCATAATAGTGAAGAGAAAAAAATAGAAAGTGGTCCCTATCCTTGAAGAAATGTTCTATTTGTTACAATACAACAAAGTTCTTTTACAACAATGTTCTATTATGGACTGTGGAAATTTCATGTATTTGATTATCATATACATTGGTAAATAAAGAAACATGGATGTTTGGTTATAGAGATTGCAGGTAAAAAATTAGGTATTTCACCATGCAAAGTACACTGGTGCAGTCTACATAAACAAACCTAAAATGTGACATTATGTTCATTGCTATGCTCTACATTGTTTAGACAGTGAGAAATCCAATCACCTCAGAATAATATACAAGGAAAGGGGAGAAAATGTTGGGGCTTGGTGCCAAGCCTATTACTATCCTCTAGTAGCCATAGCCAAGGAAAACAATTGGGACATAAAGGGCATTTTTAATAGAAATGAAAAGCTTAAGATTTGGTATGTACCCATAAAACTAAGGCAATTGTGCCACATGGAGAGAAGAAAAGAATTTCAATAGTAAACTGATGTTGCATAGAATTCTCCTCTTCCCATATTATGTAAACTCATCTTCACATATTACACTGCACTACCCCAAAGATATTCAATTTGTGCATTGTGTTATTAGGCCATATTTTTGACATTGTATAGACTTTAGCACCTTACCTTGAACCAACTTGTTCCAATAAAGGCAACCTTATCACATGTTGAGAAGCAAATACTGGCAACAGTTGATGCTACATTAAATTCTCTCCATATCACATTGTAATTTCTATCAAATCTCACTATGCAATGTGTTTCTATGCCTTTCTTCCTTTGACAACTGTATATGCAATGGGAGGAATATGGATCTAACTATTTCAATCATTCAAAATGTCATCCTTTCTGATGGGTTTCAATTAGTTTCTCATGGTAATTAGTTGAACAATCTCGAAGTTTGTTTAAGAGCTATAATCATGTAACAATTTTAAAGAGTTTGGGCTTAATATATTCAATATCCTTTAAATTATACAATTAAAAGACAATAATTTTCTCATTGTGCACTAGAGGGTATCTTCTGTAATGAAGGGTTTATTTAACATGATAAACAATTTGGATTACAAGAGGTTAGCTTCTTTAATGAAGGGTTTCTATAACATAATAAATAATTTGGTTTCACTCTCCTCAGTATTCTTTGCCAATAGTTTAATTCAAAAGCTTAGTTTGATGAAATGGACTATAGTACTCTTGGAAGGCATCTTCCATGGGCATCAACCCCAAGTTCAAAGCTTCCTTCACAATAAAATGTCACTAATATTTTGCTATCCATAAGGCATTCCATGATTCACAACCTTGATCATCTTGGAGTTGGACACAAATATTTATTCTTAATGAGATGAAATAGAACCATATCAAAGTGACATATCTATATTATTTTGTAATTAATTACATGACACTGTAGAGCTACTTATAATTGAAGATTCTAAATCCTATGTTTTGCAACTAGCAAGAACTCATAGAGGAAAATAATGTATATAAATATATTAATAAGAAGATTGGAAGAGCGTAGACTTGTCCCTATCCTTGAATCCAAAGTTTCTGGATAATTATAGTTGAAATCCAAGGCAAGGTATGGCTAGCGTGATCATATATGCTTCATAACTATGGAAATGTA
This sequence comes from Chamaecyparis obtusa, assembly GCA_027943335.1. NCBI lineage: Eukaryota > Viridiplantae > Streptophyta > Pinopsida > Cupressales > Cupressaceae > Chamaecyparis > Chamaecyparis obtusa. The sequence continues at coordinate 92,814 of BSBK01004303.1, read as the reverse complement.
GTCTAACCAAGTGCAAGGAATCTTTTTAATCTTTCGAATGTGAGGGGAAGATCTCGGTATGTTTGGGAATCAGCCAAGTAGATTATCAATTTTAAATTTACCACGTTGCAAAATCTATCAACAAAGATAATATTGGAGCAGAGAGGAACATAAAGGCTAATTGATTGAAGTACAAAAAATTTCCCAAGCAAGGTGATGAGGAAAGTGCAATAACAAAAACACTAAGTATGAGTGTAAAAATCATCAACCAAAACATAGTTGTATCAACGTATGTGAACTATGATCAAATTTAAAGTCTTCAAAGTGATAGAAAATAACTACAGTCCACCAAATGTTATTGCAATCCACTCCACTCTCTCCTCCTCATTCATCAACAAGAACCCTTTGGCTCTTTCATGTTGAACCACGAAGGTGTTGTATACCCTCATGAAAACTCCTCGACTCAATTCAAGGATGGATTTGAGAGTGGTATACACACTAATCAAAACATTATCATCGTCAGATTTATCCATTTTGTGAAGGTGAACATTTCCGAGGCCATCTTTTATTGTCTTGATTGTTTCACATATGACATCCAAGGAAGCGGACATACTTCCCTTCCTTCTCTTTCCCATCCTTGATGATGATGATGTAGGAGCTCCTCTACCGCTTGCACTTGATTGATTGGAATGATTAAGGTCTTGGTCCAAATCAGCAACACTATCAAGATGTATACTGAAACCAATATCCTCTTCATCATGCACATCAAATGTCTCTTCCATAGGGTTCCCTTCTTCAGTCTCATGGGTTGTCGTAGCTACATTTCCTTCAGCAATGTCATTACCCACAATTACACCCAATTCATTGAAGTATTGGAAGGGCTTCCTCTTATACACTTTGGCATTTTTGAAATCTCTTCTCTACATGTTGGCATAAATAAATGGATTAGGTTCTTTTTCTTTCATTATTAACTTTATAAGAAGGAAATATTATTTCAATCAAAATAGTAGAAAGACCACCCTACCTTCAGAAGCTCATCACACAAACTATCCTCATAATCCATGCATTGAGTTGCCTCATTTTAAGCGAAACCACTTATATTTCTCAACTCTTTCATCACTCTATATGCAAGCTTCCATGTTTTTAGCTTGTTTTTGAAAGTGTCCTTTGTTAGATTGAGGTGAATATCCACATTGAACCTCCTCTCAATGGTGGTCCATGCTTCTTTTTTGAGTCCCTCGTCACCTTTTCTTCCAAGTTGTACTTGCTCAAGGAGCAAGTCTAGAGACTTGTGTTCCATCTCTTTTGTCCACATTACCTTCTTTGAGGAAGAAGATATCTGGCTCATGTTATCAGTTTCTTCCATGCTCATCATTAGTTCTGTGTATACCATGGTCTAGATCAGCTGTTCACAATGTACATATTGTTGTTAATGGTATAAACATATCACATGGAACATATTTATGGACATATCATTGTATCATTGTATCTTCATACATCATTATAATATAGAAAATAAAAAACCAACATGTCCAATACTTCTAGATACAAACAAAAGAAAAAGGAAACTATCATGTATATCCAAGTATCTACATACATCAATTTACTCGAATAAAACACATTGACCCATAAAAGTAAAACTATTCTCAGGATCTGTAGTCTTTCCACATTCTACTTGCTATATCATCTTGAAACTATACCCACTGGTCTGTATCATGATGAGACAACCCATATGTCTCAAGCATTGGCACATCTATCCCATCACGAGCATCTTCCTCTTCGGTACCAATTTTTGATGGAATGTTGTCCTCTATCGTAATGAAGTTGTGTAGTATGCAATATTCTAATACAATATGGGCTTGTATCATGATAGAATAAGATGTGGCATGCCTTAGGATTGGAAAACGTTTCTTCAGAATACCAAATGTATGTTCTATTACATTTCTAAGAGAGGAGTGTCTATGGTTGAACAACTCTTGTCAAGAGTTTATTGGATTTTCTCTTGAAAACTCCTTCAGATGGTAGCATGTACATCGATAAGGAGCAAGAAATCAAGGTGCATTGGGACATCCAACATCCACTAAAAAATATTTTCCTACATAAATAAAGTAGATTGTTAAAACTTGAAACATTGATTGTACCCTTGACTATATTAAACTATGATTTGGCTTACTCGGGGGAACAACAAGTGGATCTTCTATTGAAAGAGCTGAATATAGAACATGACTATCTGCAATAGACCCTTCCCAAATAGCAAGGCGGTACTGAAACTTATAATTGAAGGAACACACACCCATAACATTTTGTGACAAATTTCCTTTTCTATCATGATATTTACCTTGCATGTCGACATCGATGGTGACTGGTATATGGGTTCCATCGATAGCTCCAGCACAATCCTATACAATATGATACAATCATTAATTGTACGGTCAACCAATAATATGATAAGGATAAAAATCCATACAAGAAATTTGTAACAACACAAGAATTACCTTGAAGAATGGATCGAAACGGTCCTTCCCACTAATTTCAGGAGTGTTTGGACTAGGTGGTATAAAGTAATCCTTGTGGAGTGCTAATATAGCCCTCAATATCCTATGGAAGTATCAACTAACTGTCTCTCTTGAGTGCCCAAAGTTGTGGGAAATCTTATGGTTTCTCAGATTGTGGCCAAGGGTGTGGAGGAACATCACAAGTTGTTCTTCTAACTTCAAGTGTTCCATATCTGTCAAGCTTCCTTTCAGCCTTAGGATACTAGCTAGACGAAAGAAGGCTCCCTTGATCATGCAAGTTTGATCATGACAATCCACATAATTGGAATGAATAACCATTCTATAAAAATGATTTCCTTTTCTTATTTGTTTAGCCATTTGTGCACTACCTTCTCGGGCGAACACTACTTTGGCTATGACAAGCAAATGTGGACAAACATGAGTGTATGTGGTATCCATAGCTACGCATCCTAGAACGTCAATATTCTCAATAGGATCCATCAATGGCCTGAAATGTGGACAAACACAATGATTTTAGTGAGGAGATATCCACTATCAAGCACAAAGATAAAGCGTGCATTAGTAATTGAAACCACATATGTATTTATCTCATGAATTTGTTAGCCTCATTGTATTAAGAAGTCAATCAGTTTACAAACACGTAGAGCATATATTAATTACTGAAATACAACAAGGAGTACCAATTAGTAATGATGACAAGCTCGTCATTAACTATTCATGATTCTATCCCATGTTATATGTATATTCTTGATCCATTGGGTTGGGTTGATGATTGTACTATTCATGATTGTATTGTTGGTGATAATTTTGAGTAACCTTACCCAAGCCCATAATTGGAATCATAATTAGAATGTTCATCTACGGGGGTTGTAATGCCTTCTCTGCCAAAATTAGTGTTGATGATTAAAAAGAATAGCATATAGCCTCGTCAAGAAATAAAGGGTGCATTATCATCATTTCCAAAAAATTCACCGGAAGTATGAGGAGTTCAATATTTTTTTCCATTTTAAATACAATATTTTTTCCATTTTAAATACAAACTGAGAAAGAAATCTTACCTAGTAAGAAAGATAGATTTGCAGAAGAAAACAGTAAACATTCCAGCCACAAAGTCTCCAAGAAAAACTTCAGACCCTAGCTATAGACAAAAATTGTGGATTCAAACAATATGGACAATTTCCATTCTACGTTGAAAGAGAAATCTCAAGAAGGTATGGCTTTACGCTGATAAGAAGAGGGAAATAGACAAGCCTCTGATACTCTACAATCAAGATTTTTTTCTTTTATTGCCCAATGTTTTGAAATACAAACACTTTGGAAGGGAAATGGAATGAATTTATAAGATTTCCCGATAGTAGTATATGCTAATAATGATATCAATCAAGTATTTAGCGTAGTTTCAAAAGAGTTAATCTTGGACCCTATCTAAATGTAAAACATAATAATTATATTATAAAATGTAATTTTAGAAAATAATTTGATATTTTATAGTAGATATGATGAACTCTAGTTCCTTGACAAAGAGAAGACAACTTAACTCATTTCTCTACCACAATGAATTGATCAAATTAAGCATTGAAACAGATCAAGGAAAATAAGTTAGATTTACTGCAATTTAATGCTTGTAACTATCTTAAAACATGATAATGTGACAATTTCCATGCCTTCCTACCATAGTTACATCTTGTTGCACCAACCCCAATTATTTTCTCAAAGCCCTTAAACCCTTAAGATCGTGGACAATCTCCAGTTAAACTAATGGTCAATTATACAAATAAAAAATGTGTAAATTTTAAAGATCAAGTAAAACTCACCACAAACAAGATTAAGGTCATGTAGGACCATGGGCACGGGCTTTAAAATATAATGCCGAACATCTATAAATTTGATAGCAATTTGTTGTAGCTTTCTTCTGAGTAGTTTTAACTTGTTGTTTCCCTGAAGATCTTGCATTATCAATTGGTGTAGAAATATTAGAAACAGAGGCTAGAGAAGGAAAAGAAGTAACTCTAACTTCATCTGAATTAGACTTAGACTGCTTCTGTTTTCTCTTTGTTAACAACCATTCTTTGGTCAGGTGAATCATATGTTGAGTTCTTTGTTCAATGTTATCTTCTTTATCTTTGGCCCAATTGATGACAAATTCATCTTGTTTAATTGATTTCTTGAACTTAGGCTCAGTTAAGCTAGAACCATCATCAGTCACTCCCTCTACATTTATTTGTAGTCTTGTGGATAGGATTTTTGATACACACGGCCTACTGTGCCCTCTTTCTTTCACCTGAGATTCATCAGTATAATCCTCCCAGAAATATTCTAAATGAGGAATAGGGAACATGTGTGACCTAAGCCCTAAACTTCCATTGGCATAGTTTTTGTTATCATATCCAGTCCTCTCAGTGTAGAATTTGAAGTCAACGTGTTGAAGGTCACTTCCTATACTGATTGTGTTTTCCATAGATCCGCATTGATGGGGAGATTGGGTTAGACTAGCTTAGTCTATGCCCCTGACCCTTATCTTGGATCTCTAGTGTGCTTACTCACACCCTATGGTCTCTAGGATTCCTTTTCATAGTAGGATCCCTTGACCTAGCCCAATCTGACCACCAATAGTAAACTCACCTTCTTCCTAGCTTGCTTGCACACTTCCTAACTCCATTCCCTTACATAGACCAATACGGGCTCCTTAGCTTTCTCATCTCCTCAGGCTCCAACAAGGGTAGAGATGAACTCTAAGGTGTTTTTACATTCAAAAAAGTGACTCCAAGGTACTAATGAAGTTGGCTTGTTACCTGATTTCATAGTTTCTTCCCAAAATAGGGCTACTAGCAAAGAGCCCCAATTAGGCCTCCTCTCCGGGTTTGTAGGACTTTTGACCCACTTCTTTCACACAACCAGGGATATTCTTCCATAGATATCTCTATTCAAATACCCAACCCTCAAATATTTTTAGGGTTTTAGGGCTTCAACTATCCGTATAATGCCTCAACTAGAAATGAGGGTTTCTAAGGCTTTTTAGGCTTGCTTGAGTCATAGGGCTAGTTTGATTGCATACACACCTCAAATGGATTGACATAACTCTCTCCTTCACACTAGTGATTCTTTACTCATCCCTCTTGAACTCCTTCAAAGGGTTTGTCTTGAAGCTTTCTCCCTTGTCCTCTAGAGCTTCTTCAATGCTGACCACACCTAGCCGGGCATTGCTTAGTCTCGCCTAGAGCTTGGTCATTAAATAGATTGCACTCACAATCTAGGGCCATGCTTGCATATATGTATAGATTAGGTTTTGTACTACCATATCCCAAAGACCCATGGTGTTTCCACAGTGGGGATAGGAGCTACAGGCCTTTATCTACATGCCTCTTCAAACTGGACAGAGGACTGGCAAATTCAAATGAAAACAAGAACACACATGAAATAACCAAGAAGCTACTCTAAACACACACAAATGAAATTAAATACAACAAAGCCAATGTAAAATTCTAAATATTCTATGAGAAATCCATTAACTCATCAAATCATGCCATTAATCTTGTCTGCCACACACAAACCTTGTCACAGTCTGATTCTTACAACTCAAATCCATACACACTGATTGCCTACCCTTGAATTAGGGTTTTTTAGGTCATAAATAGTCCCTTTCTTGGGGTTTGAGCTGGTTAGGGCTTAGAGCCATTTGGGTGAGGTTTAGACTCTCAATGAGAAAAGTTGCTAGCAACTTTTTGAGCAACTTTTTCTTGCTCGAGAAATTTTTGCTCTTGTCACATCCTAGGACCTTTCTTAGGTCTAGTACAAATCACACGTGCTGAAACCCTCAAAACCCCTATTCTAAGACTTTGACCTATCTATGATGAAGTGACCTTAGGATGACATCATTCCCTGAGTCATTGTACAATCAAAATAGAAGATCAAACTATGACTCTAGGACCTCAACTAGACCCTACACGCACCAAGTGAGCTCAAGGCTCTTATTCTAATTACAAGCCTTCATTAGGCATTTCAACACAACAAAATTTAAGACTGGTGGGAGCCCTTAGAAGGTTGCTCCTGCACCACGCATGAAAATTTACCTAATTTAATAGGGAAAGCCTTTTCCCATTCCTCTTTAGGGAGAAATCTCTTTAGATCAGTGGCAAGCTATCTACAAACTTCGGCTAGAATAAAGCAGTCAAAAGCATATATGGGTAATCTCATAGGTGAGTCTTCAAAAACCATGACCCTGGTATAGGTAAATTTAGGGAAGTGGATATAAAAGCTTCCATATTTGGTCACAAATTATTGGGCTTCTGGGTTGATCCTTTTGGCAGAGATTCCAGCTAGCTCAAAACAAAGTTTCCACATGAATGTATCATGTACCCTTCTATAATTTTTTATTATATTATCCTTCTATAAAATAGGGTAATATTCATAAACACACATGTCATTGAACTAGGGTTCATGTAGCATTCCACACCATTGTCTACTACAAGCCAGACAATACATAAGGTAAGAAGACATAAAGAAACCACTACCAGTCAACTTGGACATATTAAGTTTCTCCCTCATAGAACTAGCAATCAGTTCGGCCAAGTCTAAAAGTTGTTTTCCCTCTAAGATAATAAGAACATAAAAATAAATCCATTCAGAGAAAAGGTAGGCTACTTGTGATCCTCTTACTCTATGTAGCATAACCATGATATCATTGATATAGAGTGTACATGACTCTTGTTGAACTTCTTGGGTAATTGTGAACCTCCTCTTTGTGGATTCAGTAACCAACTTTTAGCCATAAAAGTTTGATTCACATCCCTATTTTCATTAAACGTAACAATAGACTGTGCAGGAGAAAAGGCAGAAAAGGTCTTTTTTGGGATTTGTAGAGCTAAAGACACGATTTCCTTTTTGACAGACATCAAGATGCTACCGTCTTTCTTTTTTATTGTTTTAGTCCGTGCATCATAATCATTAATACATTCTAGAATTAGCTCTAGACATATGACAGCAGGAGGGAAAGTTGCAGCTGAGCACAACCCACTATGTAAAATCTCTAAAACTGGTGTACCCTCAAGGGAATTAAGAAGGTGGTCTGGTAAACCTTCTAGACTATAATTCTCTAAATCTATATCTATTACTAAAGGACCATCACATACCAAACTTGATACATTTCCAAACAGATGAAAAGCAGATTTCATGGCTTTAGCAACTCGTATTCCCTATTTAGATCATTGTTCTACTATTAAATTTGAAAATACCATGGAAAGGCAGCCAAACTTGCCTTACTCTGCAAATTTCACTAATCACTGGAGCTCCAATGTCTTTACCTCTATCCGCTTGTTTCTCAATAACGCTAATATTTAAAACTTTGAGTGTAAGGATCAACTTAAATAGAAGGAGCGTGAGAAACTTGATTATTAATTACAAATCTTTACAGAGGCGATGATAAAAAGATTTGATTTGACATCTTATGCATGAAATTCATAATTTCTATTTACGCAAGTCCCCATGTCAAAAGAATTAATGATTATTTGGACATCTCAGACGTGCCAACTCTCCCCACTATCATTAGCATTAAATGTACAACTTCTCATGGGACCCACCGCTGAGCTATTAAAAGATTTACCTTTTTAAACCTCTTGTCTTCTTTTGAATACCTTTGAACACAAGCGAAAAAAGTTCATGACGGTTCAAGAGTGTTCAATATAGTTCAGGATCTCTGACCTCCAGGTTTACCATTTGGTGATTCCACTGCGCTGACGTGTCATAATTCCATGATTAATGCATCAGCTTTTCGCGTGGCTTTTTAGCATGTTGATCATCTTCGTCATCTTTATCTACCTATCAGATTTCTTAAAAGTAATGAATCCAACTTGAACGACCTTGAACTGACTTGAACACAGTTCAAGCCCATTCAAAGGTGTTCAAGAGTGTTCAAGAAAACTTGTTAGCAAGAACTTGACACCTTTTAAAATCATGTTAAGACCCAAAAGACTAACAGTTTTGATAAATATTTGGGGTGGGGGGAAAAATGAAATAATAAAGGGGAAATAAGGTGATCCAACTGAAACAAGACCAACTCAAAAAAAAGAATAAGGAACAAGTGCCAAACTTGGACTAACACTTTTTATGCCAAAATTTACATTAATGCAAAGGAAAGGGATTGAATTTTAAAGTGTGTAATTATGGGTGTCTTAGAATAATGTAATTTAATTTTTGGGGCATCACACAAAACAATATTTATAACATGCATGGTAAACATGGTTGAAAGTGTGATAGTACCCATGCTAAGATTTAGATATGTTATCAAATTAATTAATGGTAAGTGTTTAGGAAGGTTACGTGGTGTTGAATCTAATGTGAATATTTACCATGTAAGACCTACCAACAATAGAAAGATAAGGTAATGTGGGATGTGACCAAGCCAACCATCTAGGATTAGATATTTGGCTTCTTATCCATCTTAATCTAAGCCTAAGTTAAATGAAGAAAAAAAGAGAATAGGCTACTAAAAGAAAATAAAGTGTAAAAGAGGCTAATTTTAAACAAATGTCTTGTGAACCAAAATACTTATTCATAGCTCACAATACAATAACTAACATAAAGTTGTATACATTAACAAATAACATTTTAGCATAGAAAAGACTTGGAATCATCAAGACGATAAATTGCTTTTCATTAAGTTCATTGATCACTTAAAAATTACATAAGTGCAACTCCTCCAAAAACATATATAGGGGTTCCTCTTATAGCTCTAAGGAATCCAAGATCAATATTAGCATTGAGATTAAAAAAAAAAATTCAACTTCAGATTGGGCTCTTATGTCAAGATCATAGCTTAGTTGTAAAAAGCATCATCCAACTCAAGAAAAGTAATGCATGCAAGTATTAATAAATATTTATGTACCCATAATTCTAAAATTGCAGCCAAAAGTAAAAAATAATTGTATTGGTTTAATTAAAAAGTATGTGTTGTAGGTGCACCTAGATGGGGACGAGTTCAAATATTCTATAATACAAAAAAAATTTAAAAATAGAAAAATAGAAAAAAAATCTACATGCTAGTCGAGGAGGATGTTGGAATATATTTGAAAGTTTGGCACTATTGATTCTATTGGTGGTTGGAATCTAGAATGGAAATTACAAATCACAAGTACTGGATTGATCATTGTAGATTATTTTGACTTTGCAAATAAAATGGACCCAACCAAGAGGTTGACCAAAGTAGTGCATTCATGGCATGGGGAGGTCATTAATGGAGATTGTGTAGTTCAAGCCATTGTGATAGAGCTTTGTATACTACTGGTTTCACTTCCCATAGATATTTAGATGAATTAATGGTGGTAGATCATATGAAACATAGGATTTTGAAGTAGAGAGGTATTGCCTCATGTAAAGCCTTAAGATCATGCTACAGGACATTTGGTAATGCATAAATTAATTGGCTTCATGTGTTTTTTAGGTGGGGCCCACCATATACCACTTGAAAGTAAAAGTTCATTTGCTAATGTGGAATAATTGTGTAACATCACCTACAACTTATCCCTAGAATTTTTTAGAGTCCTTGTAAACTATTGAATCAAGATAATTGAGAAAGATCAATAATACACATGATGTGACACCTACACTCTTCACCAAACTATACCACTTGCAAAGTAAAACATGCTTCATTACTGATGTGGATTATTGGTGTGACATCACCTGCAAATTTTCTTTAGCTCATGTTGATTGGGAAAGATCAATAAGGATATTTTTTTGATACTTACCTCTTCATCAAATAGCTTGAATAGTATCAAAATTACAAAAAAGGAGTGATAATTTCCAATTGCCAATACAACAAAGTATTTTTATTCATCACAAACAACGTAGTAGAGATTTTTTCTCTATAGAAAGCTTTTATGGTTGTATCTTTGATATATCTACTTTCAATCATTTCTAAGTATTCAATCCATATGTTTATTCTATGTCTATCAATACCTAAATATCATTTGATGAAATAGTGTCACACTTGACCTTGATATACATAAAGATAATATTTTTTAAGAACTTTCTCAGAAGAAATCTCATTATCGTCAAATGACGTAGCTTGATTTTACTTGTTAAAAATATCAATCAAAGATGTAGCTAGTTGCATGGTAGTGTTGGATCAAAATTGGGTTTTCTCTTGAGATTTTTCTATTATATCATTATAATGAGGCACTATGCACACAAATGATCAATATAGATAATTTTGGATTAGTATGTTTTGCTTAATGTATTATATCATACTCATTTGTTTTGAATATGGTTTGAGGTACTATAGATACTTAAGTGTAATTTTTGGTAGGATAGGTAATATAGGATTGGAATATTGTCCTCTTCCTAATATTTAATGAGTACGTATGACCTCAAAAAATTATAGTCATGTGAATCAAGGGTTGCACAAAAGTTAGTTGTAGGAGGGACATAATACAATATATAATGAATTAGGATCAAGAGATAAAATATGATGGAACATATCTTATTTCATGATATCCTTATGTAAACTATGACTATAAGGAATGTGGAGAAGGGAATTTGGCACCCTCGAGATTGATGAAATCTCCAAGGAGCGAATTGAGCCTTGCATCACATCACTTCTACTAGTGCTTTGGTGAGAAAGGGTGATAAAAAAAACTTAATTGACAAAAGTATATTTTAAGACTTAATCGAAATAAAGTGTATAATAAAAGAACTAAATCACACTAATAGATAAAAATGTTTTGAATACTATAAATATAAGAGATAACTATCATTATTAACTGCTAGGCTCCATGACTCACCTCATTGGACCCTCGCATGATTCTAGGACTATAAAATGGATATAGGATGACAACATGGCATGCTTACGTCTTGTATTGACAAAGAACCAAAAATAAGGACAAAAATTAAGACAATAACTAAGATAATAGAAAGTAAACTATGCTAATAATATTAAACAAAGAACATAATTATATGATAGGAATAATAGAGATAAAAGAGGATAAAAGGGGAAGAAAATTCTCACAACAAAGGTGGTAGAATAATCCTACAAGATGATCCTCTTTCTCATTCTCCAAAACCTACACACATAGAAGAAGAGAAAAGTGTTGGGGCTATTTGGAAACTTGCCTCAATCAAGTCCCTATTTTGGTGGTACCACCTTCACAATAGCTAGATAGATAGGCAAGAAATCAATGATAGATAACCAAACAACAATAAATAAATGATAAATGATAAACAATCTAATATTATTGTGATAAAGAGAATATGATATACTAAACATAATGAAATGGAATGAGAGAATCCCCTTCAAATCCATAAATCCAAAGCTCAATAGGGTAAAGGCAAGGTGACGAGAGTGTTGTATGGAAGTTGTCCAAACACAAGAATAATAACAAGAGTGTGTGAAGAAACTATGAGAGAAGTGAAGAGTGAGTTCAAAACTATCAACAATAGACCAAATGAGGCTCGAAGATGATGTTTTAAGCCACTAAATAATTATCAACGTTGGTGGAAGGTGGTAAGAGGCTTTACATTGTAGGGGTGGGAGTTGTAAAATCTCAATATCTCATTGTAGGTATGCATATTTACAAGAGGAATGCATGTCACATGTATATGTCTCCATGATGTACATACGTCATATGTCAACTAGGTCAATGGTCAAGAATCTAGATGGAAAAAAGACAAGGTCAATTGAGGGACATGGAAGCTTTTATGGAATTTTCATTTTATGGCTTAGGTAGGTGCATCATATAATGGTAAATGATACAGGATGCAATTTTATGACACCAAATTTTGCCCCTATTTTATGATCATATCATAGTTAAATATGTGACCTAAAGTAGAGAAAACTTACTTGAGGGTCTTTTGTCCACATGGGGTTGCTTTTAGGGGAAAGCCCTAAATTATTGTGAAATTGCATCCAACATGCAAGCTACACAAAATCGTGCTAAATGAAAGAGAGTTAATGATAATAAATAGAGCTAAATCACTAATAGCACACCAATATGGCTAGAAAGTTATGTTATGCTAGATAGCCAAACAATAAGGAAATTTGAGTGTTCCGGTATGAGTAGCAAAAGATAGATAGTCACATTATAGGATGACCTAGACATGCACCGACATGAGTAACAAATTCTAGATAGTTTTAAGATAGGGAAACTTGTATCTATTGGTTTGTTTTGATTGATTAGGAAAGTACTATACACTCGCCATGTATTTTTGTTGGGTTTTTGGGGTGTAGCCCTTGAGGACATATTTTTGGTTAACTCTTCAATCATTTTTGGTTAATTCATCAAGAATTTTTCTAGGTTAACTCGTCAAGCATCGTTAGGTTAATTTGTTAAATGGCCTTTGAAAACTAACATTAGTAAACCATTGAAAAGGCCTATAAATAAGTGGCGGTGTAATGCAAAATTAACCGATTATAAGTTTCTCTTCATTAGATAATGAAATTAGTGGATGTATCCCATATTGGGTGAACTACATTAAATCTTTTTGTTATTTTTTTTTGTCTTCTCTATTTCTACATTATCTTAATATTATTTATTGCTCATATTTGCCTAAACCATAACAACTGGTTTCAGAGAAGTGTATTTCTTAGTGCTTTGGCAAGAAATCTCATATTCAAGTGGGAACAATGGTAAAGGAAGGCAGGCTTAAGGTTGAGAAGTTCAACGGCCAAAAATATCAGCTATGGAAGATGCAAATAGTAGATTATCTAGATTTCAGAAGGATCTTTATTTACTGTTGGGTGGAAAAACAAAGAAATCAATTACTATGAAGGATGAGGACTCAGAGGTTCTTGATAGAAAGGCACAAGGAGCAATACAATTATGTTTGCATCGTCAATGAATTTCAATATAGCAAGACATAATGATGGAGGGTCTAATGAAGCCATTAGATGAACTATATGAGAAACCCTTGGCCTCAAATAAGGTATTTATTCTGAAATGCTTATTTAATATGAAGATGATAGAAGGTGGGTCTTTTAGTTATCATTTGAATGAGTTTAACACAGTTACTAGTCAGCTAAGTTCTATAAATGTATATTTTGATGATAAGGTTAGGGCTCTCTTGATTTTATGTTCATTGCATGAAAGCTAGAATGGATTGGTCATGGGTGTAAGTAACTCTATCTTTGGTTCAAACACTTTAAAGTTTGATGATGTTGGTGTTATCCTTAGCGGGGAAATGTGACGGAATAGAACATGTGAGACATCATGTAATGCTTCAATTGTTGAGAACATGGGATGATAGAGGGGAAGAGGAAAGATCTCACCTGATCATGGGCGATCCAGAAAGGGCAAATCAATTCTAAGGTAAATGTGGAGTACTGGAATTGTAGAAAGAAAGGACATCTAAAGAAATATCGTTGGTCTTGGAAGGGAAAACAAGGGGATGGACAACAAGAAAATAAAAAGGAAGAAAATATACAACAGATGATGTCTTACAAGATGCTTTGATTCTTTCTTTGGATAATATTGTTAATTCTTGGGAGTTAGATTCATGGGCTTCTTTCCATGCCATACCCCATAGAAAGTATTTTCTATACTATGTTCACAGTGATTTTGGACAAGTTTATTTAAGTGATGATGAACCATACAAAATTGTTGGAAAGGGAAACATACAAATAAAATTACCAAATAGAAATCAATGGTTTTTGAAAGAGGTGAGACATGTTCATGATTTGAGAAGAAATTTAATAGCAACAAGACAATGGGGAAGTGACAGTTTCACAATCATATTCAGAGACAATTCATGGAAGGTCATCCAAAGGATCATTGATAGAAAAAGGAGAAAAGGTAGGAACATTATATTTACGTACTGGTAATACTGATTATTCTATTTTTGTAGCTTCCATAGGAACAAATACAACTCTTCTCTCTCACACCACATCTCTATCTCTCACTCTCCCTCTTTCTATATGGTTTAGGATGTAATATTGATGGTACAAGTTTTAGGGTACATAAGGTTGAGGGTATTTACTATGTCAATACTTCTCTCCTCCTCTCCCTCTCTCTCCCTCTCTCTATTCTCTACAATCTATCTAGGTATATCCTTCTTTTTTTTCATCTCCCTCAATGTTTCCTCCTTCATCCTTGAACACTCATCTCACCTCTCTCTCCCCCTCTAGGTATCTCATCTCTCTTCCCCTTTATTTCATCTCTCCCTAGGTCTCTCACTTGCTCCATGTATACCTCTCCCTCCATCTCTTCTTACTACTCTATCTCTCTATACTCCTTACTCTCATCTCTCTCTCCCCCACTCTCTCTTATTCTCTCTCTTAATTTTATATACCAAGATCGATGGTACAATTGGTAGAGAGAGAGATAATAAAGTGAAAGGGAGATGGGGGAGACAATGAGAGAGTGGGGATAGAAAGAGGTGAAAGGAAATAGGGAAGAGAGGGAGAGAGTGATAGAGGGGGAAAGGGAGAAAGGGAGAAAGGATTTAAGTATTATGGCTTATGGCTATAGGTTTGGGGATTAGGTATAAGGGTTTTGGGTTTAGAGTTGAGAGAGAGAGAGAGAGAGAGAGTATATCTCTCCATTCCCCCCCTCTCTCCCTCCCTCCCTCTCTCCCCCATTTCCCTACCTCTTCCTCTCTCTCTCTCTCTCCCTCTCTCTTTTCTTAAACCCTAAATCCTAAACCCTATAACCATAAAACCCTAAACCCTAGATCCTTTATCCATTTCTCCCTTCTTCCTCTCTCTCTCTCTCTCTCTCTCTCTCTCTCTCTCTCTCTCTCTCTCTCTCCCTCCCTCGCTCTTTCTCTCTACATTTTTCCCTCTTTCCCTCTCTCTCTTTCCCCCTCTCTTACGCTCTCCCTCTTTCCCTTCCCTCCACCTTTCACAACTTTCCCCTACCTCTCCTCTTTCTCTCTCTCTCTCTCCATTAAACCCTAAATCTTAAGCCTAAAACCCTGTAATCATGAGCTCTAAACCCTATACTAGTCCCTAGATGCTAAAATCATAAGTCCTAAACACACACACACACACATACACACACACACTCTCTCTCTCTCTCTCCCAACCTCTCCCATATATCTTCCCCCCACTCTCTTTCTCTTATTTGTCTCCCTCCTTACCACTATATCTATCACCATCCCCCACTCTTTGTTATTCTATCATTTTCTAATATTCTATCTCCCTCCCTCCCCCTTATCTAGGCTAACCATTTTATGAACTCTCTCTCCCCCCATATGTTTCTCATCTCTCTTGCCCCATCTAGGTCACTCATTTCTCTCTTGCCATCTAGGCTTCTTGCCTCACAATTTTTCCCCTCTTTAGTTCTCTCCCTTCCTCTAGACCTCCCTCGCTCTTGTCTTTACCTCTCTCCTCCTCTTCTCTCTCACACCACCTCCATATATCTCACTCTTTGTCTTTGTATATGGTTTAGGGTGTAATATTGATGGTATAAGTTTTAGGGTACATAAGGTTGAGGGTATTTCTTATGTCAATACTTATCTCTCCCTCTCTATTCTCTACAATCTATCTAAGTATATCCTATTTTTTCTTCATGTATTCATCTATGTTTCCTCCTTCCTCCTTCAATGTGCATCTCACCTCTCTCTCCCCTCTAGGTATCTCACCTCTCTTCCCTTTTATTTCATCTCTCCCTAGGTTTATCAAGTTCCTTCCATGTCTACTTCTTCCTCCATCTCTTCTTACTCATCTATTTATCTTTCCTCCTCCTTACCCACATCTCTCTCCCCCCACTCTTTCTTATTCTCTATCTTAATTGTCTATGCTAAGATTGATGGTACAATTGGTAGAGAGAGAGAGAGAGAGAGAGAGAGAGAGAGAGAGAGAATTAAGTGGTAGGGAGATGGGGGAGACAATGAGAGAGGAGGGGGAGAAAGAGTGGAAAGGAGATGGGGAAGATAGGCAGAGAGTGATAGAGGGGAAAGGGAAGAAATGATTTAAGTTTAGGGTTTATGGTTATTTGGTTTGGGGTTTAGGGATAAGGGCTTTGGGTTGAGAGAGAGAGAGAGAGAGAGAGAGAGAGAGAGAGAGAGAGAGAGAGAGAGAGCTTATGGTTATAGGGTTTAGGGTTTATATTTTAGAGAGAGAGGTGGGGAAGAGGGAGATAAGGGAAAGAGTGAGAGAGTGATACAGAGGGGGGGGAGAGAGAAAGGGAGAAAGAATTTATGTTTTAAAGCTTATGGTTATAGGGTTTAAGATTTAGGGTTTAGAGTTTAGAGAGAGATGAGAGAGAGAGAGAGAGAGTCTATATTACACCTCCCCCCTTTTCTCTCTCCCCACCTATCTCCCTCTCTCACCCTCTCTTTCTCTCCCCCATTGCCCTACCTCTTCCTCTCTCCCCCTTCTTTCCTTAAACCCTATGCCTTAAAGCCTAAACCATATAACCATAAAACCCTAATCCCTAAATCCTTTCTCCATTTCTCTCATTCTCCTTTTTCTTTCCTCATCTTTCACTCTTTTCCTCCCTCTTTCTCTCTACCCTATTCCCTCCCTCTCTTTCCCCATCTCTCACTCTCTCCCTCTTTCCCTTCCCTCTATCTTCTACAACTTTCCCCTACCTCTCCCCTTTCTCTCCCTCTAATAAACCCTAAACCCTAACTCTTAAGCCCAAAACCCTATAACCATGATCTCTAAACCCTATACTAGTCCCTAGATGATAGACGCATAACTCCTAAACTCTAAACCCTTCACATCGGCCTTTCAAGTGTCCTGCGCAACTCTATTGAAAAATCCATTACAACGACATTAAAAAACAGTTTATACCTCTATTGAAAATCTATTACAACGGCATCAAAAACAGTTTATTTCTCTATTGAAAATCCATTACAACGGAATTCAATAACAGTTTGTTCCTCTGTTGAAAATCCATTACATCTGCCTCTTTTTATTTTACAGAGGTCTTGGAGAAGAGAAAAGAAGATACAGAAAGAAATGCAATTCTACTGAGAACAGCGGTAGGAGAAATTACAATTTCAAACATTTTAGCCGTCAGCAGAAAAAATCCCCGGTTCGGGATCTGGATCCGCTTTATTGTGCTCTCCCGCCAGATAACAAAGAGAAAAGAAGATTCCGAAGAAACTGCAATTACACAGAAAATCCAGTTCTACTGAGAACAGCGGTGGGAGAAATTACAATCTCAAAAATTGTAGCCCTCAGCAGGTAAAATCTCCGGTTCGGGACCTGGATCCTTTTTATTATGCTCTCCCGCCAGATTACAAAGAGAAAAGAAGATTCCGAAGAAACTGCAATTACACAGAAAATGCAATTCTACTGAGAACAGCGGTGGGAGAAATTACAATCTCAAACATTGTAGCCCTCAGCAGATGAAATTTCCGGTTCGGGACCTGGATCCGCTTTAATGTGCTCTCCCGCCAGATTACAAAGAGAAGCGAAGAAATTAGGGCAAAAAATAGAATGATGTATGCAAAATAAAACTGGAGGTTGAGAGCATGATACTGCATAAGTCTCATGTGTGCAGTTGCAGAGAGAGATTTATTTGGCCAAATATAAGCTTTGGATAAGAATTCTTCAGGTGAGACCAAAATGCAAGTTTCCTCGGCATGCATGTCCGCAACCACTTGTTCACTCCCACAGCTAAAAACAATTTTAAATTTCTTCTCCTTCAACGAGGGCAGTCCAATCTCTGTAATCATCTTTTCAAGACTCTCATGGCCGAATCCATCTTGCAAACCATCCAACACCAGCAGGAGCTCAAAATTCGATTTCTCGTAATAAGCAGACAAATCTTGCTTTGACACTGGGCCGCGGTAGCCGATCGCTTTCCCTATTTTCTCTCGAGCAGCTTTGATATCATTTGCTGAAAGAAAGGGGGCTTTGATATTTACAAAACATTCATCCAAATTATATCTCACCTCATCACTGTTATACACCATTTTCAAGACAGAAGTTGCACAGTCACTGTCTGTGCTCCGTATTCCTATCACTTGAACATCTTCCTCCATCAGCCATTCCTGGATCTGTGAAATTTCTTTTTGAAACAAATCCTTCCTCTCAAAATGGAGAAGTAAGGGTTTAGCAAACGGCCGTCCCTCATACTTGCCGTGAAACCCCTCCAATGTCTTTCTCAGTTCTTCAATTCTGGATTTCCAATCACTCTGCCGGCGGCTCATCCTGTAGCGACGCCAAACATATGGAATGACACCAGAACATTCATTTTGCTTTTCCATTTCAGGCTTCTTACTATCTTTTCTCGCCTGTTTCAAATTTTTCATCCATATTTTCACTTGATCTGAAGGTTTCATCCCTTTTTTCATCAGATCTTCGGCAATCTCTGCCATCTGCCTCTCAAAGTTTTGCAAAGCTTCCTCCGTGTCTTCTATTTCTCCATTTGCACAAACACAAACACAGTTTTTGGTTGCACGCACTGCAGAGCGGAGCAAACCAACTACGCCCATGGAGGTATTGCAGTAAACTGGAGGGGAGCACAAACACAAATATTTATATAATGTTTCTTCCTTGAAAAAACACACTACCTACTATTTATAGATTCATTGTTTCCACCTGAGACTAGAAATAGAACTTAAAAATTGTTTCTTAAACTTAGTCCGCTCATTTTTAAACAAAATATAAAAACTCTTCCCAGTTTTCTTAAATCTTAATCTGTCGATGAAAATAGTTTGTCATTTAACAGAAATGAGAAAAAATTAACGTACAAAGTAACTCCTTTCACTTACCATTTATTTTGGAGGCTACTGCAGGGATATATACTTTAATAATAAATTATATTAAAAAATTTACCTTTAACGATTAAATTGAATAGTAGTTAAAAATAATTATAATTATAATCTATTTTATGATACACATGATTGTTAGAGTTCTATATGAAGAGACTTATTTTAAACAAAGGGATCCCAGATTCTATCAGCAGTTATTCTTCTTTTTTATTCATGAGATTTTAGCATATATCTAATAATAGTAATAATGAATGTTTTCAATGTATATAATCTTTTATTTATCATAAAAGATGGCTCATCTCTTACTTATAAATAAAGTTTACATGTAGTGTATGACTAGAAAATCAAGAACTACAATTTATTTTAAAATTCCAGTAAAATCAGGTTTAGAGATGGAAACCTCGATAAATTGTTCAGAGATAAATTCTATGTTTCTAAATTTGTAATAAATCCAACAAATCTATAACCCACTTAAAATTATTAATAAATCGTAAAAATTTATTATAGATTATATAGTATTTTACTTTGAAATATAAATATATACTATTTTAAAATATTTATGATAAAATATAAAAATTTATTATAGATTATATAGTATTTTACTTTGAAATATAAATATATACTATTTTAAAATATTTATGATAAAATATAAATTTATTTAGATATTTTAAAATGGTAGATATGAATGTTTCTAAATTTTAAAATATTTAAATATGAATTTAGAAACTTGTGATCATGATTTAGAAATTTATGATATTAGTATGTGATGCAATGTTTCTATATTGTTTATTATATATTTATATCATATGAACTTAGAAGTCGGGGTGACTAAGGCCTAGTTGAAATAAGCTCACTTTGGCATTGACAAAAGTCCTATCAATGAACACTCTTCTCTTTCTTATAAATAAAGTTCAAAGGGAGTTCTCACTCTCCAGATGTGTTGACTATAAAATCAAGTATTTTAATTTTTTTTTAAAATTTTGTAAAATAAAGATTGAAAATAGAAAGTTCAATAAATAGTTGAAATAAATTCTATTGAGTTTCTAATAAATCCAACAAATCCATGACATACTCTACAAAAATATTTCAATTGTATATATTTTTTATTCATGAGAACCCTGGCTCCTTGGAAATGGATCCTGGCATATAACACAATGATAACAATGAATTATTTCAATGTACATTAATTTATTTATTTATTTTTACTACAAATTAATAATAAGTTTCTAAATTCATATTTTAAAATATTCAAGATAATAAAATTAAAAAAGTAATTATATTCTATTTTCTATAATATTCTAAATTAATATATTCCTATAAATAAATATTGCATAATAGTATATATTAATATTATGTTTATCTATGGGGTGACCCACTTAGAACAATGGTTAAAACATTTTGTGGATGAGGTTGTGGGCTATTAAATATTAATATACAGATAGATAGATGTATTTAAGATATCTATACTAATTTATTTCTATAGGTTGAGAGGAGGTCTACATACAAATACATAAATTATAATTATTTTGTTAATATTTACTAATTTAAGTATTAAATAATATTAAGATTACTATATACATATATGCATGCATACATACATATGCATATGTATAACCAATATTAATGTAAGTCTCTCCAACCAAGGAAAATCAATTCAAATATATTCTCAAAATAGGAAATCATCTCAATAACATTCCCTAAACTCGTTATAAATGACAACATAAGTCAAAATCATATGCATAATGAGATAAAAATACTCAACACTCATCAAGTGTACATTTAACTAATTAAATTGTTATATATGTGTAATATACATTATAAGAATGAGATATTTTCTACAACAAGGCAAATTGTGATATTGTTATCAAGATTCAGGAGTGTAGTTTTTAATGGTAAATGGTAGATTAATATGTGACGAGTTGTGGCCCTACTATTCTAAAGGGGTGGGTGGGGGACAGCGCTTTTTGTCCTCCCAGCCACCTCTCATATACATGCATAAATATACATGTACATATATATAGATTATGGTTATTTTGTTAATATTTACTAATTTAAGTGTAAAATAATAGTGAGATTACTATATACATAGATGCATGCATTTATGTATATGTGTATGTGTATGTATACACATACACACACACACACATATATATATACATATACATATACATATATATAACCAACATTGATGTAAGTATCTCTAACCAAGAAATATCAATTCAAACTAATCTATTGTACATTTAACTAATTAGATCGTTATATATGTGTAATATGCATTATACGAAGGAGACATCACAATATACATTATAATTTTATTAATATTTACTTTTAATAGTTCTTAAATTTAAATATACACAATTTGAATGTAAAATAATAATATATTCATTTACAATAAAATTGAATACTTTTTTCTTAAAGAATAAGTTTTTGTTAGTTATTTTTTATTGAAGAGTTTATATATTAAGGTTAATAATAAATCAAATATATTTTAAATCATTAGCTTCTATTAATATTTTATAGATTTTTTTATCAATTTATTACATTTCAAATAAGATAATAATTTAGATCTTAAATATTTAAATCATTTAAATAATTTTTAACTAGTTGAAATTTATTAAAATATTTTAAATTTGTTAAATATATGTTAATTATTTTGATGTATCGATTATTTGAAAATATCTAGTACTCACACTACTTTTTATTTTTTTAATTCAAAATTTGTATATTGAAATTTATAGAGTGAACTCAAGTGTAGGTCAAGCATAAAATACCATCTATTTCATTCTTGTTAGAATTTAAGTTAGGGGGTTATTATATGAAAAGCACATCTTGCTTTATTTTTTTTTTGTAGGTTTATTTTGTAACATTCTTATATTAGTTCCTGACATGATAGACAACTATTGTGAAGGGTTCTTAATTTACAGAGTGATTAGTGATTAATTGTTCAGCCAATCAAACTACAAGATTCATTGCATAAATTTTATTTTCAATGTATGCAATGTAGAAGTTGCATACCATTCTTGTTAGAATTTAAGTTAGGGGGTTATTATATGAAAAACACATCTTGCTTTATGTTTGTCTTTTTTGTGTAGGTTTATTTTGTAACATCCTTATATTAGTTCATGTCATGATAGAGAACTATTGCGGAGGGTTCTTCACTTACACAATGATTAGTGATTAATTGTTCAGCCAATCAAACTACAAGATTCATTGCATAAATTTTATTTTTAATATATGCAATGTAGAAGTTGCATACTTTTTATTTGTATTGTTGATGACAAATATTTTGACATCGTGTAATTGGTTTTGCATACAACTTCATAGAAACCAATCTAATATAATGCATGACTTCAAAGGGGGCAATGCCAATCGAATGAGGGTATTGAGATGCTCATTTTTAGGGATCATTATTCATGCATGGGGATATAGAAATGAATAGTCAATGATTTGGATTTTTTAAGTTTTACATAGAGGGGATAAGTGGACGACTTGGTGGAGTGCAAAAGATATAAATAATTAGTTATTTGGACAATTAGAAATTGGGCTAGTTGCATGAGGGCACATTTGCCTACTAAATAAGACATCATCACCTTAATGAGAAGGTTGTGCTTTCCTATAGAGTAGTAGTGAATTGTTTTTCTTAGGGTCTGAAAAATAGCCAAAGTTAGTTAACAGTAGAAATTATATGTTTAATAATATTACATAGGAAGGAAAAGTGTGAAAGCCACCAACAAATTCCAAGTGAATATTCCTTTGAAAATCCTTTAGCTAGCTTGATTTATTTGATTCCTTGCTCCAATAGTAAACACTTAAATTTCTTATTTTTTTAGGTCTAGCCAAAGTGCATTAGGCTTGGTTGTAATTTTATCATCGTCATTAGAAGAAAGTTCACAGAATAATTTTTTCCTTAAGTGTTTACAAACAATGATGATAACAATGCAAAAGCAATACAATCATAAAATATAAACAAGTACATAAGTACAACTCAATTTTAGCTAACAATCCTTGAGGGTCCCATAATGTAGAATTACGTATTACTAATTTAATATTTTAGATTAAGAACAATTACAAATATCTCATTTATAAATGAATAACAAATACATCCAATACAATAAGGTATACATAATGAATCAACATCCTCTGCACATGTCACAAGATATGTCACAATAATCAAATAAAAAATATAGTACAATATCTACAACTCTGAAGCACTGATACAAGATATAATTACAAATATCATAAGATAAATATGAGCAAGCCTCCAATGAAGAGCAAGAATGATGCAGGAGCATCTTGGGTTTATGGCAATCCTGGATCAACCAAAAATATGTTAAAGATTGTTTGGTTACTCAGTAGCTGATTGAGTTTGCTCGGTAACTACTTTTGAGCTCTCGGTGAAGTGTTCATGTCGATCACTGGCGAGCTAGGTTACTAATTTGTTATTTCCTTTACCGATTTGGTTCAGTAGTGCTCTTTACCGATTTGGTTTGGTAGTGTTCAGTGTTACTCGGTTACCGAGTTCACTGACTAGTGGAATTTAATTATTCGATGTTGGTTGAAATATGTAGTTAATTTTGGTTGAGATATTAATGTTGGGATCACTCATTGGGAAATGTGTGGACCTAAATCTAGGTCATTGCTTTCTCCAATATTGGATCTAAGGATCTTTAGAGCTAACCTATTCAGTGGCCTCTTGTATAAATAAGTAGAGATGTTCTAAGATTAGGAAGGAGGATAGGAAGAGAGAATTAGGAGTTTTGGATCCTCACATGTATGAGGACTGCTCTGTAACTAAAATTCATTGTATTGGTCATAACTGAGAAGGCCTTACAACCTAACATGTATGAGTTTTGATGAGTTAATGAAAGAGATCTGCACTACTTCTCTCCTTCTCTATGTTGTTGCTTTCATTTTATTAATCTGCAAGTAGGATTGATATTTGGGAGTGCCTTAGGCCTCCATATTGATTGTGCCTTGCATCAAAGAATAAGGTAACAACAACAAGTGTCCTCTAGAACCGTTACAAGAACATTGGAATCTCAAATGGTAAAATAAAACACTACCATGTGACCTCATCAAACCAAAGGTCCACTCCCACCATGTTGAGGAGATAACAACAAACCCCACTCAGATAAAAAACTCAATCAAATAAATAAGAAAAGGTTCTTGAAGGCTTTCTAACTCAAAAGGTACCACCAACTAAAGAAAAAGAAAAGATAACAAATATCAAGAAGTTAACACGCACCAAATCACCAAACACTAGAATATCAAACAAGTATAAATCACCAAATAATACTGAAATAAACCACCAGGTAATACTAAAATAATAAAGACATGCCACTAGAGGCAAATTCAAAAAAGATATGGACGAGACTTAGGCTACATACTATGGGAGTATCATCACATGGCCATCTACTTGAGCTACCCTGGACTGGCCACACTGGACCCCAGACCCTCAAGCATTGAGTTACCCTAGACTGGCCACTCTGGGCCCCAAACCCTCAATACGACCCACACGAAACTAGAATACCCTCTCATGAACATGATGAATTATAATCATACCTACTCTCTAAGTATCATCCCATTCCCATCTTATAGCTTAAACAAGCACTCAAGGCATAGGCGAGGCATAATCTCTAAATTATCTTTTTAATGAACTCTACAAATTTTAATTACTATGTTATCACTTGTTAACAAACTTACGATAGGTTACCCTGGTACTGACCACTTTGGGTCTTGAACCCCTATTGTAAGCCAATCCCTTAAGATGCACCTATTTAACCTCCCTTATTCTCACAAGTCATAAATAACCACATAGGTCTCATAAAAGTATACTGATCAAATTTTGGTCCATAAAAGAATATCATGGACATACACTGGTCCTCAAACCCAAACATCATATAACACACTCTCAAGGAGTTCATAAAATAAAGAGCTTTAGAAAAATTAGGTTGGGTAAAAAAAAATGCGACCAAGTCAACATTACAAAAATACTGAAAATGCACATCTCATAGAAGACAAACCCCAAAACCTCTAGTGTACCACTCTTAAAACCAATTTAATTTCCCCAAATAAAAAACATCAAACAAGACATTACAATATACTAAGTAGTCAAACCATAACGCAAGTCTCAATTATTTAAGAACAGTCAATCTTATTTATTAAAGTCTAGTTTGACTTATTAAGAAAACATTCATATAAAATCTCATGCATATATACTTTTTTAAATAAGTATTTAACTAAAATCTCCATGCATATCAAAACGCCATGCATTTAATAATAAAATAATGTTATTAATTTTCTAAATATAAATATAAATGAAAACATTAATATTAAAACCTGCATGTAAAAAACCAATTAATATTTATTTATTAATTAACATTTTAAAAAATATATATTTTTAAATCCAAATCCAAAAATTAATAAATAATAATTTTTTTTAAAAAAATTATATCCAAAAATTAATAAATTATTATTATTATTTTATTTTATTTTATTTTTAATAAAATTTTAAATCTGATTTTTTTTTAAATTTTAAATCTGAAAATTAATATGACTAATTTTCCTCTTTGTGGATCTTCATATGAGGAAGGAGACAGTCAAAAAGTCTTGGAAACACCCCAGCACAAGTCTTCCTATGAGGAACGGGGTCCTCCTTTTAAAGAAATTCAAAACCCCTCTAATTAACAACCTGAACAGTGCCCATCAACTTTTAAGTGTGGGTCTCTAGATAACAAAGGAGATAAAGAAAATGAGATACGAGACCAAAGCAGTGAAGTTTTCATTGAAGATTTAAGAGCACATGGTATGACTAAAGTAGATTTGGAAGGACTTGTCGATAATCTGATATTTGATGTAGCAGATAAAATGTTTGATAGTATTGCTAGAGAAGAGGAGGCAGACTATGACAATATTATGGGTATTCAGAAAGAGGAGTAGAAGTTAGTTGTAGCAGGTCAGAAGATTGATGTTGAACCATCAGAGCTAAATACATACTCCATTTTACAATCAGATGCAAACATGTCTTGTATCAAGATCTGTTGAGTATCTAAGAGACCCAAAGGTCATCCTCCTAAAGGTAGGAAAGCAAAAGAAGAAGTGGTTGAAGGGGTTCAACTTACACTATCTTTTGGTAATTCTTCTCAAAAATCCAAGGATGAGGCTATTGCTTCAATAGCCAAACAAGTAAAGTAGGGAAGGAGAGCAAATTTCTCTCTGAGGGAAGAATGAAGACCATATCTTGGAATGTTAGAGGTATTAATGCCTCTAACAAAGCTCATCTTATCAAAGACCAAATCTTGGTAAGCGGTGCAGACATAGCCCTTTTACAAGAAACTAAATTGTCTAAGGATAATGGGGATAAATTGTTTGGCTCATGGAAGGGTTGGGCCTCCCTTCATGTTCCATCCATTGGAGCCTCCGGAGGCTTGGCTATCTTATGGAGACCTCATAAGTGTAAGGTAGAGTTAGTGAATTCAAATGCAAATTGGTTGCTAGTTGAGGTATCAGTGTTTTCTCTCTCCTTTTTTCTTCTAAATGTGTATGGTCTAGTTTCGATTTTCAGCAAATAGAGATTATGGGGACTGTTGTCAACAATTTTATCAAATTTAGAAGGCTCAAGATCTAAAGTAATCCTGGGCGGGGATTTTAATGCAAAATTGGGAGAAGTAGATAAGGTGGGAGGTTCTACCCCCTACTTCAAAGTTACAGAAGACTTTAGAAATTTCATGGAAGGAAATGCATTATTAGATTATGTTCCTAATAACAGTAAAATTACTTGGACAAACAAAAGGAAAGGGGCTCAATTTGTAGGTGCAAGACTTGATAGATTTATGTTGAATTCACACTGGATCATGGAGCAGGGTTGTTGTTTATCCAACATCCTTATCCTTACTGGCTCAGATCATTTTGTTGTGGCTCTAGAAATTGAGATGGAACCTAATGTTTTTAGACCAAGACCATACTTTAAGCTGGAACGAATGTGGTTCGGGGATAAAGAGTTTTTGGAATTGCTTAAGCAATGGTGGTCAGAATGCCCCTATGTGAAGGTATCTTGAATGTTCCAGTTGTCTAAAAAGATAGGTTTTACAAAAGCAAAAATCAAGGAATGGAACCATGACAGCTTTGGAGATATTTTCTCAGTTAAAAAAAACTTACAAAACCAAGTAGAAGAATGGAATGAATATGTGTTACAATATGGTCTTACTCAAGAAGTGTATGAGATTCAGAGGGTCTTGCAAGAAGAGTTGGAGGAAATCTTGTTGCGGGAAGAGTTATACTGGAGACAACATTCAAGAGAGTTGTGGCTTAACAAGGGTGATAGAAATACTAGTTTCTTTCATGCTTCAGTGAAGATTAAAAGAAATAAAAATAGCATTTTCCAAATCAAGGATTTGGAAGGAAATATTCTTACTACTGAAAAGGATATCCAAATGGAAGCTATCCATTTTTTTCAGAATCTCTTGAGTAAGAAAGAAGATATTGAGCCTTGTCCATCCCAATTGGATTGTCTAAATTACATCCTGAGTTTATTTTCAGAGGAAGATAACTCTCTTCTCATGCATCCCTTTACGCTGGAAGAGGTTAGGAGCTTAGTCTTCTCCATGGAGGCTGACAAAGCCCCAGGCCCTGATGGTCTAACCCCTTTATTTTTTCAAAAATGATGGGATTTTGTGGGGGGAGATGTTCTGAAGGCTGCAGAGGAATCGAGAAAGCACGCACTCATGTTAAAGCAGTTCAATAATACATTTCTTACCCTTATTCCCAAGTGCTCTTAGCCATCTACATTTGTAGACTTTAGGCCAATCTCCTTGTGTTATACTATTTATAAAATTATCACAAAATCAATTGTTGTTCGATTGGGGAAAATTATTCCTAAAATTATCTCTGAACAGCAGGGGGTTTTGTTCTAGGTAAAGACACAGTGGAAGGTGCTCTAATTGTGCATGAGGTGTTGCATTCGATTAAAGTGGAAGGATTGGAGGCTATGGTTCTCAAGCTAGACATGATGAAAGCCTATGACAGAGTTAACTGGTCCTTTCTATCCCAAGTGTTACAGAAGTTTGGATTTTGTAGAAAATGGATTAAATGGATTCTTTCATGTGTCAAAGGTGCCAAATTCTCAGTTCTTGTAAATGGATCTCCATGCGGTTTATGTTTCTCCTCACAAGGAGTCAGACAAGGGGACTCTCTTTCCCCCTTCTTATTCATCATGATGGCTAAAGGCCTCAATAGATTACTTTCTTATAAGAACAATCTAGGTAAATGGGTTGAAATATCAATTCATCAAACAGATCTAAAGATTTATCATACTTTATTTGTTGATGATTCACTGCTTTTTGGTATTAGTAATCTCAGGGAAGCTATCGTGATCAAGGAATCCTTGGATGAGTATTATTCAGTTTCAGGTCAGAAGTTAAATATTGCAAAATCAAAGATATTTTTCTTTAACACACCCCTCAAAGTTCAATCAGTGATCAAAAAGTATCTTGGTTTCTCGGTTGAAGAAATGCCAAGTAAATATTTGGGGATTCCTTTCTTTTAAGGCACCTACAAAGCAATTTTTTGGGATAACATTTTTCAATCCATTAGGGACAGAATTGCTTCATGGAAAGTAAGATGGCCAACTCTTGCAGGTAAGATTCTATTGGTAAAATCAGTCTTATCCTCACTTCCAAATTATATAATGTCAGTTCTTATGGCCCCGAGAGCTCTATTGGGAAAAATTAGAAAATGTCTGAAAGATTTTTTATGGAAAGGCAATTTGAATGATAAGCCTAAAATTCCTCTCATTTCATGTGATAAAATTTGTTTACCAAAGGATGCAGGGGGAGCTAGTCTACATAGTCTATTTGAAAGAAACATTAGCCTTGGTCCAAAATTATCATGGAAATTTTATGAGAATCCAAAAGTTCTATGGGCTAGGATAATCATAATTAAGTATCTAGATTGTGATGATCCAGCTAGGATCTTCACAATGAGAAGCCCACCTTTGGGTTCTTCAATGTGGAACTTCTTGGTTTCTTACAAACAAGTTATTCTTCAACACCTATCATGGATGGTCAACTCGGGAAATAGGGTAAGTCTTTGGGATGACTCGTGGAATGGGTTCCCTCCTATTTCTTCCTATTAGGGAATCCTACCAAACACTTGGTTAGTTCTCAAGAAAATGTGGGGGGGGGGGGGGAGGTTAAAGATTATATACATGTGGAGCAGTTTGGAGGGATAATGAAAACAAGTTGGAAAGATTTATCCTCTCTAAATTTATTGCAAGATCAGAAGGATTCTCTTCTAGGAATTCTTGATCAAAGACCGATAATAATAAATAATGAAGAGGATAAACTAATCTGGACTAAAGCAGTAAGAGTCAAATATTCAGTTAAAGAGGGATATATGTCAACAAAAAAGAACAATAAGGGATCCCAGAATCACATTTATCACTTTTATTGGCATTCAACAATTTTACCAAAGGAAGGTTCCTTCCTATGGTTGGCTTTACAAAATAGAATTCTTATGAGTGATTGCCTATCTAGATTAGGAATTGCAGATAAATTACATTGTGTCATGTGTGGACAAGTGCGGGAAGATGTAAATTATTTGATGGTTTCTTGTGATTTCGCACAACAAATCTGGTATTGGGTTTGTGGAAAGCTGAGTTGGCATGGACCTTTACCTCCCTTTCTCTCCCAAGTATTACAGCAGTGGCCCCTTTTGCATAAAGGTTCTTTTTTTGCAGCAATATAGAGGGTTATTCTAGTAGCAGTTATTTGGTGCATCTGGTGGGAGAGGAATAAGAGAGTTTTTTGAAAAGAAACAAATTCAGTAGATCAAGTATGTGTCATCTTGGAGAAGTCAATTTTAGAGATGGTAAACGCATACACACATAGATCCAAATCCCTCTCTTCCATGTTCTCTTCTAAAGACAACATAAGTTTAAATGAATGGCGCCAAATTACTATTCCTTTCAAGGGAATTCTTGTGGGAAACAAGTCTAAATTGGAGGTCAGGAAAGATGTCAAGTGGGAGCCCCCAGATGATCAGTTCATAAAATTAAATTTTGATGGGGCATCCAAGGGTAATCTAGGTATCTTGGGGGCAGGGTATGTGTTACGGGGTCCTGGTATCTTTCATGGAGGGTGTAGCAAGATCCCGAATGGCTCTAATAATATTGTAGAAATCAGAGCTCTCCAGTTAGGGGTGGAGTTGGCTATCAAATGGGGGATAATGAAGATTCATATTGAGGGTGATTCTCAGATTATAGTTTACATGCCTTTCCCTCCATTGTGTTGTAGTTCATCTTCCTTTGGGGAATGATGGCATTTCATACTTGATATAATATTATATATTATCATATGATCATACTGACCCCAAAGTTAGTGGATCCCTTTGTGTTCTCTCTTTTGTCATGCATTTGTTTCTCTTGAAGTGTTCTCTCTTGGGGGCATTTCATAGTGGAAATTTTCTTTGTGGATGCATGTACACTTTTGTTAAATCTATTTCTCCCATTAAGGTGTTTGTAATCACTTTAACATGGGGGCATACACTCTGCTCACTTTGCACACACGCACATTGATAGTTTGGTTTCCTCTATTGAACTACTGATAGTTCATGGGGGCTTGGTCTTTATTCTTTTGGATCTCTCTTTGGACTACTGATAGTCTGAGAGGCCTGATCCTTGCTTTTTTATCCCTATTTGGATTACTAATGGTTTGGGAGGCTTGATCATTTTTTTATCCTTCTTTGGACTATTGATAGTCTAGAAAGTTGGATCATCTTTCTGATCCATTAAGGACACACACATCCTTATGCCTAGGTCATCTTTCAATTCTTCTTCTTGGGACATGGAGTTCCCTTGAGGATGAATCCTTTTGATGATTTGAATAGCATGCCACACACACTTTCTAGACCATTCAATTCATCTTCGATGGGTTTACTAGCATGCCACACACACTTGCTAGACTATCTTGTTGCACCCCCTTTCTTTTTTCTATGTAGTTCCTAATAAGGAACACAAACCTTATTGGGTGAGTTGGCCACAATTTCTTGTTAGTGAAATCTCTCTTATTTTGGCTCTGGATATGATGAAGACTCAATTTTATTGGGGGCTTGATAGTTTCTTCATCTCCTTACTCATGATGAGATCAACACTTGCTTTTTTATCTACTTTACCGTGAGTTTGAGGCAACTCGTACTCCCGCTAAAGTGGGGACTAAATATATCATCTTAAAATTGATGCACTCATTATTTAAGACCTCTTAGCTCCTATCCTTTACTGACTTTATGAACCATGGATGGATTCATGATCAATCCCCCCTTTCTCTTGTTCTATCCCATATCTTCCACTTTCATCTATGTAGTCTCTGAGACCTCAGGGATGGCTCCCTATGGGTCAACCTTGGAATAGATTGACCAAGTCAACTTATTTTAGAATACGTTGACCTGTTCCAAAATAGGTTGACCGGGCCAACCTATTCCCTGAGGATTTTAAATCTCAAGGCCAGTGTTGTCTCGGGGAAATAAATTGTAAAATTGGGTGACCCCGTCGGCTTGCTTTGTTTTCCTTCCTGAAAAATAGTATAAAAGGAAGCCTAGGCACCTCATTTTGGAAATCCATTATAATCCATTATGATCTATTAGCAGTCATTAACATACAAATCATCCATTTTACATCCATTAGAGATCCAACAATCACATGAGCAAGTTTGAGCATTCAAGATTCAAGGATCCTTTGTGAGCATTTACTCTTCAAGGTCTAGAATTGTGTTGGCCATCAAGGGAGGAGATCTACATTTGAGGCATTCACCATATTCTTAATTGATGCACATTTATATCCATGACTCCATGATGTGGTTTTGGTAGATCCATTGCATTTGTGGAGATTTCTTATATCCATCCTTGCAAATTCAACATCTACAACTTTCAAGCATTACAAAATCCTTATTGACAAGGGTTTCTACAAGCAAGGTGAATACTTAAATTTTTATTGTTTCCTTTACATATTTACATTTAAATTTCAAGGTTGATTCCTCAATCTAGGGCTTGACCAAGACAAGCCCTCATCCACTCAAACCCCAAAAAATTCTTTTCTATGTGCAGGAGCAGGATATCAAAATTACAACCACGGATCTAGAAACTACTTGTCAAGATATTTCTGAAGAAGTTGGGTCAACTTTTCTATAGTGACCTAGGAACATGGTGACTTCATGGAAAAGTTTCTGGAACATGTTGCACTAGGTCGACCTGTTCATGGAGGTCTGAGAAAAATAGCATTTTATAGGTTTCCAATTATGACCGTGAATCCACGACCATAATTTTTGTCACATGTTCAGATCTACATTTTTCAAAGCAAAAAGGCATATTCCTTTATCCATTTCAAGGTGAGTACTCTATCATTCATTTCATTTCTTAGTCTAGACCTATTTTCATATCTTAATTGTGTTTATTGCATACACTTAGCATCTAGATCTATCTTACTTTTCCCATTAAATCAATTGGTTTATTTTCACATTTGCATTTACACGTCTTTAATCAAATCCTACATTACATGAAAGAGGACCTGCTTGCATACTTCCTTGATATAATTTGGGTTTTAGCATTGGAATCCCTTCATCTTCTTGGGTTTTTCTAATCTAACTTGGGTTGTATTAAGAGATATGTTTGGAAGCCCCTCTTTCTCTTGTATTTTGAATGTTTAGTGTTGGAATAGTTGATTAAATGAACTTATCTCACATAGTTTATATTATTAGATTCATTAGTATTCATTTCACCCCCTAAAACTTTGATAATTTTCATGCCTTGCTAGTCTGATAGGGTGGTCACCATCTTGTTCATGGTGGGAAACGATAGGGAGTTGTGATTTCTTGTGATAGTGGACCTCCTCCAACATGCAGTGCGGTCAAGCATGACAATACCATTTTAGGAGATGATGCAGTATGTATCTTCTAAGTCCATATAGTTTTCATCCTTGGATATACTATTTGTGATCTATAAATTTTGAATTTGTCCACTAATCCATCCATATTAGTTCCAATTTATAAAATTCTCTCATGGGCCATGTTGGGGCGACATTCCCCGCAATACATTCAATTGCAATTCAAACATGGAAGAGATAGATGAAGTGGTATATTTTACTATTCTCTATTTATGGTTCTTGTCTCAAGGAAATAGTGTTATTTTGGAATGAGGACATATTCTGTATATCTCTTTTGGGATATTGATTTTCCTTGCAATCATTTTTGTGGAAAAAATGAGGGGTTGTGGGGACAAAGGAATGACAAAAGTGATGGTGGTATCTGTTCCAGGAATCCACTGTGTTGATTATGTTATGTCTGATACATTTATATGATTGGTGTTACACAATGTAATAGACAATTGTATTTTATCATTTTTTTATCGATTTGATTTTTATGTGTCAACTTTCTTTGATCTTTTGCAGCATGATGAGATAAAAGGAATTCTTGGCAGGAAAACTCAGATAGGTGTAGAACTCAATGGAGAGTCTCTTTCCTTAGATGAGGTGAACGTTATTCATAAATCCTCTACAGAATCAGAAGATCTATAGAATAAGGTATGGTAGTCATCTTTTCATGCTATTTTGTGAGCTATATTTGATTATCAATTTGTCTAGTTGGATTCTTGATTTCAAATTATGATATAATGGGTTTACATGTGCCCCCACCTTTACCGTTGTAGGTAATTATCACTAAGAAGGACCACATAGATGGGGATTCTCGTGCTTTTGTGGCTAAAGATAACATGGACCTACTAGTGGATGGAAAGGTAGCAGGAAGAGGTGTTGTAGATGGGGGGGAAGGGGTGTTATGTGCCACAACTGCAAAATCCCACTAGGATGTGCAAAAGTTCACATTGATGAGGTTTTTGATCTAGATGCTCCTTTTCCCTTTGGTCATTCATTTCTAGATATTTTTTTCGCTCGCTAAATTTGTATAAGGTCTGGCACATGGAGGACCTGGTGAAATCTACAATTATGGTACAAATTCAGCACCTATTAGTCACTTTCATTTGTTAATCCATTTATATTTTATCCAGTATACCGATTTTATGATATCTTCATAAATGATTAGACTCAGTTTGTGTACTATTGATGGTTTTTTGCAAGATCAAGTTTTGGAGACTACAAAGGATAGAAAAGGTGACAATAATGGTCATCCTATCATCAGAAGGAGCAGTGCAAGGATTCGATCTATTGGGATCACCGGTTAAGAACCGCAATAGTACTGTTAAAGACTACCACAT
Organism: Chamaecyparis obtusa; assembly: GCA_027943335.1. Taxonomy (NCBI): domain Eukaryota; kingdom Viridiplantae; phylum Streptophyta; class Pinopsida; order Cupressales; family Cupressaceae; genus Chamaecyparis; species Chamaecyparis obtusa. Next base: position 58,411 of record BSBK01004303.1, on the reverse strand, counting down.
GTTAAGGGATTTTAAACTCCTTCTAAGAGTTCACCTTGTTATATGATTTATAATTTAGATCTTGTTAAAGATCCTACTCACCCTGTTAGAAGTGACCTTGTTAAAGGATTTAGCTTGCCAATCTGTTAGAATCAACATGTAAATAATGACCTGATGTTTACACTCAATGCATGACAAATCCAATGTATTCCTAATCAATTTTTGTTTCTCTAAACACTTCACTACCAATGTACTATCTTTAACAATCTCTATCAGTCACCACATACCATCACAACATCATACTTAACAATTTTCTTAACCATTTATATACTTGTTCTAGGTCAGTGCTAGAACCCTAAAATATTTTACAAGTCGACCCTCAAATCCAACTTAACATATGAGCAAGCGCGCCAAAATAAAAATTCAACACCCTTGATGTCGGCCTCAAACATCAAAACTCAAAAACATGTCGGCCAACCACGTACACTTGACCACAACACCGATCTAACCAACCATACTAATCGATAATTTTTCTTAACTGTCAGTATCACTTCATTCTTTAATAATTTATTCATATCTTCAAACTAACTAATGCGATCATATAAGTAGTCAAATATACCTCTATAGATAATGTATGTACGATCACACAACTTAACTCGATCTCCAACTCCATATCTGGTCTTTTTAATCTTGCATATTATCTTCTTACTGATTGACTAAACACTTAATTACTTCTCCATTTGATCCTTCAATACTATCAGTAAATCTAATCTCTTGACATCAAACAAACATGTTTCTAGCAATGACAACACCACAATACACTAATGTCACCAAAACACATTTACCTTCATCAAAATGCCAACCATCTCCCCCTTTGGCATTGATGGAAACACTTAGAAAAATTTACTAAGTGTAAAAAACTATACATAACTCCCCTATGCTATACATAATAATTTTTATAACACTTTTACAAGTCTCGCTTTGACAATAATGACAACGGTATTACAAGATATGGAAAATGCAAAATTGTATTAATCAAGAGTAGCATAGTAAAATTTACAATCTACTAAATATCTCATGGAAATTAGTCTTCAACACTTTCCAGTCACTGACCCATGACTTGTGTAAATTCTCCAAAATAAGTATCTATCCATGAAGAAAAAATGCCAAGTCCTCCAATCCTTCAACTGTGTTTAGTAGATGAGGTGGTAAAGCTTACTCAACTTCCTTCAGATTCTATTGTAGAATGTCTAATTTAGGAATCAAAATGCTCTATAATTCCATCAAATTTCCAAGTCTCTTATTCTGTTCATCCCTATAGTTTTTCAACTTTTGATTTATCTTACAAACCTCAACTCCAAAAGATGTAGCATTCATATTAATGGGATCAAAAATTTCTAACAAAACATTCAACTCCTATTGAGCTTCAACCTTTTTCTTCTCAAGATCTTGCATAAAATGAGAAAAAATCACAAATAGTCTTCAGTGTTTTACATCCTTCAAGTAATGCTTCCTTAATCTAGTTCACAAAAAATGTAAGAGTGTTCCTATCTTGGGCAATGGACTATGACAATTTCTCCGATCTTTTCTTTTCATAAACCTTTTTTGCTTTCTCTATTGCAACATCCTCTAAACTTTTGATCTCCTCACTGGTAGTTGTGATTAACTTTCCTAACTTCTCAATCAGAGTAGCCTTCTCATCATACTCTACATTTGGCATTAATTCATAAAATATGTCTCTGCCTTTCATTACGACTTGTGACTCTTTCTTGAGATTATCTTTCTTGGCCTTAGTCTTGATCACCATAGCAAAATTGATCATTTCCTCCAGGCTCATTGTGCTCAAGTCAACTTGTCCCTTGATCGATATATCATCAACTTGTCCCTTGACTGATATATCATCATCATCATCTCTCATCTTTGATAGCGATGAAGGTGGTGTCTTTTCTTATTTTTCTCCTATCATTACCTCCTCTTGTTTTATTTTCATAACATTATATGTATCCTCCTTTTCCTGTTCTTTATCTTCCTTTTGATCATCTGTAGGAACATTTTCTTGTTCACCATCGATCATAACTTGACTAGTACCTATGTTTATTGGCTCTTCTTCCTTTTTCTCCTTAGGCTCATCTTGTACTTCCATAGTAGGGATATCACTTGAATAATCCATTTCATCTCTGAGCTCCTCAAGTGTGACCTTCACACCATCAATAGTAAAACCTTCATCAGTTTGAGTAACCATTGGATCATCTTAATGTTCTTTTACTGGTTCCTCATCCTTTGTGTCTTCTAACATACCCAATTGTCTCATCAATATCTACTGAGTTTCATCTTGAACTCCAAGAGACTCACCATGCAATAATCTTGTTAGTCTCTTCTTGGTCTTGAATAGTGGTCTTGTCTTTGCAAGTATCTTCTGTATCATCTTAAAATGGAAGCACTTCCATGTTAAGAGTGTTTAACCCTCTGAGTGAGTGTTTTGGGGTCATGTTAAGTGCCTTGATCAGGTCTTTTCATGTATCTAGCTATTTCCCCCTATTATGCTTCTCTCCTCCTCATTTCTAGCCTTTTTCGGACAGTTTTATCTGAGAATCTGGAGTTTCTGACTGTCTGGGTCAAAGACAACCTGGTAGGGTCAAGGATGACCTAGACCCCAACCTAGGTTAGGGATGACCTTGACCCTAACCTAGGGTGGTGTCTACCTCTTCCCTGACTCTAAGTCCAATTTTTAGATTCCGGGAGTTTTAGGATATCAGGTTTTGGAAAGATTTCTTTTCCTGCTTCCGGGTCGGCCATTTCAGGTTTCGAAATGGTAAATCCTTAAATTTAATTTAATTTGGGTCCATTTCTAGGGGTTAAGGTTAATTGGGATTTAATTCTCCAATGTTGGCCTTCTCTAGAGGTTTGTGCCCTAGATCACTATAAAAGGAAGCCTTCCTCTGGCATTTTCTCCATCCACTTTCACGATCAGGACATCAAGTTTTGAAATCAAGCATCCATCTACAATTCATGATCTAGATCTCAAGTAAGCAAGGAGAAGGAAATCAAGCAAGAATTCATTCATCTTCAAGCCTAGCATTCAAGTGTTCAAGTATTCAAGCATTCATCAAGGAGATCCATTGTTAGCTATTGAAGGATTCAATCTCTTTGGAGCCCCCTTGAAGATTTATCCTTCCACATTCATCCAAGCCTCTTCCTATACAAAGATTAATTCAAGATTGGTGTTGAAGATCTAATGCCATTGATTTGAGACATCCTCCATATTTCTACATTCATTCGGAGCATCCCTACTTGTGGATTCAAGAATTTGAATCCTCTACAAGGACTTCAACATAAGCAAGATGAATAGTTCCATTTACTTTGTTTATGCACATTACAATTTCAATTAAATTTCAAGGTTAATTCCTAAATTTGGGTTTGACAAAGGCAAACCCCCCATCCAAACAACAAAAACCCTCTTTTTCTTGCAGGTACAAGTACAAGACTGTGAATCGGAGCTTGGATCTGGATACCCTTTTCGGCAAACTTCCGAGATCTGCGAATAGATTTTCCGTCGAAGCTATTTTGGGTTAAGGATGACCTTCAGTAGGGGGTAGGATCCTACCCTGGGGTAAGACCTTGCCCCATTATTTGGGTCAAGGACTACATGCTTCCCAAAAGACAAAATTTTTTTGGGTTTTCTTCGTCTCGACATTTCCAATCCGAAACAGGTTGTAGAATTTTCTAAAACTGCACATAGACATCAAAAATCAACATTTTCCAAATCTACCCTATTTTGAGGTTAGTATTTTCCTTCTATTTATTTCAGATTTCAAGCATATACTTTCTATAGTAGATTATAGGATTTCTCCTTTCTTCATGTTCTCTATTGTTTGATTATTTTGTGCATTGATCACTTCTTTGTGATTAATCCATTTGGATCTTTCCTTTTGAGAATTTGGATTGAGGATAGGTCCTCTATGCTACCCCCTTCATAAAGGTGATTCATATTTCATCCTATTCATTTTGGTGAACTACTATTTCATATTATTCATCTTCTTCATTTCTTTTCTTTTTCATCTCCAGTTGAAGTTGCAGTAGAACATATTGAATCAACTCCTTATCCTATCTTATTGCAGCATGCCACCTAACATCAAGTTTATTAAATAATGAAGTAGGTATCTTTCCCTGTAACTCAATCAAAGTTAGGCTAAAATCATTCATGTTTTACACTAAAGCATCTTCAATTTTTTCTTGTTCCTCCTTCCAAAATTTATCATAAAACTTATTAACTCCAACAAGTATACGCCACTTTCTCACTTCATTGATAATATTATCAATACAAAAAAACAATTTGAAATGTAATTTGGGCTTAATTGACTTAATGGTTGGGGAACCTACCACCTTATATTTCTTGCCCTGAGCCGTTAGCTCCTTCTTCTCTTCCTTTGACTATGTTCCTTCATCTTCTTCATGTCCTTGTTTATATCCCTTACCTTTTTCTTTCTTTCTCTTTCCAACAAATTTTATAGTAGTAGCCTCCGTGGCTCTTGTAGGCTCATATTGTGTCATCTTCACTTGAATTATGATTGGAATCTTATATTGTGTCCTCTTCACTTGAATTTTGTTTTGTCCTTCTTTATTGCAATAGAACTTCTTGTTTCCCTACTGATTGAGGCACTACCCATTGCACTAAAAGTTTCAACATCTTCACCCTCTCTTATTCCTGAAATACTTGCTTGTTCAACAACATACTTGGCTCTAGATTTCTCAATTTTTTCCTTTGTAAATCCTTTTTGAATCATAAACTATTCCACTTCCTTTCTAACTTTCTTCTTAATAACTGGTTTCAATAATTCATTATGCACTTGAAGTGACGTCTCTTGAAATGTCCCAAACCTTGGAGTCCTAGGATCTATCAGCTAAGCTAACAAGTTTTCTACATACATTTTTAAAATATCTCCACCCACTTCATAACCCATAGGCATCACCCATGAGGTCCTTGTCTCAACTGCTTCCATTAGATAGGTGTCAGTATCAACCATAAATAAAATAGTGTCCTTGTACTTATCAATAATTTCATAAGGTGTCCTCTCTTTTTCATGCATCTTCTTCTGAGATTCCTTGAAGTAACCCCAAATATTGCTAGTAAAATCAATTCCTAAGATTATAATCATGTTGTTAATCTGAATAAAAGTTGGAGTACCTACTGTCCATGCAACATCACCGATATCGGGAAACATATTTTGTAAATATAAGAATAAGCACATAATCACCTGACCATACTTGAATTTCTTTCTCTTTTCCTTCTTGATCTTCTCAAGATTCAACATTAAATTCTCCTTCATTGCCTTAGCCAGATAATATTCATCATTTTCTTAGATCATCTTATATGTTGTATGAATAGTACTATCGGGTATGTTATTCATCCGGCTGGAATGGTAGACCTTGTATCCTATGACCATAGATGCATACTTCACCTCTTCATCTATAATGTCATTTATAGTCATCACATGTCCATCCCACTTAGATTTAGTCAATTTGATTACTTCTTGTTTGGGTATAGTGTGTAGAGCATGAACTTCACTGTTTGAACATAGACCCATTAAAGCATGAATTATCTCTTTAGTAATCTTATGTGGTTGGTTAAGCCACATGAACTGATCATGGATCCTAATTAAAACATATATGATATGATCCACTTCAAAATCATCAAGATAACTGATCACATGATGAAAACCTTTGTCTATAATGCATTTGTGCTCATCTTTTAGCACTAATGTATCATCACACAACTTCTTATATTGTTCAAAGATTACTCTTGATACTAGATCTTCCAACTTACAATGAATATATGCTCTAACATCCTCAATGTGAAGAACACCATAGGGAACACTGGCTAGGGCACCCGCTGGATCATTTTTAGTTGATTTGAATGGATGTCTTTTGAACTCTGGTCCAGGTCTCTTAGTTATATCAATCAAATCAAGAGTAGTCATCCTATCTTTCAATCACAAATATGGATAGAAAATAAATACCTCAAACAGTTTACAACTAGGGCTCTTGACGAAGAACACAACAACAACCACTGATCAATTTTTTCTTCCAGGTCACCAAAAATAATTTCTTCTTGTGTACTAGAATTTGTACCTTCATAGGGTTAGTATTGCAAATAATTGAATAAAATAACTAAATTACCACAAAGGAAGAGGTATTTTGATAAATGAAGAGCAATTAAGCACTCTATGGATCTCTAGCTAGGGATGTTAATGATGAAGCTCTTAGCAAGCCTCCATTAATGACAATCCTAGAATGAGAATAAATGATAAAGAAAGCTAAAATGTTCAATTCCAAATTGAAATGCTTAATTAACTTCTATATTTTCCTTTCTAGCTCAAAATCTCAATAGATTAGATGCAATTCTCAGATTTTTGGATGAGCTATGAGTGATTTATGCCTTGATTTTATAGGATTTGGCAAGGGTAGGGGGTGTAGTAGAGTTGATCGTGATTGATTTGGGGTTAAGTCCTTGGTTCCACCCTTTGGAGACAATTTAAATATTGTGTCCTCAAAGCTTGGGACAAGAAGACAAGATGAGTGGACAAGATGTTCTTTCCAATTGAGTGATTCAGATTCATTTTGGCTTGATCCATGTGAGCTCTTTCCTTAAATCCTATTGGTTGAGGCTTTTTCCTCCCATGTGGTGTTGCTATAAAATAGGACTTAATTAATTGAATTTAATTAATTTGTTTAGCCATGTGTACCCCTTGAATGGGTTGATTTTTTTTAAATTGAACTATATAATTAATTAGATTAATTGCACATTGATTTTATTTATCATGATTTCATCGATTTAACTTGAATTTATGGCTTTGATTTTTAATTAAATTGAATTAAAGCTTGATTTGAATTTTGATTGGCTAAATGCTTGTTTTGATTCAATTGCCTTGATTTGCCTTAGTTTTGCCTTGATTAATCACATGAATGATCTTGTCCACTTTTTGGTGATTACAAATGCCCCTCTTTGAGTTGACATGCGAAGCGTGTCGATTCAAAGAATGTTCTGATCTAACTGATATAAGGTCCTGATTTTGTCAATGGTCGATTTCATTGTTCAATATGAGATGCAAATTATGATGATAGGATTGATATAGTTCTGATTGATTTGATATTTTTGATGGTCGATTCGATGATAGATTGTTGATATGGTACCTGATTTGATCCGATTCGATGTTTGATGCCCCTTTCGATTGATTAGCAAAAAATTTCCTAATAAAATATTACATTATGATTTGATGGTTGTGCCCCTGATTCAATGATGTTGCTAGTGTTACTGGTTATCTGAGTGTATGCTCCCTCAGAAATGAAATGAAATTAGATGTTTTGAAAAAGTTGATGGTTTAGGTCAGTTTGAGTTGATTAGGTCAATTTATAATGAATTTTGATTTCATTTCCGATAATGTTTTTGTGGCTGAGTGATGACAAATGCCCCTGATTTGGCCGATTTGGTGAAAAATTTGGGTTCTCGATCCTTTTCTGGTCAAAGATGCCCCTTTTGGGTCAAAAGGGCCTACATAAAGGGTTAAAAAGTCATTTTCACTATTCATTTTCACTATTCATTTTCACTTTTCACTTTTCACTTTGACTCCTCCGAGCTTTCCGCCATGGTGATTCTGATTCGTGAGCACAGGTTCGAGTGCAGGCGACGGTTCCAGCGACCAATGATGTACTGACCTCCGGTAAGTTCTTGATCCTCTTCATTTTTCAAATGCATGCTTTGATTTTCCAAAAAATGATTTTTTTATAGAAAAACCCTCTTTTTTGGCAATTTCTAGCTCAAATACCGCATTTGCACATTTTAATAGCGCTTTTGCTCATTTTTTAGCACTTTCACACTTTCAAATAGCGCATCTGCATAGCCAAATAGCGCTTTTACACAGTAGTTCTAGGGCATAAAATGCTTTTGAAATTTAGTTTAGCGCGTTCACTAAGCCTTAGCACTTTTGAAATTTTAATTGACGCATTCACATTTTATAATAGCGCATCTGAAAAGTTTTAGCGTGCATGCAGTTAAACAACACTTTTGATCATTTAGATAGCACTTTTAAACAGTTAAATAGCGCTTTTGCATTTTACCGCATTTAAGCAATTAAGCAGTGCTTTTACCCAGGTAGGAAAAAATTTTAATGCCTTAGTCAGTTTTTCAATTTGCTCAATATCATCGATCGGTTGATTGGCGTAGGTAATAAACCTGATTTGGTAGCAAGTTATACTTGATGTTAGTTTTAGTCAGTCATAGTCTGAATGTTTGATCGTCAATCTAAATTTAGATGATGGATGATGGTGAATTTTTCATCCTCTCTGAATAGAATCAGGAAAATTGATTGTGGTTTGATATTTTGTAAATATTTGATTGACTTAGGATAATTCAAATAATAACTAATTTCAATGCTGATATAATTGAACTTGCCTTTTGTAGGCAATTCTTAAGCCACTGGGTGTTCGTGGTTCATACCCTTTACCTCTTAGTATGATCGATGATCTGAGTGCTCAAGATCAGAGACACATTGGCCAATGTGGATTATCTTTCCTACTTCCTCTACCTCGATTCCGAGTGAATCGAGGATTGATCACTACTATGGCTGAGAGATGGCACTCAGACCATAACACTTTTCACTTGTCGATGGGGCAGATGACCATTACCCATGAGGATGTATACCACCTCCTTCACCTTCCTACTAGAGGAGAGCTAGTATTTTATGACCAAGTCTATGACGGTGCAGTATGTCAACGGGTCTTTCAGGATCCTACCATTGGTGATGATCACATTCAGTGGTCTCAGTTTCATTCTTTTCCAATTTTGCCAGTGGTTCTAGGTGCATTGATCAGAGGGTTCCTCTTACCAGATAAACAGGGTCATGGATTTGTGGTTGAACGGGGTCCTATTCTGGAGGACTTGATGGCTCATCCTTGATAATTTGATTGGGGATTATGTGTTCTAGTGTAGCTCTATCATGAGTTGCATATTGTTGTGTACAGGCACTTTGTTACACTCTTTGCAGGAGGTATATTACTTTAGCTCTGGACATGGGAGCATCTCCAAGTGACATGACCTATTGCAGCGTGACACCGAGATCCAGGTTGGCCATTTTCCTGGATGTATGAGGGGATGGTAGTGCAGACCCATATGGGGAAGTTAGATTACTAGCTTCGTGTGATCGATGATATGGATCAGGTTGTCTGGCGGCCTTATCTGGGTTGTGAACCATGGCTAGAGGATGATTATGATCTTTTGTACATGTTTTGTCATTATTGGATGATTGGTCATACCCCTTACATTATAGAGAGATTTTTCTTTCAGAGGGTACTATGACAATATGGCCAGACATAGGGTATGCCCCAGGATGTTGCTATGTATGCTCGGGTTCAGGCTGAGAGATCACTGTGGGGTCCTATTGTGGATTTTAGGACAGCTCATCAAGAGATATGAGACCTTGGTTAGTTGCCCTGGGATATTAGGGAGGATGTCATTGATGCAGGGATGACTAAGGATTATGTAGATTGGTTTTCTCAGAACCCATTTTTGAGGTTCACAGATCTAGTTGAGAGAGTACCTAGTATTGATGAGGAGTCTAATGGTGACGGTGGTGACGATGGTGATGGTGGTGATGATGGCGATGATGGTAGGGGTGGGGGTAGGATTCAAGGATGATGAGGATGACAGGGTCATCAATTAGCCGGAGCGGGTAGAGTTCTCATGCCAGTTATTGTTTCTACTCCCATTCCTCCTAGGGGTGGTGGTCAGGTGAGGGGTCGTGGTGTTGATAGAGCTTTACACCAGGTTTCTAGGGATCTAGCTAGTAGACAGGGTTTCCACAAGGCTAGGCTTCAAAGGTGGATGGATTCCTAGGCAATGCAAGCATTATTAGATCAGGCACAGAGCCAGCTGACACAGGCTCCTCCACTGGCTCCTCTAGCTGTTCCACAGGTTGTTCCCCAAGCTCCTCCAACATAGGCACCTGCTTCTACTTCGATGACATGTTCTTCTTCTTTTGTTCCATCGCTATATGTTCCATCTTCTTACATGCCTTCTTCTTCTTCCATGCCATCTTCATCTTCCATGCCTTCTTCTTCCATGCCTCCACCACAAACTCCTGCGACACAGGCTCCTAGTTCCGAGGCTCTGGTAGTTGCACCAGAGGTTCGAGCTTTACAGTCAGATGTCTCTGAGATTAGATAGGAGGTTAGGTAGCTTAGTACTATGATGCAGGCCTTTATGGCAGTGATGAGTTAGCATGGGTTCCAGCTAAGCTCGAGTCATCCTCCTGATAGTACTCCTAATCCTGATGGTGATGGTGCTAGTGATTCATCCAGTTGATCTATGATTTGAGATGATTCATGTTATTCTTTCATTGATGTATATGATCTCATTCATTTTCCATATCGAGACATTGGACTTTGTTGTATCTTTTGATTTAGTTGATGTTATTTATGTTGATACTCTAATACTTTGATAGACTTTGATTATCTTGATGTTGCATTATATGATCGTACCATGGACTCTGATACTCATTTGATTTTTATGATGATGATACCATAAACTTTGATGCTTAGCTTGATATATTTACTTTATATGATGTCATGATGTGTTGGATCTCCTTTTCAGTTGTTTTGGTATGATATGCAGATCTATATGGTTCTATCTTCTATATGCTTTGTTTTATGCTTTTCAGAATGCATTTTTTGATATGGATGCACATGTTCTATTGATGCTTAAATGGTTGTCTTATGTATGACATAGAATAGATGAATGGATGCAATATTATGAACTTAATGATATGATTTAATGATTAATGATATTTATGGATGCAATTGATATATAGATGTGTTAGATGAATAATGGAATGGTTAATGCAATGTAATGATTTAATAGATAATGGATGTATTTATTTTGGTATATGGATGCAATGGATTTTAAGGTATGCAAATGTGATGGACCTATATGATGTAATGTATAATGATCATGGGTACTTAATGATTCTAAATGTTATATGTGATATAGATGAATGATGTTGCAATGCAATGATATCTAATGAGCTTAAATGAATAATGCAGTGTGCCATGTTTTTGAACTAAATTTTATGCATCTAATGATGAATTAAAATGATTTTTAATGGATGTAATGAACGTTAACTAATGCAATGCGCTTAATGGATTGATATGAATGATTTAAAGAATGCACCCTAAATGAGATTAACTTTAAAATGAATGCAATCTAATGCAATGAATTTAATTTTATGTAAGATATGCATGATGAATGCAACTTAATACAATTAATGTTATGAAGATGAACTTAGATTAATATGAATGCAACTTAATGCGAGCTAACATGAATCTAACAAATGCTCATGAACTAATGGAATGCATCTTTGTTTTTTATTGTTTTTATTTCCAATAGACTTGATCATATATACTTTTTGATGCTCATTTGATTTTTGATTTGACCACACCCCCTTTCTCTTTTCCTCTTGCAAATTAAGCTAAGAAAGGAAAAATACATTACATGCATTTAATCTAAGATGTATGCAGCTAGTTGTCACCATTCAAAAATTTGGAGCTTATATTCATCATTGAGCATTTTTTGGAATCCCCATTTAGTACAACCATCACTAGTTCAACCATGATGATATGAATACTTTTTGCACCTCTTTTGTTGCTTTCCCATCTCTTTTCTAGTACGACTATCACTGATTGAAACCAGTCATGAGAGTGTGAATACTGATTTTGTCAGATTCTATGTTGCAAGGATTTTGGTATTATGATATTGAAGATCAAAATATCCAAGGTATCCTTTTGCGTAAACAAACAAAGATCTTAGTTTTATCCTATGTACAAGTCCTCAATGATTCTTTAATGATCACATCCTTAGACAAATAATACATGTTTTAAAACTTTGATTTTAAGACATTCATTCAGAAATCCATAAAATATCATGCTTTCATCATAGCTTGTTTGGTTTAAAAACTTTCATCAATTCGCTAGAAAGACATGATTTCATCAATTAAGTCAACACTTTAGAAAAAAATTTGCAATGTTTTTCAAATCCATATTTCAAGTGTAGTTCCATCCATTTCATACTTTTAATCCTAATAAAGATAGGGTCATGTAAGATCTCAGATCAAATTTTGTGTTTGGTTCAAATTGGATTAGAATGAAGATTTGATTGAGTGTTTCCCTTGTATTTTTGATGAATTGATTCGATGTTTGATTGAAGTTCTCTTTTGATGAATCCTTCATCCTTTAGAGTAGATTGCCTCCATTTTGATATGATTTCAAAGTTGGACTTAGGACAATTTGCAGATTAGGTGACCAAAATCTTTAGGTAGTTGCAAATGCAACTGTGGGGTTTTATTATGCAATATATACAAATGTTGGCGAATGCAATATTTACAAGGATGACCACTAGGTATGCAACTGACTTCAACTTTCAATGGCACCTATTTGCCTAGTTTTCACCAATTGTATGGATCTTGCTTTCTTTTTCTATTTTTAAAGCTTTTTTCATATTTTTTGCTACCAAGGCGCCTATTTGCTAGGTTTTCACCAAGGCACTTTTTCTCTTTTTTGATTGTTTTTGTATTTTCTCTTTTTTCAATTTTTTTCTTTTTCATATCATCAAGGCACCTATTTTCTAGGTTTTCACCAAGACAACATCTTTTTGAGGATCATATATGAATGTTTTTGGCTTTCTTCATACTCAATTTTCCACTATTTTTTATCTTTTCTGCATTTCTGATTTGTTTGCTCTTTTCTACTTTTTAAATATTTTTGGTATTTTCAGGATCTCTTTTGACTATGTACAATAAATAGGATGCTTTCCATCTAATTTTTTGATACTCTTTTTTTAATCCTCTTTCATCTGCTTCATGTGTAGAACCTTTTGAGATGAATGCTATTGATCAGTTCTTGTAACTCTTCTCCATCACAATCAGCTAACTTATAGGGGCCAATCCCAAAAGATGAAGTGATCACAAAAGGTCCTAACCAGTTTGCTTCCCATTTTCCTTTCTTTTCTCTTTCTACTTGATTCTTGGGATTCTCTCGCAAAACTAAGTCACCTATTTGGAATGTTCTTGACTTGATGTGCTTGTTATAAGTCCTTGACATTCAGTTTTGATATACTTTCAAGTGATCAAATGCTTGTTGTTATTTCTCATCTAGCAGTTCTAGTTCATGCAACCTAGAAACTTTATAATCTTCCTCACTTATCAAACCATGTAAAGATACCCTTAAGGATGGAAGTTATACCTCCAAAGGTAAGATTGCTTTTGTTCCAAAGACTAAGGAAAATGGCTTAGCTCCAGTTGGTGTTCTGATACTTGTCCTATAAGCCCACAAGGTTGGGTTTTTTTATATATGCAAATCTCTACCTGAATTGTCCACAATTCTCTTCAATATCTTTAGGATGTTTTTATTTGTGGCTTCGGCTTGTCCATTACCTTGGGGGTAATCTATTGATGAAGAGTGATGGATCATTTGAAGCTTTGTGCATAACTCCTTTAGGTGCTTTTTTTTTAAGTGCTTTGCATTATTTGTTATGATGGCATGAGGTACGCAATATCTACATATTATGTGGTTTAGGATAAACAAGGATAGCTACTTTCCTATTGCAGTTGATAAGGGTACAACTTTCACCCATTTGGTAAAGTACTTTGTTGTTGTGATAATGAATTTATGACCATTTGAAGATGGTGGATAAATCATTCCTATTAAATCTAGACCCCATTGATAAAATGGCCAAGGTGTCATCATAGGATGAAGCTCTTGTGCGAGCACATGTTTAAGTTTCCATGACATTGACACTTTCTACAAGTTTTAGCAAAGTGACAAGCATCTTTCTCCATCGTAGGCCAAAAATATCCTATCCTAAGAAGTTTCTTAGCTAGGGTTAAACCATTCGAATGTGACCCGCAGATCCCCTCATGAATTTCTCGTAAGGCTATATCTGATTCTAGACATCTAAGAAGCATTCCGTCTAGACTCTTATGATACAATGTGTCAGATATTAGGGTATAACAAGTGGCTTGTTGGATAAAGCTTTTATTTTGGTTCCTAGTTTGGTCAATGGGTAGGATTTGGTCTTTCAGGTAAGTGTAAATGTCTCCATACCAAGGTGATTCATGTTTTGTTAGCAAACAAATGGTATGAGGATGGGTAGGGTCAAATGTGGGTTGCTCAACTTCTTCTACCAAGAATTCATATCTAGCGCTTTGATCCGGTATTTGGAGAAGTTATGCCAAAGTTGTCATTGCATCTGCTGCTTTATTCTTCTCTCTTGGTACTTGTTCAATGTGATAAGAGTGAAGTATTTCTTGAGATTCTCAACCATATTTTTGTAAGGTATCATCTTGTCATCTTTCATTTGATATTTATCATTAATTTGATTGATAACTAGTTGTGAATCTCCATAGACTTGTAGTTCTGTCACTTTCCACTGTAATGCCAGTTTGATTCCAATGACCAATGCTTCATACTCAGCTATGTTATTTGTGCATGGGAATAGCAATTTGTATGATTTTGGAATTGTATACCCTTGAGGAGTAGTTAAAATTATGCCTGCTCCTGATCCATCTTGTGTGTAGGAACCATCAAAATATAGTTGCCATGTTTTTGCTTCCACATTCACAATTTCTGAATCTGGAAATTCCACTTGTATTGGGTGGTCATCTTGTAATGGTGATTCTACTAAATGATCAGCTATGACTTGGCCCTTGTTATATTTTTGATCCACATATTCTATGTTGAATTCACTTAGCACCATGACTCATTTGGCTAGTCTTCCATTCAATTTTGTTTTGCTAAGAAGATATTTCAAGGGATCTATCTTTACAATGAGTCTAATCTTGTGGGATAACATATAGTGGAAAAATTTTTGGGAAGCAAAAACTATGGCCAAACATGCTCTTTCGATGAAGGTGTAGCTCAACTCATATTTTACCATAGTTCTACTTATGTAGTAGATTGCCTTTTCTTTTCCTGATTCATCTTATTGTGCCAAGAGTGCCCATAATGAATGCTCGGTCGCTAAAATATATAGAATCAAAGGCTTTCCTCTTATAGGTAGCATCAAATTTGGAGGGTTCATTAGATATTTCTTCAACGTGTTGAAGGCTTCTTCACATTTTTCATCCCATTTAAAAACTTTTTCCTTATGAAGGAGTTGGGTAAAGTTATGGCACTTTTCTACCAATTGAGAGATGAATCTTCATATGGATTGGATCCTGCCTTGAAGAGATCACATCTAACTTATATTCATAGGTGCTTCCATTTCCATGATAGCTTTGACTTTAGCTAGGTCTACCTCTATTCCTTTTGCTAAAATAATGTAGCCTAGCAGCTTTCCTGATTGAACGCCAAATGCACACTTTTTCAGATTTAGCCTTACTTTAAATTGTTCCAATCTTTCAAAGATTTTCTCTAGGATTGGTAAATGTTCATCTCTTGAATGATATTTTGCAAGTATGTCATCTACATAGTCCTCCATGAACTTATGCATCATATCATGGAATATTGTTGTCATGGCTCTTTGATAAGTTTCCCTGACATTCTTTAGACCAAAGGGCATAACATTCCAATAAAATGTTCCCCATGCACATTTAAATATTATTTTATCTTGATCTTTGAGTGTTATCTTTATTTGATTGTATCCACTAAAACCATCCATAAGAGAGAACATGGAATGTCCTGCTATTAGATCCACTATGGCCTCTATGCTTGGTAATGGAAAGTCATCCTTAGGGCATGCAAGATTTAAATCCCTAAAATCTGTACAAATCACGGTGGATTTGTTTTCTTTTGAAATTGGTACAATGTTTGAAATCCATTGGGCATAATCAATGGCTCTTATAAACCCAACTTTTAGCAATTTTTCTAACTCCACTTTTACAAGCAAAGCTATATGTGGATGCATCTTTCTCAATTTTTGCTTTACTAGTCTTGGTCCTTCTTTTATGTTTAAGTGATGCATGATTAAATTTGGATCTAATCCTGGCATATCATCATAAGACCATGCAAAATTAATTTTCTTTGCCTTGAAAAATTTGATGAATTCTTTTCTTTCCTCACTAGATAAAGATGTTGCTAAGTGTATGATCTTTGGTTCTGATTCTGATCCAATGTTCACCTTTTCTATTGGTTCGATCAAGATAGGAGACCTTTCCTCATAATGCTCGGGTAAAGTATCCAAACTCCCTTCCTTAGGTGCCTCAATTGGGTTTTCACCTTTGGAACCATTCTTTATTTCTTTCTCTTTTTTATCTAATGCTGCCACAATGTGGTTTTCAACATTAGATTCTTTCCATTTTTTATTTTTTTATTTTTTATTGAATTAGGAGTTTGGATACCTTCCTTTGCCTCTTCTTCCTGATATTCCATGGTAGAATAAGATTTAACCACATTTAAGTATTGGGACACCAAGTTGTCATTCAAAAAATTTGGGAGTATGGTAGGTTCAATGGAAACCCATTCAATTAATTCTAGGTAAATGAGGGTCAAAGGATCAATGTTTTGATTTAAGCCAATAGGGTTTAAGGACAAGACTTCATTGGAAGGTTCAAACATTGTATCACTTAATTCTATAACATGTGCCTCTTCGGTCAAAATCCTCCTCACTAGAATCCTCTAAGGTTTCTATTGGGTAAAAATCTTGTGGGTTAAACCTAATGTTAGATTCTTCCATAGAAGGTCTCCATGATGGTACGTAGGGTTCTCCTACCCATTGATTTATTTCAATTTCTTGAATTGGTACATTATCTAGAACCACTTGGCTTGAGCTTGAAGCTTGATTTTGACTTGATTCTATAATTGATTCCTTCCCTTTGCTAGGAGTGTAAGGATGAATGATATCAATACCTTTATCTTTACATGATTCATTGGACAAATTATCCCATTCCCACTCATTTGAGTCTTCATCACTATGTGATTCTAATTGTAATATTTGATCATAGACTTTAGGATAGTTCTTTTGAGTATACCCTTATTCTAGGTAGCCTAATCCTATCTTCTCTTTGTTGTCTCTCCATGTCATTTCGATGGGTTTTAGGAGTCCTTTGTTTCTTGTCCCTAAAGGTCCTTGTCCTTTGTATCCCATTTTTTTCATAATTTGAAATCCCTTCCCATATTCATGTGTGGGAATGCTTATATTTTGTATGCGCTTCTCATGGGTACTTGATTCTTCATCTTTGTATAACCAGTTTAGGATTTCATTGTCCTCTTCCTCCATGAATGCTGATGTATTAGCCCTCACAAAGTGATCATTTTATTTATGAGGAAAATTAGATGGCTTTCCATATGACCTTGGACATAAGGGTAGGTCCATCATGGATAAGGAGTATTCACCTACTCCCTTTTGTTTGATTTTACATTGTTTCTCAAAGTTTTTCATCATGTGTTCCATCTTTTGGTAATGAGCCTCCTTAGTGTAGATTTGAATGGATCTATCTTGGTCTTCTTTCTTTGTCTCAAGAGTACTCTCCTCACTAACCTTTTCTTTCCATTTTGTCGATGTAGCTAGGTTAGTGGAATTTTGGATGTTTTCAACAACAACTTCTTCTTTTTTTTCTTCTTTTTCTTTTCCCTTCAAAGATGGGAGATCTTTAGAAATTTGACATTGCTCTATTCTTATGGGTATGGACCCTTCTGCATTATGTGGGACTAGAGAATCATTGATAGGCTTTAAGTTATTACAATATTGGAAGGGGTTCGAGTCCCCGCTTACCATGATTTCCTGCCCTAGATAAGGGAATTTAAGACATTGGTGATAGGTAGAAGGCACGACTTGCATTTAATGAATCCAAGGTCTCCCTAGTAAGATATTGTAAGTCATCTTTAGGTCTAGGACTTGACAAATGGTTTCTTTTTGCATTGGGCCAACTCTAATAGGAAGTACTATGACACCCTTAGAAGCTCTTTCTTTGTCATCGTAGGCTTTTATAGTTATCTTTTTCTTTGGATCAATAGCCTCCTCAGAAAATCTTAAGGCTTTCACCAAGTTTAGGGTACAAATATTTAGGCGGGCCCCTCCATCAATAAGGACTCTTTTTACCCTATGCTTATTAATTAGAACCTCTATATGCAAAGGTAAATTTTGTGGGTGATTCAATGACATGTCATCTTGCTCTGAGAAAGATAGGCAATGAGGTGCAATAAGATGTCCCACCATATTTTGAAATTTATCTGCCTCCAAATTTAGGGGCACACTTGTCTCCACCAAGGCCTTTTCCAGAATTTCCTTTTGAGTTGGTGAGAGTTTGAGCAATTCCAAAATAGATATTTTGGCAGGAGTTCATTGTAATTGATCCACCAAATTATATTTTTTTGATGATGAAGATGAAGCTTGATTTGGTAGAACAATTATTAGAGCATTATTAGGTAGAGTAATCTTTGAAGCTTTCCCCCTAGTCACAACATTAGATGTTGCTTCTCTTGGCTTCTCTTTTACCACAATAATATTTATGGTGCTTTCGTCACCTCTTAGAGCATTAATTGTGTTATCATAGGTATGAGAAAAGTTGACTTTTTCATTACCCCTTTTATTATATTGGTTAGTGTTTGATGACTCACCCTTTTCATGGTGTAGAAAGGGGTTTTTGAAGGCCATATGATCTTCATTGTTTTGGGGCCCTTCAACTTTGATTGTCCCATCATCAATTAGGTCTTGCACCAAATGTTTTAACTTCATGCATTCATTGGTCTTATGACACTTACTTTGATGATACTCACAATGGTGAGAATCATTCCACCAATTTGGTTTAATTTGGGGTTCATAGGGCCTTAACTCGGGTAGATTAGTGATCTTGTTGGCCACCAAAGTCCTTAACGCATTCTCCAATGGTTCACCTAAGAAGGTAAATTTTCTCTTTTGATAAGTGGAAAATAAGGGTTTAGGCTTGTTGCCATTAGCATTATTGAAGGGATTATTATTAGCATTGTTGTTGTTGTTGTTGGAATTGGCATTATTAAAAGGAGCTTTATTGGATTGATTTACAGTGTATGTTGAATTCGCTCCACTTGATAAGTTAAATGGGGTAGCCTTCAAGGTGTGGGCTTCCACAACCCCATCATTTACAAGATTTTTGTTGTTATTTTTCAACCATAGCTTAGGTTTGTCATTGTGATTGTTGGCTCCTTTATTGTTGGTATAATTAGATATATAATGATTATTACTAGTATTGGTGTAGGGTTTTTTGTCTTTGAACAATTTGATTTCACCCCTTTTGACTAATACATCTTCAATCTTAATCCCATTCTCAATAAGTTTTTCGAATGTAGGGGGACATTGAAGTTGGAGTTTATAGTTCATCTCCATATTTAAATTATTCATAAATATCTCCATCTTCTCCTTTTCAAGGATGGTTCATGGATACCTTGCGAAAATGGTCCTCCACCTTTGAAGGAACCCTAAGAAAGATTCACCATCTTTTTGTTTTGTACCACATAGTTTTAGCATGGTAATCTCATGTTCAATATTGTAGGAGTAATGAGTTACAAATTTAGAGGCTAATTCCTCAAAATTCTTGATCCCTTGTGGAAGTTTAGAGAACCATTCCATGGCTTTCCCTCCCAAATTTCTTGGAAAAAGTCTCATTAAGTATGTGGGGTTATGCATAAATTCAATACTTAGAGTGCAAAACTCTCTAAGGTGATCCTGTGGGTCTGATTTACCCATGTATTTATCATATTTAGGAAAAATTGTATTGATAGGAAAAGGTGTCATGACTAAGATTTTATCGAATGAGAATGGACACAAAGCCTTAATAGAGAAAGGTTTAGGCTCAGCGGCCTTTTTAATTAAGTCTATTTGCGCTTGGAACATTTTTAATTATTGAGTCATAGCATGCATTGAGTTTTCCTCTTCTTTTCTTTTCTTGAGTTGATCCACATCATAGTCATGTAGGAGCTTTACCCCTGCTTGGGCTAGATTTAGGAAAAATTTATCCCTATCCCTATCCCTATCTATTAGTTTGTCCATGACTTCAAGAAAATTGCTATCTTGAGCTACTCTATTAGTTGTTTCTTCAATGGTTTCTTTAGGCTCATGATTAGCATTATTGATGTTTTCATTGTTTCCTCCTTGGTTGTAATCGTGAAACGCATAGTTTCAATCCATTGATTCAAGTCTTTTTCAAATAGATTTGGGAGACTATCCCCTTGGTTGTGATCATTGAAAAGATGTTGATGTTCAATTTCAAGGACCTCATTTGCAATGCAAGTGTTGTCTTCTCTTAAAGATAATTTGAGTTTGTGAGAACATGTAGAAACCGACATCCAACAAAGTTTGATTTTGAATTGATCCTCAATTTGGTAATTGTTGATTATTATTGAAGAGATTAAAAATATAAGATGAGATTTGTCATGGATATCTCTTTCACTTTTTCTATGTATTTTTCAAACACAACAACCACAAGTACACTTGTTCTTTTTAACCCTCTACACAAAAAGTGTTTGAATTTGTAGGACGTTATCACGAGTTTTTGCACAAAAAGACACTTCAAGCAATCTACCTAGCTCAAGATTTGGTTCGTAAACAAGGCTCTATAAGGTAGTATTTACTAAGTTAACAAGGTTGATATTAAACTTTCATCCTCCAAGTATATTAAGAGGCTTCCCACCACCAGTATGTCAGAGTTTTGCACAAACCCGAAGGACTACTCAAGGAAGTTCAAAAATTTAACACCCTTTTGTCACACACCCCATTAAGGATGTATGCATTTCATTTTATAGTGGGTTGGATAATAATAGAAAAGGAGATTGTATCCCACTTTGGTCTATCCCTCTCACCGGCCTCATTAAGGAAAATCTTAGGAGGCGAGCCCAACTATTGATCTAGCATGTTCATTTGAAAGCAATAAAGTGGAATAAAGAGATAGGTTGTGGGAGTTTGATTCACCAAAAAGGTGAAGAGCATATCCCTATCTACTTCTTAATTTCCACACACTTTTAACAAGGTTCAATTACCAAACCCACTAACTAATGAGAATCGAGTATTTCTACTCTTTTCTACAAACAAGGGGTTGTTCAAATTTAGTGCTTGATTTACCTAGCCTTTCTTTTAATCAAGGAGTTCAACACTTTTGGCATTTTGATTCACTTAGAAAGTGAAGAGCATAGGCCTAATGTCTAATTCCTTAAACAATAATAGGCTATTTTTAATTACTAGATTTTGAAAACAACAAAGCCACAATTTAAGTAAAAAAATGACTAAGTTTAGGCTTACCTTCAAATGAAGCTAGCAAAGGCTAGGGGCATTTTTTATTGATTTTTAATGCTCACCTAGTGGTGATCGTTCCTTTCCAATCTATTTTTCTTCCAATGAGTTAGTCAACACAACCAGCAAAAATGAAGAAAACAAGATAAAATTGAATCTAAAGCCTTATTTGTCAAATTTAAGAAAAACTTGATTAAGGTGAATAAATCCAATTCAATGAAACAAATTTTGCTTTATATGCTTCTACAACTTTTAGATAATGTTCATGTACCTTGCTTCTTATTGAGAATCCTCAAGAACCAGCTTAATGTGAGCAATGTTCTCCTCTTTGATCTTCTTTGTTAAAGATTTGCCTTCTTGATTGAATCTGCTCTCTGGTTTTTTTACTCTTTTATGATCAGTCATCTTGTAGACAGAGAGAAAACATTTTCCAACAGTTAGATTATGTTAATTTTCAATTTAAGCAAAAGCGCTACACAATCTATTGAAAGCGTTATTTAAATGCTCAAACGCGCTAAAGATCAAATTGAAAGCGCTAAAGAAAATAGTTAAAAGTGCAGAAATAGAGAGAAAAAGCATTGAAATCCTATGTAAAAGTGTCAAAAACACTGCAAAAGCACTGGATAATGGATCAAATGCACTAGCTAGTCAGGGCAAAAGCACTGAGAGAATGAAGACAGAAAATAGAAGGAGTCAAATGCGCTAAAACTCTATGTAAAGGTGCAACAATTTGTCGTCAAGGCACTATTTCAGGTATCAAATGCACTAGAGAACCTATCAAAAGCACTGCAAAAATGATCATACGCACTATTTCACCTGCAAAACAGAGAATTAAACATGCAAAAAAAATTGAAAATATAAAATTTTCTAGATTTTTAGAAAAGTGAAGCCTAATGCCCCACTGTGGATGCCATTTTGTGTACTAGAATTTGTACCTTCATAGGGTTAGTATTGCAAATAATTGAATAAAATAACTAAATTACCACAAAGGAAGAGGTATTTTAACAAATGAAGAGAAATTAAGCACTCTATGGATCTCTAGCTAGGGATGTTAATGATGAAGCTCTCAGCAAGCCTCCATTAATGACAGTCCTAGAATGAGAATAAATGATAAAACAAGCTAAAATGTTCAATTCCAAATTAAAATGTTTAATTAACTTCTATATTTTCCTTTATATCTCAAAATCTCAAGAGGTTAGATGCAATTCTCATATTTGTGGATGAGTTATGAGTGATTTATGCCTTGCTTTTATAGGATTTGGAAAGGGTAGGGGGTGTAGTAGAGTTGATCATGATTGAGTTGGGGTTAAGTCCTTGGTTCCACCCTTTGGAGAAAATTTAAATATTGTGTCCTCAAAGCTTGGGACAAGAAGACAAGATGAGTGGACAAGATGTTCTTTCCAATTGAGTGATTGAGATTCATTTTGGCTTGATCCATGTGAGCTCTTTCCTTAAATCCTATTAGTTGAGGCTTTTTCCTCCCATGTGGTGTTGAGAGAAAATAGGACTTAATTAATTGAATTTATTTAGCCATGTGTACCCCTTGAATGGGTTGATTTGATTTAAATTGAACTATATAATTAATTAGATTAATTGCACATTGATTTGATTTATCATGATTTGATCTATTTAACTTGAATTTATGGCTTTGATTTTTAATTAAATTGAATTAAAGCTTGATTTGAATTTTGATTGGCTAAATGCTTGTTTTGATTCAATTGCCTTGATTTTCCTTAGTTTTGCCTTGATTAATCACATGAATGATCCTATCCACTTTTTTGGTGATTACACTTCTTATTGCTTGAATCTTTGTAAACAGCTCAAACAAAGCTTCTTTCACTCCACAACAACTTTCAAGATGCACAAGGTGAAAAATGAAATTAAAAAATGCCTTTTTATCTACCTTGGCATGTGTATCAAATGCTTTTACCGATAGAACATACGTTTTCACTGATTGACCTAAAAGCTCATTATCGATGACCAAAACAGCATGTAATCTAATAAAACTTCACATTATGCTCCAAAATACTTGATTGCATCTTAAAATTTTGATAGATCTTACCACACACCTATAGAAGGTCTGAAAATGGATTCAATAATACTTTCTCCCCCTAAGCCACAAGAAGGCTTATTTTGATGAATAATTTTCCACGCCTAATGTAGATGCATATTCTTATGATGACTTAAATTGTCTTCCTTCTTCTTCTAGATCTTTATCATTTCTTTCCTCGTATCTTCTACATTCACAATCTGCTTTCCTTTTTAGTTACTTGATTGGTTCCTTAACCTGCAATTACTTGCTAGATGTCTAATCTTGTGACAATGAAAACATGCCATACTAGTTGATCTCCATGGTCCAACATTTCCTCTTACAGTCCTCATTCTACAATTCATATCCATATATCCATAGTTACCATAGATTGAGAATGTGACATCAAATTGTCTCTCCCTTTGGTAAGATGTATTTTATTTGACAAGTAAAATTTGATTGTTCACTCTTGACCTGCACTAATCAACTTTGTGACCATATTTTTTGCAATTGTAACAGTGACCATCAAAGATACTAGGTCTATTGTTGGATCTAGATCTACAATCATGAGTAGTGTGACCATACTTATTGCAGTTATAGAAATATCCATCAAAAGTGTTAGACATATTCATAGATCTACTTCTACACACATTTGCAATATGACCTACCTTGTGACAATTGAAACATACAGACTTGTAGGATTTCCTACATGAGGTTATTTGTGTTACCTCCAGTGGATACTTTCCTTCTTGATTGATCTCTTTTATTCTAGAAGATTCACCAACTTCAAAAGTAGTAAAATTGGTATTCCTAGGCCCGTGGTATCTTTCTTCTTCTTTAATTTCTAGTTTTCTCATTAAGATTTGCAATACTTTTATTGAATTTATTTAGAAAATCACTTGAATTTTTTGGTTCTCCCTTTAATTGTTCATTCTCATTTCTCAGGTTCTCATTCTCCCTTAGGACTTTTTCATTCTCCTCATTTGTATCATGCAAATGTCCATGCAATATGCCAACCTCTTGTCTTGTATTGAAAATTTCATCCTCTATAGCTTTCAATGCTTCATCCTTGGCCTTTAGAGAATCTTCTTCATTTTTCCTTGCATTATCTTCAAATCTCCCCACTTCCATCTCTTCACACATTCATATTTATTGGGCTTCAATATCTCTCTCAATATTTTTCTTGTCCTTGTATAATTGTTCATTCTCCTTATCCATGGCTTCTAGGGCTGGTTCAAATTCCTCAGATCCACTTTGTTCAAATAATTTCTCAATGTAGTCTTGAATCTCATTCAGTTGTTCAATAAGCTCTTGTTACTTGGCCAAAGATTGATTCAACTGATCTTTTAGTTCTTTGATAACCCTTTCAACTTCATCAATTTGTCTCTTATATCTCAAACCCTCCATATTTTCCTTAAGGATCTTCCCCAAGTTGTTAGGCTTCTTCAAGGGCACAAGGCCCTAATACCAATTATTAGTATTATAAGGCACTGAGAGCGGGGGGGGAGTTAGTGCATCCACAAATCTAAAACTTTTAACAATCATCTTCCACAATAACCAACATGCAAATGCAAATTTAAGAATGAAGCATAATATATAAAGCATTCACACACAATGAACATAAGACACAATATTTTTTCCTGTGGAAACCCTTGTTAGAGGGAGAAACCACATGTGAGAATTATGCCCAAAAATATCACTAGTGCACTAATGAAATCTTCCTTTTTAGGAGCAATTACAATAAACCTTTCTCAGGTTTTACCTGGTTAAGAGTACTTATAGTCCAGTTAATAACTACAATAGTCTTGTTAAACACTACCCTATCAAGGGATTTAAAACTCCTTCTGAGAGTTCACCTTATTAGAGGATTTATACTTCAGATCCTATTAAAGATCCTTCTCACCCTATTAGAAGTGACATTGTTAAAGGATTTAGCTTTCCAATTTGTTAGAATCAACAAGTAAAGAATGACTTGATGTTTTCACTCAATGAATGATAGATCCAATGTATTCTTGATCACTCTGCGTTACTCTAAACACTTCACTACCTCTCTATTATCTTCAACAATCTCTATCAATCACAACATACCATCACAACATCATACTTAAAATGATTTTCTTAACCATTTATATATGTGTTCTAAGTTGGTGCTAGAATTCTAAAATGTTTTACAAGTCAGCCCTCAAATCCAACTTAATATATGAGAAAGCACACCAAAATCAAAATTCAACATTCTTTATGTCGGCCTCAAACATCAAAACTCAAAAACATGTTTTCCAACCACTTACACTTGACCGCAACACTGATCTAACCAACTGTACTAACTAGTACTTTGTCTTAACTGTCAGTATCACGTCAATCTTTAATAACTCAATCAGATCTTCAAACTAACTGATGTGATCATAGAAGTAGTGAAATATACCTTTGTAAATAATTTCCATAAGATCACACACCTTAACTCGATCACCAACTCCATATCTGGTCTTCTGAATCATGCATATTGTCTTCTTACTAGTTGGTTGAACACTTAATTACTTCTCCATTTGATCCTTCAATACCATTGATAAATATGATCTCTTGAAATCAAATGAACATGTTGCCAACAATGACAACACCACAATACACTCATGTCACCAAAAAACATATTACCTTCACCAAAATGCCAACAGAATGATGGACAACATGGAGAGAGGATCATCCATTTTTTTAACCTGTCCACTAATTTGTGTTTTCAATAAAACAATTAATTAGCAGTCTATGCACCATAAAATAATGGTTATGTTTTATATAAATGCAACAAAATAGATTCAGTTGTGTTCAATATGAGTTAACTATGAATGATAGTTGCAATTCATATTATCTGTATGTTGAGATTATGGACATTGTGGATACAAGACCCTGCTTTCATGTGTTATGTGTTCAATGATTTATGTTTTTAATAAAAAAATTACTTAGGAGTTTCTGCGGGAGAAAATATTGAATTAATTATGCACCCAATGTTGATTCTTAGTGTTGACTATGTATTCCTTATGTAATGTATTGGATGGAGCCTAATGGTTCCAATGTTTCTCAATGGATTCATTTTGTATGCATTGTTGACTAATGGACACAAGACTGGTGATTTCTTGAATGTTTTATTATAACTATGACTGATGGTTTTATATTCCAAATAAAATTTTAGCTTTGTTTTCTTACAATTCCATGACTGAATTTATTACTAACTTTTTGTGTGTTAACGATTATCTATAATGGGTGAATGATGGCTAAAATGCCAACAATCATCACTACTATAGAATAGAAGTTCATATCTTTTGGAAGCATGTTTCTAATATGTGCAACTAGATATATTCAATTGTGTTTAATTAGAGATGAGTTATCTATGAACGATATTTGGAAATACTAATATTTATATTTTTTAAGGATGACCACTATCTATTGAGGGGCCATTTTTTTTGTCCCTGTATAGTGAATTGTGTTTTCAATAAAAGAGTTTGATGACTAGTTTATGCAACAAAAATATTGCATTCCATACATATCCAATGTTGATTCTTATTGTTGATTATGCATTTGTTACAAGCAATGTTTAAAGTTTCTAAATGTTTCCAACGTTTCTTTGTTGTAGCCAATCCTATGTGAAGTGTGAACAACACATTTTCCATAATAATTGTTAGGAACTCTATTTAGTTAGGCAACTGGGCTAACATTTTATTGTGGACATTCATACTATGTTCTTGTACTTTTTGTCACTACTCCATTTACGATGACGAATACATTATTTGTAGCAATATATGTTATTTCTCATGCAACATCAGTTGAGTTCATTTCTTCCTATCCCTTGTAACCATTGGTTTTGTACATGTGCCACTTGTATGCATTTTTTCATTCTTATACTCCATTCATGTTCCCTTTATATAATTCTTCATGTTCTTAGTCTCAATACATTGTCTTGACATTTATATTATGTGAAGGTTTTCAATTGTCTTGCATTTTTCTTTTGATTTTATTGTAATTTAAGAACAAAGTTTTTTGCTTTCAATGTGGACTAATATCATCTGTGTCCAATGTTTCCAGACATTGCAAGTGGAAAAGGTGGACCAAATGGGATGGGGAAGAGAAAGGATTCTGAAAATACATTGTTAACCACATCATGGAAATCTTTGATAGTTCAATCCTTGAGGCAAATCCTGCTATGAACGCACCCAAACATGGGGTGGTTGGGCCTCGAGGTTCTGATGCTCACAAAAAGTTCCCAATGAAAGCACCATTAGCAGGGGAAATTCCCCAATAGAAGCACCGTTGGTAGGGGGAAAGTCCCCAATGTATGCACCATCGACAAGTGGAAAGTCCCTAACGAAAGCACCATCGATAGGTGGAAAGTCCAAAACAAAAGCACCATCAACAAGGGCATTAATGAAATCTCCTAAGATAATGGATCCACTTGAACCACAATGTAATTCTCTAAGAATGGGTGGTGTGAACATTGAAGTGCTCATGAAGACAATACAATCTTGTGAGGCAAATAATGCAAGGTTGAAGGTAGAGAATACAAAGCTGAAGGCAGAGGATGCAAGGTCAAAGTCGATGTTGAGCGAGCTCCACACAAGATATACTAAATTGAATACAAATTTTGTACATATTTTTGATAAGAATGTCGAGATGAAACTAGAATCACATCAATAGGAGATGGTCATCAAGAATCTTGAGGCATTCCTTGAGGAAAAGGTGGAGATAGATGATGTTGGAAAGGACAAGTACCATTCCATGCTCTGAGTGTTGAAAAGTAGCATAGAGTCATGGAAACACATGTACTTATAGCTTATGCATGTGCCTTTACTTGATATTGATTAAAATAGTGTCCCCCTTCCATCACCTCTATTGAATGGGGAAAACAATGTTGAAGAGTTGTAATATTTATTTTATTTTATGTGAACTATTAGTGACAATGTTCTTGTCTCATGAGGACAAACATTTAGTTACGACTATTGTTGAATATAAGATCAGTTATATTGGATGCATGTTTGTACTGTTGAATATAAGATCAATTATATTGGATGCATGTTTATAATACATGTAACAAAAAACATATTAAAATGTGTTCAATCGCACTTAAATTTACTATGACTAATATTTAGAAAGGAAGCATAAATTTATGGTGAAATGGGGAATAATGTGTTTATTGTATATGTTGCGTGTGTTATTATTGTACATGGAAGTGTGGTTCGAGTACAACTATTTTTCATGAGAACTTAATTTATCACAAACTTAAGCATTTATTACTCATCCAATCTTGATTGTTAATGTCCATTGTGCTTTTCTTACAAGTAATATTTTACGATGGTTAATATTTTGAAAGGTAGTGAATGCATTCACTTATGTATCCAATGCTATTTTCTACACCCAAGAGTTGTTATTTTTCCTTTATGTTCTCACAACTATCAGATGGGGATTTTTGCTTTCAATGCAAGTAGAATTTTGTTCACACTTGTTTCAAATAGAGGTTTAATTATAGTTCAAGTATGTAACACATGCAACATAACATATTAAATTGACTTCATTAATAATTCAATTGACTATGAGTGATATTTGAAATTAAAAAATATTGTTATGCTTCAAGACTGAATCTTTGGTGAAGGTCGACTTCCTCTACAATCAGGATGCACCTAACTACTACTTTTGAGGGAAAAGGGGAAGAAGGAAAGCATGAAAAGGAAAAGGGGGTGATGCACTAGATTGAATCAATGGTTTATTCCTACCTATAACTGCACATAACACCAATAAAAGCCCAAACATACACATTTCCTAACTTATTACATCTCAAAGACATACATGATGGTTACAACTTAACAAATGTTTCAAGGAAAGACATTCACATGACAACAACCACCAACAGATTAACACAACATATAAGCTAAGGATAGAGAAACTAAGCATCCAACACAAGGCAATAAGAATATGCACAAGATAGATGAATGTAGAAAAAGGTGAAAGCAAAGTTTTCATTGATATATGGAAAAATAAAAAGTTATAGTTTCATGGTATAACCACTGTAAAGAACCAAGGAGAGAAACCCCCAGTATGTACAAAGAATTACCTTTTAAAGAGTTCAGGCATAACTCAAAATTTACATGTAGTCCAAACCATAACTAGACTAGAGTTAAGGTTACAAAAGGCATAAATAAATGAATATCAAATAAAAAAATCTGATCTCTATTACAACTTGATCATGAAGTGGCAAGGAAGGCCCAAATGAGTGCATCTGATAGATGGAAAGAGATAAAATATCTCTACAAATCAATAAAGAGGCATGGAGATGCACTGGCATTGTGTTTGTAGAGCCAAAGAAGTCACTCGACATTGAAGAATAGTCCTGGTAATGTGTCTGAGCCGCAAATAATCAAATCATAATGCTAACAAAAAACTATTGGGATGGGATAACATGACATGTTAACCCACCCCTCACACCTATAACTAGCACTGCCACGCATGGAAAAAGATCCAGACCACTAGTAAAGAATGTGAGTCATCAATGAAAATCTTTGAATTGGAATGGATGACCCAAATGTGATGCAAATTCTCCTAATGAAATATTAAAATGTCACTATAGATGGTGAAAATATTTTAAATCAAATGACTAGCGTGATTTTGCAACAACCAGTAGAAAAAATTATGGGACAGTGAGATTTTTCCATCTAGCAAGTTGCCATTGCTCCCTGTGATAGTGAAATAAGATAACACAAAATGTTAACCTTGTCATGTGGTGTTGTCCCGTTGACCCTTGCCATCATGTGATCCATCATATTTCTCCCTAAAGAGAATCATGACATGGCAAGGCAAATCATGATTGTTGATGAATAATGAAGATGCATGAGCTTTAAAAATTTTTAAAATATTGGCCTACATGGCTGAATAGAATGGAGCCATGTGACAAAGCCTAACTGGTTTGCCATTTTGAAAGAGGCAAGAAAGGACCACTGCAAAATTGTGAAACACATTATCCCACCTTGAAGACAACATGACATGTTAACCCAGCTGAAGAAGAGTTTGACCCATATTAAATTTCTCAAATCAATTATCTATGTTGTGTTGATGAATGGTGGCTAAAATAGCCAACATTTATGGCAACTCAAAGGGGATGTTTGCCTACTAAGCATGAGACTACTGGCCTTTAAGAAATCCATTGGGCATGGAGTCACCAGAGATGGAAAATGACATGTTAGCCACCTGTAACTTCAAGAAAAATGCAACCTCTGCAACCATTTGTAAAAGACCAAAAAATGCTATCTCTAGAAGGACATAGTTGTGCTCCTGCACTTCTCAGAAATCTTAAAATGCATATTCTACTATGTACAAGTATTTACAAGAGAGAAAATTAAACAAAGCCATTAACTGGCTTGGATAAGTAGTTTCCCTTTCTAATAAGTTGATTGTTCCTTTCATGCACTTGGACAACCAGCCAGAGAAGCAAGCATGATAAGTGTACAATAACTTGCTAGAATTCCCTCCCAATGTTGACAACAAAGGAATTCTCTAGCACTGGGACATTTTCATCTTGAGCAAGAAGCACAAGTCCCACACTCAGAGGTTGTTTCAATGTTACACAAGGTTTTTTGGGGGTCATACCTCAAACATGAGTGCAAAATTTTGTGTTAATATGAACCAACACTCTTTGTAGATCCTTTTAGTCTTATTTAGATATCTCTCACTCCCTCTCTCTCTCTCTAGTCTTATTAGGTTATTTTTAAGAGTGTGATCTTTTTAAGATCTCTCTCTCTCTCTCTCATATATTTATTTCTCAACCTTTCCACCTTTCTCTACCTCCTTAACCCTCTTCAATTTTTTTTGAACTTTTCTCTCTCATATTCTCTTCCTGCTACTGGCACTGTAATTGTAAACTATTTGGTTCTACACAATTTTTTTCTCATTAGTTTGCAGTCACAATAAAATAACTTAGGGGATTTTGATTAGATGTTTTTGATGTAACCATTTTTTGAAGGGATTGTATTAGATTCTTTAGAGAAATTATCTATATCTCAATATCTCTCTCAATTCCCCCTACCTATCTCTCTATATTTCCCTCATTTTCTCATTCTCTACCCATATGTTTCTATATTTCTCATTCTCTTCCTTCATATATTTGTCTCTCCCTTATTCACTCTCACTCTCTCTATCTCCTCCTCCATTTATCTAATCTACTTATTATTGTTTGTCTAACTATCTATCTCTATCTCCCCCTCTTCTCTTTTTCTTTATATATAATGTGTCTTCAACCTCTATCATTCTAGCTACATTTATCTCTCTTATTTTCTACTAATAATTCTCCCACATCTCTCCCTCCCTCTATCTATACTCTATTTATTTACATATATATCACCCTATATATCTATATATCAATATCTCCTAT
Source organism: Chamaecyparis obtusa (assembly GCA_027943335.1). Lineage (NCBI taxonomy): Eukaryota > Viridiplantae > Streptophyta > Pinopsida > Cupressales > Cupressaceae > Chamaecyparis > Chamaecyparis obtusa. Next base: position 26,758 of record BSBK01004303.1, on the reverse strand, counting down.
TGTACATCTCTATCTCTATTTATCTTTTGTTATCTCCCTCTCATTTCCCCCCTTTATCTCTTTTTATGCATATCTTTCACTGCCTCAATATCCTTATCTCTTTATCTCCCCCCTATTATCTATCTCTTTCCCTATCCCTCCTTATCCCATTCTTTGGCCAAATCAATTGGAAGGTTTGAGCATAGAGCTTAGCATATTCTTAGACCTTTCTAATCTATTGATTTAGGAACTAACATGCTAGGAACACTATCCATGATGGTGATACCCATGAAGAGAAGAAGTACAAGGAGCATCTGTCAGAATTCTACTATTGGTTGAATCTAAATCCTTAGTAGGCAATACACCATTGTCATTGAATATTTTTTGAAATGCATGTGATGTAGCTATGTAATTGACAATCAACACTTCCATCTACTTTGAATTTTATTGCTTACCATGAATTGAGTCATTGCCATTAATTTTTTTCCTGGAATTGCAATGTCCCCATTTCTAGGAAATCTATCTTTCCCTAGCCTCGTGTTTTCTTCCACTATTGCTAATCAACTCTGCACAATATTCCCTCCACTAATTAAAACATAGATTTATAAACAAAAAATGGTTTTAATTTCTTAATATAATTTCAATATAAAACCCAATAAAAGAAGAAGATACATAGGGGAAAGGACCCTATAACTATTAGGGGGTCAAATAATTATTAGCTTTTTGTCATGTTAACCCCCCAATTATTAATATGAAAGGAGCCCCAAAAATGATAACACATGTATCAATAGTCGATCACACATGTAATAATAGCTGATCATTTTTTAGATTTTTTTAAATTGGTAATTAGCCCATTTGTGCACCACTATTGAGACATTTGATAATGACTATTGGGAAATTTGGACACAAGTATTGGCATCTTTTAATGGATGACTATTGGTGAAGGAACATAGCGGGTATCGAGCGACACTTTGAAATGGTAATTTTTTTACCACTCTATCTTCGACGGTATCTACAGAGATATATGTGAATGCCCAAAAGTTGAAACTTTAGCTTTAAGAAGTTAACTCGCATACAAAGACATGCCAAAAAAACCCATCAAAATCCAACATACCATTTAGGATCTATAGGTACACAAAGTTAGGGTGTGTGAGTATTAGGTCTGCCTTCCTTCCACTCTTTGTTGCCACTTGTGCAATTGCCATCATGACAAGTTGTCCCATTTTGCATCCTAACTTTTCTTTTATATTCTTACTGTTTCACTTTCCCCACGTCATGCTTCCTTCTGCCACAACTAATCCACTCTACACAAAATTCCCTCCACTAATTACAACATACATTTGTAAATTAAAAAATGGTTCTAATTTCTTAATAATAATGTGAAATTCAATTTTAAAAAAACCCAATAAAAGAAGAAGATACATACCAGAAAAAGAAGAAGAATCTCCTTGTTAGGTGTAATGCGACATATTTCTTCTCACATGTTATCTTCCACAGGTCTTTTTTTCTTACCTCTCATTCTCCACTGATGTGTTATCCCATGAAGCAACAAAAAATACCACGCGTTTCTTGCCCCGATTTCTTCTTCAGGGCCCTATACTATTCCTCCTCAAGCTACTGTCTCAAAATGAAGCAAATAGAGTTCATAACGATACAAGTATATTAGGGATTTTACGTGTTATAACGTACACAACATGAGATTAGGGTTTTAATATTGACAACTCATAAGGGCTTTTTCTTTCTTATCAAACCATTCTTGCCCGAAACTCCATGGTTAAATTTAAACCATTCTCGTCCTTTCTTCAAAACTACACGGTTAAACTTAAACAATTCCCACCCTTTCTTCGAAACTGCACAGTTAATTTCTCACATAGCACTTTCTTTTTTGACAATTGACTATTTTCTTTCCCAGCGCCCCCAACCTCCTCCATTTCTAAATGTTGTTTGTGTCCATTAATCTTTGTTTGACCAAAAATTGAAGGCATCATTGTTGGACCCACACCCCATGAATATCCATGCATGTTGAGGCATGTTTTTTGCTCATTTTCCCCATGCACCATGTCACTTTTTACATCAGGATAGATGACTGTGACAATGTGTGCTAAGAAAAAATATTTAACTTTTAAATTTGATTTAATCAATACAAGTCTAGTGTCAATGGACAACCATCCATTGACCTTTTCAACTAACCATAACCAATCATTTATCACTCTCTTAAATAATACAAGAAACTACCCATTTATTAATTAGCTGATAGGCTATTATAAGTGGGGATCTCTCCCCAAACCTGTTCAACGCCAAAACCACAAAACCACTTGCCATTCGATAATTTTTCTCATGCTAGAAACCGTCTCTCAAAAACAAATATCTGAATATCAAATCAAATTTTCTATTAATTAAATCAAATTTCCTCGAAATCAAATTAGATTTCTCGATTTCCTTTATGTGATTGAGTCAAATCAGATTTCCTGCATCCGATCAAATCAAATATTTTGCAATAAAGATTTTAATTATCTCTAGCTCGAGGATCCAATATTTTTAAATTTACTTTTAGCTTTTTATAAATAGCTAACAAAGATCAGTTTGGTTCGTCTTCTTTCATAGGTTTGGCTGGTATTTTTCTTGCAAACTTTGCCCAATTTTCAAATCGACATCACTAACAACATGAAAGGATTTGCTCTAAATCTTGATGTACATCACTGCCAGTGTTTATGCAGCCATCCCTTAAAACTTAGCAAGGAGAATTAGGAAAAAAAACTAACTTAGCAAGGAGAGTTAGAAAAAAAAAACTAAGTCCCTCCTTGATAAGTTTTAAGTTTCTGATGACTGCATAGATGTCTCCTATGTCACTAGCCATGATTTTAATCAGTGTTTTTTTAGGATTCGTGTGTGCTATGGTCTCTATCGAGAGAGGTCATTTTTTTTTAGTTTACCTGATGCTTAGGCTTTTGATCCCAAATTCATTGAGTCACTAAAAGGTGACTACCAATGTATAGCCCAGTTATTATTGCCCTAGTTTATAAGGGCATAATCAATGCTATCCATGTGTTCCAATGAAAAGAAATGGAATTCTTTCACTAAGGGTCTAACAAATTCCCCAAATGTCATCTTGGTAAACAAATATGAGTAATAACTAGAGGCTCTGTTCTATAGCCAAAAAACTAATTCAGAAAAGACAGAGTAATGCAGGAGAGTGACCCCAAAAACCACGTTCAAAAAGTCCATACTGGAATTGAAGGATCATCATGTGTGCTCATAGTGGAAGCCACTTGTTCCACTGGTGAATTCTCCTCTTCATTTTAGTCGATCCCCACCTCCAATTTCTTTTTAAGTTCCATCATATTTCATTCTTTCTAGCCTTTTCCTTATGCTAGTGGGAAATCTTGGTAACTGACATGGATAGGCAGGTGTTGTCGGTCATTAAAGTTGTAGTGTACATAAAATATATGGACATGTCGATGTCTTATTCAAAAGATGACATTATCTGGATCAATATTGTGTATTTGTAATTCTTTAAAAAATGTGCCAAGAACAATTGCAAAAGAGGATCAATATCTAGTTAAAAGGGACAAGCAATAACAAACCTGGTGATAAGACACACAAAACGGTAGGAAATACCATAATAATGATAAATTTTGCCACAAATATTAATGAATGAAAAATCTTGGAACAAATTTGGCAGGACATCGGTATTATAAGGCAACATTTTGAGTAGCAGGAATGGAAAATACATCTCAGGTTAGAGGGCGCATTGGTTCCATTGACCATGCATTATGTACAAAAACCTCCTGCAACTTTAGCAAAGCAAAATGCCATTGGGAGAAATTTGGCATTATAAAACCAAATTTGATCATGCAGTTGTGAGCGCAGGCTAAATTTCTCCTCCAAACTGGTAGACGCCAGTTCGAGTTAGGTTTGAAGCATGCATGCCATATATAGAAATGCTTGGAACTTATCTCATCAATGCTCCAAATTTCTTAAAGAAAATACATGACACCGTGGAAGAGACATATTGCAAGTTAGTTCGAGGCTAAGTGAAAGGTACATGGAAGCACATGGATATTAAAGAGATTTCCAGTTTCAATGGTCCCCAAAATTTACTAGACTAGGAAGTGGCTCCTACCACCACAAGAATGGGTCCGTCTTAGTTACATATTTTAATTAAAAAAATAAAAATAAAAAGTGATTGGAAAATTCACAACTTGGAATATTATGTAATTGTTTTAACTATCTTAAAAAGTATTAAAAAAATGTGATTGTAAAATTCATCACTTGGTCAAATTATACTCACATTTATTCCAAATCAGACACACTAAAGATGATGAATTAGCTTCTCTGCACATGTGTAATTGAGTTAAACTCTTGAAGATTGATAATGGTCAAGGTCACTGATCTCAATAACAATCTGAGAACATCATACTCACACCTATTAGAAGGCAGTAAATTGCTTGGTTAGTTTAGCTTTCAATTCATTGCACGATTTCATTTTTGCTAACTTCTAATGTTTTACTGAAGTGTTGTGTCTACAAATCAGGTACAATTTTCACACACACAGTTGTGTGTGACTTTTTCTTATTAGCTCCAATTTATCACAAATTTAAAATAATAATTTTAAACATCATTATATAACAAATGACTACGATGTCTAACTAACAAAAAGAAATAACATCCAACTATGCAACCCCTCATCATCAAATCTTGATGGTTGTACTCTATATTTAGCATTTAAAGATTGGAATAATCTATAAGCTTTTGAGGAAAGAAACACACCTCAACATTCTATTTGGATAATCTTTTATTCATCTACTTGAATTTAATTTGATATTTATTGTATGTGAAAAATTATTGAGACTTTTGAATTATATCTCCATCTATGCACTATTCTTATATCAATATTGTCATCATTCTCTTAAAAGTTAAACTACAAATATAATATTCAATACATAAAATTTAAAAATATTATACATAGTATTATAAATATTGCCTAGATAAATCTATTGTATCTTTTATGCACAAATTGAATGGTACTCTCTAATATATTAGCTTGCAAATTGAAACTAAAGTCACTAGGCATTTCATAGTCGCATTTTTATTATTTTTAATCAATTTTAGAAAATATATATTCCTAATAAAATAAGACTTTGCTAGCTTAGATGTTAAACTTAAAACTAGCAAGTAATATCATTTTAATTATCCTACATCAACTATAATTTCCCAAACACCCTCATTTAAAGCAAGATTTTTGGGAACCCCAACAATGAAAACAACAAATGCCATCCACTTTTATCAATTTTTACAAATTTCATCAAATAGTCATTCCTTATCAGACAAGACTCTAACTGTGTAGAAAAACAAGAGAACAACAACCATTTTCTTTAGATTACATCAATTAAAGAAAAAACCACTACAAAACAAAACAATAATCTAAAAGAACCCAAATAGCAAAAACAACAAACATAAACCAACTAGAGTGATTTAGATTAAATCAAACAATTACTCATCCTTAAAGCAATACTATAAGAACCTATATAGAATAAATATTCAATAATTGTCATTTCAATAATCATCATCCAATTCCTCATATGGGTTCTCAAAATAGTTGTCATTTCACATCACTTTGTGTAATGACAAATACTCATATGTGCTTTCATTTGAGTCTTTCAAAAACTCCTAAAATCTAAACTAAGGTTTTTAGAGGAAAGTGATAAAGCAATGTAAGGTGTTGTTAGTATTATTTATAACAACAAAGAGGGGGGGTGAATCAGTTGTTCTCAGGTCTAGATGTACCAATTGAACTTTCTAGCACTTCAACAATCTCAGATCTAATCACCAACTCAACTTGGTCTCTAAAGCATATATCATAAACATATAACATGCAGTCCACTATCTAAATGTAAATAACTTGCAGAATATAACAACATTCACATCAAAACATTCACACAAGTATAACACCAAAATTATAGTGGAAATCCAACTTGGGAAAAACCACTTTGTAACATGCTACTGATATTTTCACTCTTATGAAGTGAGCTTTGTGAAAAGCCAGCCTTGTTAAAGGTTTACAAACACACTGCTAGGTGTGACCTAGTTAAAGGATTTAAACACTGTCAAAAGTGACCTGGTTAAAGGATTTAAGTACATTCCATTAGAATGCCACCTTGATTAAAGGGTTTACAAAATGACTATTAGGTCAACCTTGATTAAAGGATTTAGACTGATACAATGGTTAGAAAGTAACAGTAGTTTCTTATCTGAAAAACATACAACTCACTTTGCAAATATAGATCCTCTTCACACATATATGTTGATTTGTTGATTGAGCTTTATTTCCATCTCCATCACTGATCTTCTTGGAATTCACTTCAAGAAATCACAACTCTTCTCGACTTCAGCCTTCTACTTAGACTTATCAATCAATAACATCAACAACACCAGCTCCTTCACCCTTTTTTTTGTAACCTCACAATTAGGTTTTCCTTTATATCTCTTCGGTTAGGTAGATCCATCTTTTTCCACTTAATCTCCTCCATAAATCTTAGGTTTAGGTTAGATTCATCAAATCCTTCCATCATTTAAGTTCTTCATCCTTCCTTCTAGATACATCTTCAAACTTCTCATTGAATTCATAATAAAATGATTTACCATGTATTAGATTCTCCATACAATTCATTAATAAAGTCAACACAATTTACATATCCCAAGAATTCAACTATGTCGGCTGGGAATCTCAATTCTTTCTCCAAATGTAAATTACTGACACTCGGTCAATACTGTGTTCATCTCCTCGGTCATCACTGTATAGCTCGGTCATCTCTACAAACTGTCTTCCTCAGATAACATTGTCTTTGCTCGGTAATTTTCTGTCGCTCGACATAAACTGATGTTTTGTTAACACTAAATTTACTTGGCATATACTAGCGCTCAGTGGACACTAACATCACTCGACTTAAACTAGATTTCATCACTTATGCTCGGTTAAGCCTACTTCTTCAATCTTTCTTCTTACTTAGATAAACAATACATTATCTTATCAATGTGTCAAATAATCAAGTACCCATTGAAGTATCAAATAACTCAACCTTTCCTTAGGTTCTCTTGTTATCTCCTTGCCCTAATCATTTTCATCAATCAATAGATATGGTACTCTCTTAGATAGCAACTGTCTTACCAGTTAAGGTTTGACATCAATGACAATACAATAATTGTTTCAATTGCAGTTTCCAACAGGTGCATGTACTCATATTTGCTTTTATTTGAGTCTTTCAAAAACTCCTAAAATCTAAACTAAGGTTTCTAGAGGAAAATGATAAAACAATGTAAGGTGCATGTTGAAGCTTAAGACACACACTTGCTCAAAAGTGTGCTTGATTATAAAAGTATTTGTCTTCACAAATGAAAACCCCAGATGATTTCCTATTTTCTTTCGTTGGATGACAAATTTTCTTAATCCATAGGTTTACCTATGCCTAATAAAAAACTTTTAAAATAGGTGATACTTCAATTAATGGTGAGTTTTAATTTCACAGATTGCTATGACAAAATATATGTTATTTTAATTGTTTTAATATTTTATTTTGGTATGTACAAGATTTTATAATATTTAGAAGAGAATTTAGTATTTGTAAAAATAGTTATTAATATTAAAAATATAAATTTTCACTTTTGAAAATAAGATTTTAATTTATTTGTTGATATTTTTTCCATAAACTAGAAAGGTTAAATTTAGAAATTAATTCCATTCATAATTATTAAATATTATAAAGATAAAGATTATAAATTGTTAGATTTATTCACATATTAATTTATTTACTTTTCTACATTCTCAATATTATATAAAAATACAATGCAATGTTCAATAGTTAATTATTCAATTATTAACACGTAAAATTATATAAAAAAATATAATATAAACCAACATATTTATTAAATATTTATAAACTAGCATTTGCACGCTTTTGTGCTTGCAACTATGAGCCGATAGGCATTTGATTTTTGAAATAAAATAAAAATATATATTTAAATTATTAAATTTAAAATAATTATATTTAATTTATAAAAATAATCTATCACTTTCTTAATAATATAACATCACAGAGTAAGAAGAGACTTGCCAAAAGTCATATAGTGAAACAATTACCTAGCAAGCGTAGTAAGAATTTAGAAAAAGGTTAACACTTACTAAAAGTAGTACACATTAATAATACAAAAAAAAATTAAAGATATTGAATATTTTGCCTAATACACTAAAATTTGTTAGCCAATTCTCTTTGAAGATAAATAATTTATTTAATTTATTAAGTTAAAATATATGCATCTTAGCTTTATAAAGTTCAAATGGCTTTTTAAAATAAAAAATTATTATTTGTGATTGATGGAAAATTAAATAATTTATAACTAATTAGTGTAAAAGTGAATACAATAGTACTAATGAATTGATCGGTACAATTGTGCTTCATCTAGGCAATCAAAAATTTAAGCTATGCTTTTAATTTATTATTATACTGTCAGCAAAAGATTGAAAACAAAGAAGTTGGAGAACAATTTATAAAGAGCAAAAACATAATCTTTAATAATGTAAGATTTTGGGGTTCTCAACTCTACAGTGAAACAAAGCTTAAATTTGTCTATAATTAGATATAGATTGATTCTTATTTCATCCTATTAAATAATGGATTTACTGATCAAGATCATTTACATAAAAAGTACCAGAATGTGAATCAACTCAAGCATTGGTAATGGCCATCACTCCACATTACATGCAAAAGTAAAAATCTGCATCATTTATTCAATCAGATCATATATGTGCACAAATCCTAACAAAAAATAACAAAACACATATTCATATTCAGAAAAAAGAAAAGAAAAAACAAGGATTTCGCCTAAGGCCATGAATGTAATTGCTTGCTTGTGAAAACTTAGGGTATGTGCAAGATCATGAGGGGCCAAACTATGCCCTTAAGTGGCAATGAAAAATCAGCAAATCAGGGTTAGTCAACTTGATGTGAAAATTTAAACTAGTTATCAACCTAATATAAAAAAGTTGTAAGAATAGAATCTATAGAAAATTGAACGTAGTTTCTAAACTATTAGGCCTTTTTTTTTAAAAAGTTAGTATGATTGGTGAAAAGTGTAGATTTCAATGCAGGAGTACAAAAATTTATGGAAAAAAATAAGTAGGTGTATGTCTGATCACCTTAATTATAATCAAATGATAATATTTTATTATAAGATTTTATATATAAGTAGTAGACTCATGCCCGGATGTGACGCATATTTTTTTGTAATTTTATTCTAAAAAAATAATTAATTATCAATTTTCTACTACAACATTTTCAGAATTAAAAAACTCCCGTGTCTGACCACCTTAACTCATTCAAAACTTTACAAAATTCAAAAAAAAAAAAAAATTCCTTATAGTAGGCGAAGCATAGAATGTGACGCATTTTTCAAATTTCAAAAATGTTATATCGTCTGAAAGTTATAGTCATTTTTCAATCAGTATATAAATTAGCACTTTAGAGGTAACTCAATTAGAAAATAGCTAATAATTACTTACCGAATTCAAATTTTGACAACAATTATATCGATAGAAAGCTGATAATCTCCTTAAGATATCCTTTTTGTTTCATCAAATTCAGGTGAAAAAAAATTCATCAACTACATGGTCAAAGTCTAGAACTCAGAGAAATAGGGGAAAAACACATTTTTGAGACATTTCAATAGTTGACCATGTAGGTTCGGTGCACAAAGCAATACCGAGCCTAATCGGGTACCCGATATTTTCATGTACTCGATATTTGTGAGTACCTAAAAATGCTGGCAAAATTTTGATTTTTAACTTTTCCCTCCCCTTTCTCTCTCTTAATTTCTCCAACCCCTTTCTCCCTCCCATTTCTCCACCCTTCATATGATATATTATATATCAAAATATATATATTAGATTATATATTATATATATAAAATATTATATAATATCAATTATATATTAAATATTATATAATATACATTTTACATCAAATATTATTTAATATATATTAATATTAAATGTTACATTATATATCATATATTATATATTATTTTATATGTATAATATATTAATATTTATTTTACAACTATGTACGAAAGGTTGGACGATTGCAAAAAATCATGGATGGCCATTGAAAGAAGCAAAGGAAATCAATCAACCATTTAAAAAATCCATGGGTGGCCATTGCAATAAGCTATTTTGTTGGAGGGAAGAGCAAAAAACTTTCGCTAATTTGCAATGGCCCGAAGCGAAGGGAGTAGCTCTACTTCCAGATGTATTTCAGGTTGCCCATCTATACAGTTTGGTGAAGAAAGGTGTGCATTTTTTGATTCCTACTGCTCCAATTGTTACCAATTTGTGCCTCCTAAATACTATTAAGATTTCCATACATGTCTTTTATACGAACTTCGTGGGGTTAAGAAAGAAAATGAAATACTTATGGCATTCAAATGTGTCAAAAGGGGTCATGGGGACTTCCTATGGGTCCTAGTACACCTTATCACATGTACTAGGACCCCTAAGAAGTCCCCATGGCCCCTTTTGACACATTGGAACCCTCAAGTGTGTCTTAAGGGGTCGTAGGACCCCTTGGGACACACTTGAGTGTTCAAATGTGTCAAAAGGGTCATGGGGAATTCTTAGGGGTCCTAGTACGCCTTATCATGGGTTAGGACCCCTATGAAGTCCCCATGACCCCTTTCAACTCATTGGAATGCTCAAGTGTGTCCTAAGGGGTTGTACACCCCCTTCGAACACACTTGAGGGTTCCAATGTGTTGAAATGGGTCATGGGGACTTTCTAGGGGTCCTAGTATGCCTGATCACGCGTTAGGACCCCTAGGAAGTCCCCATGACCCCTTTTGACACATTGGAACCCTCAAGTGTGTCCTAAAGGGCCCTATAACCCATTCTAACACACTTGAAAGTTCAAATGTGTCAAAAGGGGTCATGGGGACTTCCTAGGGGTCCTAGTATGTCTTATCACGCGTTAGGACCTCTAGGAAGTCCCCATGATCCCTTTTGACACATTTGAACCCTCAAGTGTGTTTGAAGGGGTTGTAGGACCCCTACGGACATACTTGAGGGTTCAAATGTGTCAAAAGGGGTCGTGGGGACTTCCTAGGGATCCTAGTAAGCCTCATCACGCGTTAGGACCCCTAGGAAGTCCCCATGACCCCTTTTGACACATTTGAACTCTCAAGTATGTCCGAAGGGGTCGTAGGACCCCTTCGGACATACTTGAGGGTTCAAATGTGTCAAAAGGGGTCATGGGGACTTCTTAGGGGTCCTAGTACACCTTATCATGCGTTATGACCCCTAGGAAGTCCCCATGACCCCTATTGACACATTGGAACCCTCAAGTGTGTCCTAAGGGGTCATAGGAGCCCTTCGGACACACTTGAGCTATCTAATATGTCAAAAGGGGTCATGGGGTCTGCCTAGGGGTCCTAGTATGCCTTATCATGTGTTAGGACCCGTAAGAATTCCCCATGACTCCTTTTGACACATTAGAACCCTCAAGTGTGTCCTAAGGGGTCGTAGGACCCCTTCGGACACACTTGAGGGTTCAAATGTGTTAAAAGGGGTAATGGGGACTTCCTAGGGGTCCTAGTACGCCTTATCACGTGTTAGGACCCCTAGGAAGTCCCCATGACCCCTTTTGACACATTGGAATGCTCGAGTGTATCTGAAGGGGTCGTAAGACCCCTTCAAACACACTCGAGCATTCCAATGTGTCAAAAGGGGTCAAGACCCCTTCGGGACACACTCAAGCATTCCAATGTATCAAAAGGGGTCATGGGGACTTCTTAGGGGTCCTAACACGTGATAAGGCATACTAGGACCCCTAGGACCCCTAGGAAGTCTCAGTAACCCCTTTCGACATACAATTTAAATATTATGATCTATAAATTTTATATATATATATATATATATATATATATATATATATATATATATATATATATATATATATATATATATATATATATATATATATATATATATATATATATATATATATATAATATATTATTATATAAAATATATAATTATATATAATACATATTAAAAATATATATTTTTAATATGTATTATATATAATTATATATTATATATATATAATACATATTAAAAATATATATATTATATATATATATATAATTTGGACATATAAATATAATATAAGTTCATTAAATATGATTATATACAATACATATTAATATATATAAAATATATATAGAATTTGTAACAAAAAAAAAAGTCTCCGCTCTACTCTGCAAATTATCGCATTAGCACAGCCGACTATCTTGATTCGCAGATTTGTTTCTTTGCCAAAACAAAATATACTTCTGGCTTCTCCTCCTTTTTGCTCTCTACGTCTAGGGCTCCACCTGGGAATTCTTCAAAGGAAATACCTATTAATGAACACAATTCCCAATGGATCTCTGCATACAAGCAGAATGCGCGAAGGGTAAAGTATGTGGCTCATCGCAACTCTCAAGAGCAAACACTTAAAAAAATCTCTTATCCATTTCCATTAAACAATAGTTTCGATGGTCTTCAAATGGAAAAGACAACACCTGATTATCACGATGATATGATTAACAGAAAAGGGTGCTCTCTTCCTATAGAGCAGTCTATGAAGAAGTATAATACATACTCCCCCCCCCCCCCATTGGCACAATAACAGATGGCAAGAAAAGGAGAATAGTGCTTTGCTTCCTAATATCCATGAACAACAAAGTGCCAATCCTAAACAGAGGAGAATGCCAGACAATATTTCGTTGGATAAGCTTCGTATAGGTAAGGATTCAATACCAGTAGCTAAAGGTAACATATACTCCCCCCCTCATAGAAGAGATGCCCTAAATAAAAAATTTAAGGGCCTGATCTCAACATCTCATACTAATGTCTTAACCAAACAATGTACCTCGAATTTGGAAACCCTAGAGTTAAATATTAAAGATGGATTCTATAGAAGAAATCCAGGAACTATGTACAAGGTACATATTAATTTGTAGATGGAATGGTTTTGGAGTAGCGTCAAGTGAAATTGCAGATTGGTTGAAATCAATATGGCTCAAAGAGGTAACGGTATCTATCCTCTTTGATAACTTTATTTATCTTGATTTTAGTTGTAAAGATCCTAGAAATAAAACTCTACTCAATGGCTTCCCTAAGTTTAGAAACACAAAATTCACTACATTTGAGTGGATCCCTTCTTTTAACCTAGAATTGCTTACAGATTATATGGTAGATAAAGCCATTCGACTCAAAAACCTACCTCTGGAACTCTCTACTAAGGAAACCCTTAGAAAAATAGGGAACCTTATCGGATCATATGTTGGTTATGTAGAAACATATCAGTATTACGCAAAAAAAGTTATTATTGTTAATATGAATCTCAATATTAAAACCATCCCCCACATAAAAATTTGCAGAAAATTCTCCTCATACACTATCAAACCCTCAATTATAGATAATTTTTTAGCAGCAAAGGAAGTGAATGAGTACTCAAGTTCTCCTGGCTCTCAGGGGTTTAACTCTAAATTTAGCACACCTATCCCACTCAGAAGTAAACTTATAGAATCCCCAATAACAACTCCTAATTCCAGCAACTCTAGAGCAAATGTGTCCTTTTTAAAAAATATAGGAGGCTTTATGATCGATCCAAACCCTCTGCATAAAGGGATCGCCCTACAAAAATCCAAAGAGTTTAATTCAAACACAATATCTGATATTAATCTTGACACTAATGATACAAGTATACCCCTCAGTCGCCCCACCTTCCCGGATTACACTCTAGCAACAACCCCAACCTTTAATAATTATGATAACCCCCGTTCATCTCAAGTAAAACCTCCTTTATCTCCAGATGCAAGAATTAAGGATATTGAGAATAAAATGATTATGGTCGATGGGATGATGGAGGACCTTAGAGAAGTACAATTGGAAATCATTGAAGAACTATCATAATGGCATAATGAGGAAGTTACTAAGAACAAGGACCCTGAGGAAAATAGTACCAATCAGGAAAACCCTGCTCCTACCTTCTCGGTACCAATAGAATTAGAATCCATCAACAAAGAGCTTGTAATTAATCATGAAACTCTCCTAGAAGATTATGGCAAGAATCTTATAGACAACAAAGATGCGTTTATTAGCATAATAAAGGACAAGATGATTTTGATCAAAACGGATGGACCGAGGGGGAACAAATGAACAATGAACTCACAAAAGATGATATAGATATTAGTAAATGCCTGGATGGGATAACAAATAGTGATAGGGAGCTAGGTATTGCAACCACTATTGAGGGTCTCTCTTGTTAGAGTAATTAGTTAGTTTCATTACTCTTTTTTCACTTAAGCTTTCTCTTAGGTACATTATAATTAATATCTTTATTAATTATAATGTGCAACCAAGCTTTTCTAGTTTAGGGTTTTGTTCACCTTTATAGGTTGAAATTTGTAATTCTTTTCATCATCTTGGAATACATTTTCTCTCACACTGCTGAGATTTTTCCAGGCTCTTGTTTTTTGTCTTCTCTGGTTTCCATTCAGGAACAAGTTATTTGCATGCAGGTGTTCTTGGCAAAACTGTGAAGTTAGATTTCTCAACTTCTACATGGTATCAGAGCTTCCCTGCTGCTGCCTATTCTAGTGACTTTAAAGTAGTTTTTGAGGTTAAGGGTTTCAAGCTTTTTCAAATCTAGTATTCTCTACAGGACGTTATTTTTTGTTTCTTTTTTGCTTGCAAAAAAGAAAAAAAAATTTGGCACTTTTTCCAAGCGCTACAGTTATTTCTATTATTTTTTATTGGATCTAGGGGGTTTTTTTTTTGGAGCACTTTGAGCAAAAACCGACCTCATAGTTACGTCCAGAAGGCCCAAAAACCCTTATTTCCATATAAAATTTGACTTATTTGGCCTCCGGAGCATCTGGGAGAAAATTTTTGCCCTATTAAGGCCGTACGAGCACAAAAAATGAGAAAATTTTCATTTTTTTCATTAGAAAAACAATGATTTTTAACGCAGCGTGTTAAAATTTTAACGCGTCGCCTGCGAGTCACCACTCTTTGGCCGCCGTGCCACTGCGCTGATGCCATCGCGCCACCATCGTGCCACCGCCACCACCCCGCGCGCCACCGGCCCCTCCGGATGTCCCATGACAGCCATACGGTCATCAATCTTATTGTCATGTCTGTCTTTTTCCAGTGAGCTTACATTTTGGGGGTACCCGGGCCTTTTTGGTCCTACAGGGCTCATACAGACTCAAAATTTAACATATGATATATCATCAGAAAGGTCTTTTCGAGCCCGTCACTCTCATATAGGTTTCATTTCCTAATTTTTCCATTTGATTATCATTTTTTGCAGTCAAAGACACACCTTCTTCTGTGCTCATGTTCTACTTCTGGAACTCAGGTTTTTTTCTCATTTCTTGTGCTTTCATAGTAATTTGTTGTGTGAGGGGGATAGTATTATACTTTGTGGGGGGGTGCTCTTTACTTTCTGTACTTTACTTCAAAAAGACCCTTCTACTTCTGTCTTATTTCTCTCAATGGTAGACTCTTCTATCGCCCCGCCTTACACCTCACAACTATCACACTTGGAAAGGATAGATGACCAGATTGCTTATGGAAAAAGGGCTATGGTCATGCCTCGATGCTACTCAGCCAGTTCTACAAAGGCCTTATGAGGCTCTTATGCAGAGAAACAGGATGGATGAGGCAATGGGCCTCATTGCAATGAACATTTCAGATGGGTTGTTGTTCCACCTGGATGGTTTGACCACACCCAGGGCTATGTGGGACAAGTTTTCCACCTTGTTTGGCACAATGAATCAGTTCAGGATTCTACAGATAGATGCAGAGTTCACCTCCTTGGTACCTGAATCGTTCACCAGCATTGAGGACTTCTTGATCAAGTTCAAGTCTCTTCGTTCTATTTTACAAGCTGCTAGAAAGATGAAGTCAGATGATGAGTGTATCTTTCTGATACTCTCAAAGCTTTGTCACTGGGTGCACGACATGTTATGCCCTCTTTTGAGACCTTCTGTGACAGGTTGACTCGTGAGTAGTCCAATCTCAATCAAATGGATTCTCTTACAGGTTCACAGTCACAAGCATTGCTTTCCAAGACACCTCAGGATACACAGAAGCAGAAGCTAAAGCAGACATCTGATTCCTCTTCTCAGCACTCTACTGGCCCACCATCTTCTTCTAAGAAGGAGAAATAGAAGACTGAGAGCCCTACATGTTCTTATTGTCAAAAGGGGCCTCATGATGAGTCACATTGTTTTTAGAAGAGATTTGATGGCTATGAGAAACAAATTGAAGATTTGCAAGCTCTCCTTCAGACGAGCACTATTTCCTCTCCATCCTCTTCCACCTCACAAGGGTCTGCTTTTCAGTCTTCTACCTCATTTTCGACAACTGGACAGGATTTTGGATAGGGTCATGCATTACGAGCTTCTGTTGCATCCAATTCATAGGTCCCTTGGATACTGGATTTAGGTGCTTCTCACCATATGGTGTCTTCTCCAGAGATCTTCTCTTCTATTGAGGCTTCTCATATTCCTCACATTATCATGGGGAATAACACTGTTATGCCAGTTTGTGGGAAAGGTTCTGTACACATTCAAGATGGCACATGCAATGATGTATTGTATGTTCCATCTCTGTCTGCAAACCTCCTCTCGATTTATCAGATTACACTTAGTGGGTCAGGGAAGACAGTTGAGTTCATGCTAGATTCAGTCTTCATTTGGGATAGTGTGACAGATAGCATTGTTGCTATAGAGATAGTTGTCATTCCACCTGTCTCTACACCTTCTCACACTTTGGTCCACCATCTCCATTATCAGAGCATATCTCTTCTCTTCTGCGAGAGCATCATGTGGGACAATCAGGCCACTTGAACCTCTGTGTTGTTCCTGCAACCACTTCTGTGACTACCTCACCTCATCTTGTTGGGGTTTCTTCTCTTTAACAGGACTCTTCTTCAGCACTACTAGACCCTCCAGCTCCATTCATCGAGCCACCAGGTGTAGTTGTTGAGGATTCTATAGAGGACACTCATCTCCTCTCTCCTGACAGTGTCTACACACCTGTCTTACCACCTACATTGGGGGTTCCCTTTCAGGATCCTCATGTCTACTCCTTTGAGCATCAGCTTAGCCTTCCAGTGACACCTCATCTTTTGAGGGTACCTCTTCAATGCTCACTTTCTTTCACTCCTTTGTATTGGAGTCACAGTGGTTCATTCATTGTTCCAGGGGTTCTTTCATTCTAGGGGGGCTTTGGAGCCCTGACCCTCTCTCACAAGGGGGTTGGCAACACACATTGTACTTATGGCTTTGAGAGAGTCTCTTGAAGTCATTTTTTTTCTTTTGCTTGCTTTTATATCTCTTTTTAGAGAGGATTTTTTCCCACTAGGTTTTCTCCTTTGTCTCCAGTTTATAGAGATTTCCTTGTATTGGGTACCTAATCAGGCCTTGTTGCCGGGACCCATTTCTTTCTTTCATAGCTGTGCTAGGTTAGCTTTCCTCCTGAGCTTCACTTAAGGGGGGGTGTTAGATTAATTAGTTAGTTTCATTACTCTTTTTTCACTTAAGCTTTCTCTTAGGTACATTATAATTAATATCTTTATTAATTATAATGTGCAACCTAGCTTTTCTAGTTTAGGGTTTTGTTCACCTTTATAGGTTGAAATTTGTAATTCTTTTCATCATCTTGGAATACATTTTCTCTCACACCACTGAGATTTTTCCAAGCTCTTGTTTTTTGTCTTCTCTGGTTTCCATTCAGCAATAGGTTATTTGCATGCAGGTGTTCTTGGCAAACTGTGAAGTTGGATTTCTCAACTTCTACATCTCTTGCTTGGCAACTCGTAGGAATAAGAAATGGCATGGTAGAAAATCAATTAATGAATTAAGAGCTTTACATGGTAATGCTGATAATCAAATGAAAATATTTGACATACTAAATGTTGGGAAGGGGAAGATCCTTCTCCAAGGTCAATGAAGATAATATCCTAGAATGTTAGGGGCCTGAATGCCCCTAACAAACAAAGATTAATTAAAAGATATCTTAATATATTTGAATCTAAAATAATAATATTACAAGAAACTAAATTAAACAAGGAGGAGAGCATTAAGTTTAGTCTAAAACTAGGCATTTGGAAATCAAAGGTAGTTCTCTCAGAGGGTGCCTCTGGTGGGTTAGCAGCCCTATGGTATCCTAGGAAAGTAGTGATTGAGGTGGTTTCAAAACATAATAACTGGACCCTATTATCAGTTAAAAGCTTAAAGACAAACTTAAAATTTAAACTCATTAATGTATGTGGCCCTATTCCTAATACAAAGAAGAAGAAGCTATGGCAGGATATACAAATTTAGCTATCCACCGATATAGAGGTTACTCATGTTCTAGGAGGGGAATTTAATGCAATCCTAGAAAACAAAGAGAAATTTGGTGGCTCACAATTTGTCTCGCAATCTCAAAAAGAGTTCAGTCAATGGGTCACTGATAATAATTTAACAGATATCAAAACTAATAATGGCTTATTTACTTGGAATAACAGCAGGTCAGGCTTCAACTACATTTTTGAAAGTCTAGATAGATTTATGATTAGTGGAGATATGGGGAAGTTCAATTACAACACATATGCGGAAATCCTTACTCATGCTGGGTCTGATCATTTTCCAATTAGACTTTCTATTACAGAAAACTTTAAATCACTTAGAAACCCATTCAAATTTGAATTTATGTGGTTTCAAGATGAGGAATTTATACAGCTTTTGGAACAATGGTGGAAGCATATCAAAGTCTCTAGCTCGAAGATGTATTGTCTAGTCGCTAAGCTAAAAATTATTAAGCACAAGATTTTGGATTGCAACAAAGATAAATTCAATAATATTTTTGAACAAAAAAACATAATCGAGTCTGAAATAAAATCCTTATAAAAATTAGTCATAGAACAAGGGATGAATGAAGAAAGTTATAAAAAATAATAAGATCTTATGGCTAAACATGCTAAGATCTTATTAAAAGAAGAGATCTTTTGGAAACAAAAATCCAGAGAAACATGGTTAAAAGAAGGGGATTGCAATACAAAAAAATTTCATAATAGCACGAACAACAAAAAAAATGTAAATGGAATATCCAAGATTAGAGACTCTAATGGAGACCTCATAGATGATCCCAAACTCATTTCAAATCAATTTATACAATTCTATCAATCTCTATTCAACAATCATGAATTTGTAGACCTAAAAGCCCAAAATGAGATGATAACTTCAATTCCCAAGTTAATTACAAAAGCTGATAATAGATGGATAAATAGTAAAATATCCATTGAAGAAGTTAAAAAGGTTGTATTCTAACTACACCCTGAGAAAGCTCGAGGACCTGATGGTTTCCAAACAAGCTTCTTCCAAAAATGTTGGCATTTCCTTAGAGAGGATATATGGAAAGTTATAGAAGCTACCGAAAACTCAGGCTCATTATTAATAGAAATTAATAACACCTTCTTCACACTTATTCCTAAGAAGAATGAAAGTTTAGAACCTGGGGACTTCCGCCTCATATCCCTGTGCAACACTATCTACAAAATCCTCTCTAAATGCCTAGCAAATACTCTGAAAACCTTCCTACCAACAATTATCTCTGAAGAATAGACTAGATTTGTCCCTAATCATTCAATCCTAGATGGGATAGTAATAGCCCAAGAAATAGTACATACAACACAATACAACAAAGAATCATGTATGCTTATTAAAATAGACATCCAAAAAGCTTATGATAAAGTAGACTGGAGGTTCTTATGTAAATGTTTGGAAGCATTTGGTTTCTCCAAACAATGGATCAATTTAATCTACACTTGTATCTCTATGCTTAAAATATCTCTCCTAATCAATGGTACTCCAGAAGGCTTCTTCAAAATCACATGCGGCATTAGACAAGGTGACCCACTCTCTCCCTTCCTATATGTGATCATGGTAGAAGCTTTGGGTAGAGCCATAACTAAGGCCCACTTAGAAGGTAAAATCTTAGGTGTCAAAGTTACAGGAAATGTCTCTAATATAACACATCAACAGTTTGTTGATGACACAATACTACCAGGAGCAAGCAATAAAAAGGAAGCAAAGGCATTTAAAGTTATTCTAGATGTTTATATGAAGGCATCAGGTCAGAAAGTGAATCCTAATAAATCTGAAAAAAAAAATTGTTAATACTCCCCCCACCAAAAGCACGCCAGATTTGTAATACCCTTGGGTATAAAATTGGTAAGTTCCCCATGTAAATACTTAGGGATCCCCCTAGATAAGGGACTGCATAGCTCTAAGTTATGGCAACAAGTGCTATCCAAAGTTAAAAATAAAAAAGGAAGTTGGAAAGGTAAATGGTTCACTAAAGCTAGAAGGGCTACAATGATTAAATCTATTCTATCAGCCATACCCACATATCAAATGTCTATACTCCCTCCTCCAGTTAGCATCAGATCTAGCTTAGAAAAAATCCTTAAGGATTTTTACTGGAAAGGTACGGTGGAAGAAAAGAAGCTAGCTCTTATTAGATGGTAAAACCTATGTAAACCCTATCTCCCTAGGTAGATTAGGTATTAGAAAAATTTCAGTGGCAGAATAAAGCTTTAGGAGCCAAACTAATATGGAGACTAAATCAGGAACCTAAAAGTAAGTGGGCCTCAATTCTTCTGAATAAATATATTCTAAATGCGGACCCCATCAACATTTTTAGATCATGCTCCCATGCTAAAGGATCCCGTATTTGGAACTTTATTATAGAATCTAGAGGAGTTATTAATAAACTACTCACGTGGGATATTGGGGCAGGGGACAAGGCCCTCTTTTGGGAAGATTCCTAGGGAGGATTTATCCCTTTGTCTAAGTCAGGATTCACTCATGAGTTTATAGAGAGTTGCAAAACCATTAGGGGTAGTTTTGTTAAGGAATATATTTCTTCTAACAGAGAAGTAATATGGAAAACAATAGAAGATACCCCTATAGAAAATTATGAAAGACAAAAACTGATAGATATCCTCAAAGATAGAGTAATCTCACATAAAAACAAAGAAGATAAACTAATATGAATTGGTTCAAATGATGGAAACTATAAAGTTAAGGATGGTTATAAAAAAATTATGAAGGAACAAAACATGGATACCCTAGATATCCCATTGAATTTATGCTAGAACAAAGCATGCCTCCCTAAGGTGGGAATATTCCTTTGGGCAACATTGCAAAAGAAAATTATGACTGCAGATAGATTTCAGAAGCTAAGCTTTGAAGGTCCTTTGAGGTGCCCTTTATGTGAATGCCAAGAAGAGGATGCTAACCATCTACTCTTAAATTGTCCATTTGCCCAAGAATGCTGGAACTAGTTAAGAAGATTCTTAAAATGGAGCTCAGTTATGCCCATTGATATAGTGGATTTTCTTAAAGCATGGCCCTCTCTAAATAAAGGTAGCCTATATAATGATATATCGACAATTTCCCCCTCTATACTAATGTAGGAAATATGGAAAGAACGTAATAGGAGAATTTTCACAAAACAAAAACTTGAGTGGAGATCGATTACTAACAAGATAGAAGCCTTAATAATTGAAATAATTAATAATAGACTTCAAAATCACATTAGTTATGAAAACCCTTTTAAGTAATGGGATAATAACATTATAAAACTTTGGCCAAGACTTGCTATCCCACCATTATTCGGAAAAGGAGGTAACAAAACAAATATTGATAGAAGTACATGTAACTGGTCATCTCCTAAAGTGGGTTGGTGGAAACTTAATTTTGATGGGGCCTCCCGAGGCAACCCAGGTATAGCGGGTATTGGTGGAATTATACATAACTAGAAAGGAGAAATCATAGCTAAATATGCTAGATCCATTACACCATCAACTAATAACATGGCAGAATGTAAGGCAGTCCTAGAAGGACTTAAACTATGTAAACAACTTGGCCTATCAAAAATAGAAATTGAAGGAGATTCCCAAATAATAATTAATGCAATTAGAACAAGGAGAACTCCAAATTGGAATCTAGACTTGAAATTAGAAGATATTATAAAGATCCTAGACACTATTCCCCAATACGAAGTTAAACACATTTATAGAGAGGGTAATACAGAAGCTGACCATCTAGCAAATAGAGGTGCAGATGGTGAAACCTTGTAGGCAATATCAATTAAGATAAGCTAATTTAGGATCATAATACAATCCTATCATGCACTGATTAATTTAAAAAGAAAACTATATACTTCACCCAGCTTTAATTGTCAAACCCTTACAAAAGTAACAGGAGGTCTAGTAACAACAATCAACTAGATGCTAAGTATAAACTTAATCATTAGCAATAATCATACCTTCATAGAATAAGGAGACACATGACTATAATAATGATATTTAATGAATAAACACCAATTGCAATATCAACACTCTTATCAAAGTTTGAGTTTTCAAGATAAACAAGAGTAGCCTTAGCTTCACTAGGAAGTGTTATGTTATGATAGGTTTAGGGATCGTGAAGAAGTATAGCAATCATGAAATAACATAACTAGTAATTATCTCCAAAATTTTTGGCTGTCAAGGACAAATTAACATGACTCCAAAGTACTCTCGCCCTACGAAATCCACCTTATAGCTGCTCATTAGTCTCCACAGGTAAAATTATAGAACTGATTCCTAGCTCCAAAAAACCCAAGTGATGGAATCAAGACTAATTACCTTTGCAACTAAGGGAAGTAGGGAAATGGCATTCAAAGGATGTATCATGCCGAAGAGATGGAACCGGATTCTTAATCCTTTGCCAAACTCTACAAGAAGGGTGATAGAGAAAGCTATGGGAGATCACTTCTTTGACAATGACTACACATTCAGAACCAATGGTGCTATTATTGGATGGTTCATAGCCATCTCGGTATTTGCAGGGAAAGGGAAAGAAGACATCATACAGGTAGCCAATACCATCTTTAATGAAGACCTTCTCGAGGGTTTAGAGAACATGGTGTTCTGCATCGACAACCAGCTTACGATTCCATATTTGGAGACCATGATGAAAATGAAGATTCCCAAGCTAGAGGAAATTCCTCAGTCCCAACGCATCCTTGTGATGTCCTTCAAAGACAAGGAAAAGTTTGACGCCCACTGGCCAAAGATGCTTAGAAACTTAGACTTCCTCTACAAGGAAATTCTCCCTGGTGAAATGGATACATAATGGCTTGTCAACTATTGGAAGGATGAGGGCTTCAACATCCTGAGAGCCCTTGCTAAAATCGAAGCACAAAATCTACACATAGCGGCCCCAGAAATTAGCAGATGCACCGTCAATCAAAAAAGGTTTCAACTGAAGAATAATGCATCATAGTCATGAGGAAGAACAAGAATATCTGGAACTGCAATATGGTTCAGAAGGGTGGTGATATATGAACATTGGTACTACGTGTCTCTTTTTTGGGCTTTAAATATATAGAAAACAAACAATCTTTACTATAGATAGATAATGTAAAGTTATACTTTATAGGGTATATACGAGACAGACTTTTAAGGTCTTCTATAAAACTTGAAGAACTATAATAAGCAACATAAATATGTGAATATCCAGAACTTTACCAATCCTTCTGGTTATTATGATATGGTCTCTCTTAAAGTAGTCATTTTGGGCTATGATTTCATTATAATTCTCTCAGACCTCTTTTCAGTTCTTGATTTGTTAGAATTTTTGTGATATTTAGATAATTTCTGTAGATTCCTTTAATTTAGGCTGAGATTAGTTATTGTGTAGTCTCCCCCCTTAAAACATATAACCCTATAATATAACATTAGATTACTAAATTGTTGTAAGCCTAAATCCCCTGCTTGATTGCTTGAGAAAGAACAAACCATAAGGGTATACTAACAGTGGTAAGAGTTAAGAAAATCATAGTTTAGTTGAGATAACTCTTCACCTTCCCATAATAAGATACAATAAAAGGATTAGACTTTGCTCATAAACTTGAACAGTCTGAGGATCCCAATCGCCCTGCCAGTAGAAGTCTAGATACCCATAAATAGCTCCCACGTACACTCTTCAGCTCTCATATAGTCCCTTAACTATAACCTAAGGAAACCCCTATATAGACAGGATAGAATGGACACCCCAATTAAGCTTACCTACAGTAGGAGACAAATGGCCTT
The DNA here is from genome assembly GCA_027943335.1 of Chamaecyparis obtusa. Classification (NCBI taxonomy): domain Eukaryota; kingdom Viridiplantae; phylum Streptophyta; class Pinopsida; order Cupressales; family Cupressaceae; genus Chamaecyparis; species Chamaecyparis obtusa. The sequence goes on along the minus strand of BSBK01004303.1, from coordinate 2,550 downwards.
TGAAGGGAGGATATCGACAAAACATATTAAGAAGGTGATGCTAGACAAACATGCCCTCATCCTGAGATCGGCCCTTCAAATCTTAGGTGAATTTCTGAGCAATGAGGATAGGATATAGAGTTCTTTCCAACATCACATCCATGTTTGTAGCAGTTGTCTTCTTTTGGGGTCTAGAAAAACATGAGATTAGGAGACTTTGTTGTAGAATCTTCAAACAAATATTTCTTGGTAATTTGGATAAAGTCCTACAAAATATCAGAGAGGACTTAACAATTGTCAGACCTAGGTTCTATGATTTAACATCTATCAAGGGGAACCCTATCCCTTCTACCCTGATCGTAGCATCCGAGGATATGAATGCATTCAGGGAAAGAGAAGCCATTATCAAGAGAAAATGTGAACTTTCTGCTAAATTACAAGCATATCCGAAAACCGGTGAAGGGATGACTGGTTCTATGAATATTGGCACCTAGATGAGGTTGGAAGTGCAGACATGGAATGCTTTTCGGAATCTGAGTCAGATAACCTAGTAGAACTATGGATGGATGAAGGGGAGCATCTAAAGAAAAAGAAAAAATGCATCCTTGATTCATATGGCTCAGAGACACAAGCTAGGGACTAATTAGGAAGCTTGATTGGTTCTATAAAGATCTCTCATTTATTAGGCTTCTATAAAATATACAGAGGTGTCATAATGACAAGTTTTTGTATGGAACAATCCTAAGAACTCCTAACCCCCCCGAGTATTTGTTTTAATATTGAATAAATTTTTACTTCACATACTTTAACAGTAAACTTAGTTTAGCTTAATGAAATACTATTATTATGATCAGTGTCAATTGATATTTCAATCGGCACATAATGATAATAGAAATTGTAAACAATAATAAGACAATGATAATGCTTGTGTATTATTGTCATCATTAAAAGATTGAAGCCATATACACTCCAAATAGACCCAATTTACACATTCATTAATTTATTAGTTGCAATTCAGATAGTTGTCAAGAATATCAAATAGAGAACCCTCGCTCTTGTTAGATGGTAATAGTATAATAGTAATTAAACCTAGCAAAATAGTACAAGCTACTCCAAAAGTAGGTGGTAGCAAGGCCCAATTTACATCCTCCATCTTGCAAAAATAGGAAACAGAGATGGTTATTTTAAGAAGTATTCGGTTTAAAATATAATGACACCTGCTAAGATCTCTTAGAGATTCTACCTGTCAAGAATTAAGATATATAGAAAATATTTGACAAAAGGACGAAATATGTCACACCAAACCTAAGGATGAGGATGTTATCCTATAATATAAAGGCATGTTATTTCTCTTAACAAAGTGCTCTAGATAATGGGGGGACATCAAAGATATAGATCTGACTTCTGAGATAATCTCTAATCTTGAAGTCATATATATATATTGACTTCAAGAAAGGGCTTATCATGGTGCTCTTATGTTTTGAGCCAATATGGTATAACCCGCTACTGGTATGATTCTCTTGTAACATCTATGATTTGTTTCACGAGCAACAATACATTTTAATTAAGTGAGTGATCTTATGCAGGAGCTAATAGACATATAATCTTGGTCTTTTTTTGATAATTTGTTTCATCTACTATGTATTTGTTATATATGGAGAAATCCTGCAGTTAATAGTTCCATGTTTAAGTTAACGTATATTTGATTATCTTGAAGATTATAGATCTCGAGATCACCATGGTGCCTTATTTTTCTCTACTCTAAACACTTTAAGTAGGCTTTGTATTAGAATCAAGAGAGAAAAGATAAGGATATTACCAAAGAATTTAGACTAACTCTGTTCTAGCCTATTCGAAAATTCCAGTCTACTTGGATAAAGTGGTTATTCATATTTACTAGAGTTTAGGTTGGGGATTATTTAACAATTTTCACCTATAAAGAGATAATTTTCTTAGAAGTATAAGCGTAGTCCCTTTAGATTTAGTCCAGGAGCAAATTCAGCTAGGCCAGCAGCATGCTTACAATCGGATGGTTTAGACACAGGTATATTTCTTAAAGTAAATAAATTTATTATTAGGCCCTCATGCATAAGTATTTTCTTTTTTGATAGCTCGCAATAACTCGCAATATTTGGTTTAAATAATATTATACTAACAATGATCTTCATCAGAAGTACAGTTATTTCAGGTAACAAAGGATTGAGAACCACCAGAAGGAAATTATCGAACAGAAGCAATGGAAACCTGACCTCTGTATCTAATACAATGCTCTCCACACAAAGAATTAAGGGTGACAACAAAAAAAGAGGTAATGCCTTACAACCTACAAACACAAAGCCTAGACAAAAGGCCTATCAACTCTGCCAAAAGGTCGAAGTAACTAATCATCAAAAATCATATAAATATAGATTAGATTTTTTTATAAAGCTTGTATTATATAACTTTCACTGGACAGGGTAGGGAGGGGTATGCCCTCCTAAATTATTATGTATTTAATCTGACTACGGTCCCCAAGCAAGCGTGGAGGTTTTCTCAGCCCCGCTCTTTCCTACCATCGCCTTACACTAATCA